>NW_020869032.1:1042872-1047872 GCF_003789085.1 Penaeus vannamei | reverse complement strand
TCGCTCGTGTGGAAAGGCTTTCAACAGCGATAACAGTGTGTTACATCCTTAGTAGCATTTGGGCAGTATGGAATGTGAATTTAGCGGTCACTTTGTTGCCATTTTCCAATACGTGTACCACCTGCTAGCTTAGGCATAACGCTGATACATTTCCAAAGGTATTCATGGTGTAAATTTTCCATTCTAATTCACCTTTCTACATACTGATACATAGCTATGAACTTCAAATGGGCTTAAGCATATTTTAGGTCTATTTTATATGAATAAAGTCATATAAAATTGGTATATGGCATGGTTACATCAGATTCCTCTTTTATATTTTGACCACCAGAATTTTGTCTCCCGTCTTCACTGAAAATTGATGAAGCGAGGGTTTCTTCAGTTACGCTTCTACCCGTTTGCCACGATTTCAGTCACATCCATCCTAAATAAGAACTTTTTTTTAGCTCTGGTCGTTGGGTCTTCATGTACCACTTCTTGGCCACTAATTCACTGTGTATTCCCTATTTTTCAAATTGATTCAAGTAGTTATGATGCAGAAATACTTATTACTTCTTCCACTGTATTTCCTGTGTCCATTCCCACAATGTTCGTGTTAAAATGAAATGATAAAATGGAGTTAATAAAAATCTTATGAATATAATAATTTTATTCCAACACTCTATTGGGAGTAGTGTTCAAAACAGTATTTTTGAAATAAACTTAAAAAATCAAATCTCAAAAGATGACAGGTCCTAAAAGTACAAGCAGGATGGATTGTTAGACAGGATTAACTTAATCTATGACTGCTACATTATCAAATTATGACATGATCTAGAGAACGGTAACTTCTGCTAACTTATAATGAGCTGTCATTTGCCAATACGAAACGCCTTGTTTACATTATTATAATCATCCATATATTTGGTCAAATGCAATAATACATAAATTTCTAACACATGAAACAACCATTCATCACTTTCAACTTGGGAGACAAATCAGTTCCCGAAAAAGAATTGTTGTACTTTACAAACATTCCTCTCCTACATTTCTTTATATTTAGAAAGTTAGGCAATCTTCATAGCTTCTTAAACGGTCTGATATATGGCATACAAACTCTTAAATTCTTGATGACTAAAGGGTCATTATGTCAGGTACTTTTTGACAGCATCTACATAGTTCCGGACCATCAATTACCATCATTCTTATTGTATACATTCAGAAAGATATGCTAACTACTTGGTTATAACTCTGTTGCCATACAAATCAGATTCTGCTATACACAGGTTATGGACAATGATGCATCTTCATGCACCAGTATAATTGACGAAGTTTGTAGAACTAATTTCACTTGTACTGTACTTATAAAAAGGTTTCACGTAAAATGCAGGTATCACTCCATTCATAAATTTTACTTTCAAAATAATCTGTATACGTTAATGGACATCACATTGCTTAAATTCAGCATCAGTGAGTGAAACTGAAAGTAATCCTACAATCTTCAAGTGAAAATGGACATCTTCAACAGTTATCCAGTGACTAACCAAGGGCTACAATTAGCCTATACTTAGCACTTACTCCATGAGTAAAAGTGAAAGTGTGGAGAGAACAAAATACTGCCATGATGTAAATTTTACTATGGTCATTTTATGATCCAAAAATCACCCATTGATATTAACAAACATGAAATTAAACTAGGTGTACACACGTGCGCTTGCGCCTGTGTGTATGTGTATGTGTATGTGTATGTGTGTGTGTGTGTAAAACTGTGCATAAATGTGCATGTATACATGTACACAAGGAAACAGCCATCCCGAAACACAGACACAAACAGCTTTGTATGAAAATAACCCAACATTTTCACTGAATATAATTTTACAAAAAAATAAACTACAAGATATAATCAAGCTCATCCCTGGAGTATATGTTGTTGCCTGTATTTAATATCCGTGGATACCCAGCAACAAGAGCATCTTGAGCGCCAATATACAAATTGTTGTAAATTTTCCAATACACATCTCGAACTTTTCTTGCTGGGTGGAAAAGCCCCTGCAAAACATACTGAAGGATCTGCAATAGAAAATAATCTGTTAGCAAAAACACAATTTTTTTTTTTTTTTTTTTTTTTTTTGTAACCAGAATCAATGTTGTACTGATTTATTAAACAAAATCTCAGCAACACTAAAATATATATATATCCATATCAAAAAGTTTAAACAAAAGAAAAAATACCTTCTGTGGTCCAAGGGCCACTCTAAGACCCTCAATGCTGTCCATGAAAGCTTGGACCAGATGAGGTGATGTCTCAAAGATATTAGGCCATACATAATTCAACAAGTGAATCAGTGCATCTTCGCACCCAAAGCCATAAACTCCAATGGCCATATGTTTGATGGCTGCACATGCAGTCTGTCTATGCACTAGATCTCTGTCCATGAGAGCATCTTCCAGAAGTGATGTCACTGCATAGATATAATCTTTCCCCATTTCACCAATGTATTCAAAAAGGAAAGAAAGGGACTTCAGAACTCCATTTTGGACATTAAGTTCAGGAACTCTGTATTCATTCATAAGACCTGGGAGAACTGTAAATGGGGAACATGTTTCGGCGACTATAGCAATAGCCACAGTTGTGCACACTCGATTTTGTCGCTCTTGAACCTTAAGGTTATTTAGTAATGTAGCAAGCACATCGTGTGGACCAATAGCTTTGGCAATATAACCAAATGTGTTTACTGTTGCTCTTCTGATGGCTTTTTTGTGTGCTTTAAGAAGTTCAAGCAATTCAAAGCAAATTCTCATCCATTCACGAGGACTAACATACTCTGGTCCTCTGTCGGCAATGCGTCCTACCAAGTCAATGCAATTTTCTTGTACTTTTTCATGTCTGTTCTTCAGAATGGGAGTGAGACGTGGGAGAAGGTCTTTGATTGGAGGGTTCATTTTGTGCATTCCAATAACATTCACAATACCTTTCAAAGCACCAAGAATGGACCCAAGAACTTCGGGATACTCCTCACCAAGATATTCATAAAGCACAACGCCCAAATGTCCCATCAGCTTCTCTTCCTGACATGTCTTCATTACTACTGCAATACGAGATATAAGATCTGCAGCTTGTTGACGCACTTTGGCCGACTTATTATTCAGCCGCCACAATATAGTACCGCAAATCTGAGGAAGGTAAGCCTTGACGCGTGATCCAAGAGCATTGACAATGGTACCAAATCCATTGAGCATAACGACGTCCTCTGTAGTCTGCTCCTGGAATGCATAAAGAATGCCATCAATCAACTGTTCTTCGAGTCGTGAATCAATATCTGCTGCTCCTAGGTTGGCCATGATCTTTTCAATTGTTTCCATTACCATTTTACGGTACTGCTCATTTTCATCCTTTAAATCGTCCACAATACGGTTAACAATTTCAGATGCTCCAACTTTATTTGCAATCTCAACAGTTGTATCAACGAGCTGGCGGTAATTTCGACGATCGAGAGCCATTCTGTGATTCCAAAAGTGCTTGAAAAAGTGGGGCAGGATTTCCTCCTTAATATATCCCGGTTCAACACCGTCTGTAGCACAACACTGTTTGACCACCTTCAACACAATCTTCTTCATTTCTTCATCAGGACTTTGGAATTCACGAATGAGGATCAACATCACTTCCCTTGTATAGTAGTCAGCATACTCTCCATCCATAAGTGGGATCAGATAACCAATAGCCTTCAAAAAGGCAGCAAGACCCTTTCCTCGGTGTTGCCGGATACCACGCCACAAAGGCTTCAAGACTGAATCAAAGCTCTCAATACCGTAAGGCGTTGCTGCTTCTGCCAGAGCAGCCAAGGCAAGAGCAGTGATAGTTCTCACCTTCTGTTGCTCGTCAACCAGTCCATGTTCAATAATTTCAACAAGGGAACGGAGATGTGGCAAAATTGCACAACCCATCAAGATGGCAATCTGCTGGACAATCTTAATACCAGTATGCCGTGCCTGCCATGACTTCTTGCTCTTACATACAGCCTTTAAAAACGGTAACAAAGATGGAATCCCAAGGGCAGAGGCCACAACAGCAAAGGCTCGGGCAGTAGTGTTACGCACATATTCATCAATGTTATCAATATCAGGTCTCATTGTGGAAATCATGGTTGCTAACCCAGCAGCTTTGGCTAAATTACTAATGATCTCTCTACCTTCTACACGAGCATAGTAATCTTCATCAATAAGTAGAGGTTCAATGACCACGAGAATCTTATGAACATAAGGGCGTACCAGGTCGTCAAGTTTGTAGAGAACTCTGTCAATAACCTTTACCAAAAGATGTCGTTCTTGATCCTCCAGTGTTGGGGACATTAGCAAAGGAAGAATCTGGTTAAAGAGAGGCCCTGCACCAAACTCTCTTGCTTTATCTGTAATCTGGCGTAGTGCTGCCTTGCGCATTGGAGGAGTTCCATTCTTTATTTTAAGAAGCAACTTCATTATTTTCCTTTCCTTTTGCTCTTCTGGGCTTAGGCTCTCCTCATCAACATCTTGCAAAAGTTTGTCGAAGTATTGGGCATCTTCAGGTTTCAGTAAGGGCAAATTACCTTTGGGCTGTGAGTCATCATGCTTTGGTGTCATGCCTTCCTTCTGCATGTAGAACCCTTGTGGGGTTCCAATCATTGGTGTTGGAGTAGCCGTTAATTTACGTGCGGGTGTTCTGATAGGAACATAACCCTGAGGTGGTGGTAGCACCTCATACCCAGGGGGAAATAGAGCATCAAGTTCCTCATCTGTCATGGGCCTATTCCTCTCATCAATTTCCCTTTCCCACCTGAAAGCATGAATTTGTTCTGGTGTCATATTTACCAGTTGTCCTGGTGATGGAGTAGCCATGCCAATAGCCTTTGGCCCAACAGGTGTTGTACCTCCAGGAGTTATACCCCCAGGAGTCATCATTCCTGGAGTCATACTGGGTGTATGAGGTGTTGAAGGGGTCATAGCTCCTGATGGAGTGGCACCTGGAGTTTGTGCTGCTGGTGTTT
>NW_020869032.1:1023021-1025521 GCF_003789085.1 Penaeus vannamei | reverse complement strand
GTGACCTTAGTAACAATATAGTAATTATGTTTATAAAAAAAATGTCAATATTGATAGCATTAGTAAAAAAAAAAAAAAGGCGTTTTCCCGATTTTTCAAGGAAAAGTATGGTCGCAAGATCTACTAATGGACTCCTTTGTGGCTATGCATTGGCAGAGCCATCAATGTGCAGAGACATTTAACCAAGTATTGCCAAAGGGAATGCACCATTTCCCCATCGATACTGGATTAAGATAATTTGAGCAAAGAGGGTTACATTCACTTCAAAGTGAATCACTCTTATTATCTTTAACCCACTAGTAACGGTACATTTATAATCTGAAAATAATATTTTCCGGGCGTCTTCAAAATCGGAGAGCGGGTAAGTCCGGCAACCTGCCCGCGCACCACGTGCCACAGGTGACAAAATCAGAACGTGAGCTCCGATCTGGCGTCGCACCGGCAGGATGCCTAGCAATTTTTACTTTATCGAGTGTTTCAAATATGGGACACCTGTCGTAAGTGGGTTAAAATCCCTAAAATGATGCCTATACCAATAACAATGAAAGAAAATGGGTGGATGAAAACAATCTGGTT
Organism: Penaeus vannamei; assembly: GCF_003789085.1. Classification (NCBI taxonomy): domain Eukaryota; kingdom Metazoa; phylum Arthropoda; class Malacostraca; order Decapoda; family Penaeidae; genus Penaeus; species Penaeus vannamei. The sequence goes on along the minus strand of NW_020869032.1, from coordinate 1,024,945 downwards.
ACCAGAAAGCCATTTTTTTTTTTTTTTTTACCTTGTAAGGTTTCATATCTTAAAAGCCCACCCCAAAGTCATATATACCACTGCATCATTTCCTGTTTGCTGGAGAGTTATGCCCTCCATCTCACTAAAGTAAGGTAAACACTCCAGTCTGCCCCTCATGGAAGAATTCCGATGGGTGAAGAGGGCATGAGGGATTGCCTCCATTAGGCAGTAAGGAAGAACTGCTACATTTGTATAGTAATCTTTAGGAAATTAAGAGATTCTGGCAACAGTGTAGTTCACCTTGAAGCAGAAAAGGAAAAAAAATAGCATACTGTTCATTCCTATACTTTTCAATTATTTTAATCTTAATTTTGTCTTTTTTATTTTTTTCACTTATTTTTAGTTTTAATTTTTTCACCTTAGATTTTTTTTTCATTTTTTTTTAATATGCAGCTTGGTTCCTTTTTTTTCATTTTTAAACTTGGCTTCACATTTTCGATCCAGAGTTAAATCTCTGAAAGATGCATTTCCCTTCTTTCAAATGTTTCAATTTTCATTCTGATATTTCTCCTGTGTCACCCCACCCCCTTCAACCTTACAGTCTGGGTGACATGACCATTATCCTGTGTCCCCCCACCCCCTTCAACCTTACAATCTGGGTGACATGACCACTAATTCATGAAAAAACATTTGCTTTGAGGGCTACGTAACATTAAAATGCTGTCATGGGACAAAATGCCGCAGGCCAGGTGACACGAATTTGCCATCATTAGCAAAGGCCAGGGAAATGGAAAAAAATTGCTATTAGTGCACAAACTTCTGAGAGGGTGATTAGACTAATTTGGCATTTAGAGAGGGGCATTTGCATTATTCCCATCAACAAACGAGTGTGGAATGTATATATATTTTTCCAAAAGATGGGTTGGGTTCCCATAGTTTTTAAATTTTGTCATGTCAGTCCGTACAATTTCAGAGATGGCAGTTACATCCGTAAGGTTTCATTGGCCGATTTTAAGCATTTTTGTGCTAGTTTTATTTTTTTTTCTCAATTCTTCAAATTTAAGCCTGTTTTTTCCTGTAAGTTCCCTGATATACTTTATGCTCAATCTCCTCAGCAATTAATTCCCAGAAGAAACATCAAGAATCGACAAAATCATTGGATTTCCAGTAGAATACATTGCTTTTTTTCTAGCCACTGGGGGGGGGGGGGTGCATCACTATCAGTAGCGATTACCCGGTAAAATAACACCTTTATCCATATTGACCCCACAAGGTCCAATTAGGGTATAGAGTTAGGACTTTATGTCTAATGACCACAGCAGAGTCTCCTATGCTAAGGGCTTTAGGTAGTGTTACGCCTATGGATTTTACCGTAAAATAGGTTGAGTTTTGGTTCCTAAAGTAGCTTGTACAGTTTTCTGAAAGTTCACACTCAAAAGACTTTCAATGACGGCAATGTCTGTAGTGTTTCATTAACCAAATTTAGCATCTAATTAGCTGCTTTTGCAAATTTTTATTATATAATTATTCTACTTCAGCTTGTCTTACCCAGTAATTTCTGATACAATTTATGCCCTCCCTCACTATTGGGGCATCAGATCTCAATGATTCATAAGTACAAGGACCAATACCTATTACTCTATTGACCAGGTCCTCAGTGTGTCTTGTTCTCTTCCTCTTAATGACTGTATCATTTGATCTTCATTAAATTAGAGCTCTCACAATGTAGATATATACCAACTGTGCTTGAGATGGAAATCATCATGATTCCTTCTCAATGCACATGAATACATCTGATACTGGTATTTATAAAACCCTAATTGTCATCAATGAAAAATACATATGTAATTCATTTTTTTCGATCCTGGTCCTGCAATTTCCGATGTATATTATGGCGTCTAGAGCTATCGAAGCCGCTGTTATCTGTGGGCCCCACGGGTTC
>NW_020869032.1:981898-996898 GCF_003789085.1 Penaeus vannamei | reverse complement strand
TAATAATGATAATAATTGTAACAATTGTGACAATAATAGTAACAACAGTGATAATGGTAATAATGCATAACTGGTAATAATGCACTACTGGCTAGCAATATTTTTCAACAGAGGTTAATGATAATGATTTCCAAAAAGGTAATTTCAGTGACAGTAATTACATTGTCAGACTTCAATGAGCGACCTTGCAATCACTAATGCATGTTGCTCCTCTGTGCTCGGAGCAGGTTTAGGCTTCCTCTGCTGTTGCAATACTTGAAAAACATCACGGGGGGGGGGGGTGATTGATTTATTACTTGAAATTATCTGCAGTAAAATCTTTATGGGATTAAAATGTTAAAATATCTAAACGTTCAATAAACTATCAATATGTAAAGTCTGTTATATGTTAGAATAAATAACAATAGGAATTACATTAAAAATCAAATATATATATTCTGCCTTAAACTCATATAATTATTGCAGAGATATTAAGCATCACTGAATCATGTTTAAAATAGTAGTCTCCTTTAGGAAACTAGTAAGACCTCCTAAGTCACAGCCCTCTCTCGTTCCATCTTGAGGAGAGGTTAGCGTGAGGAAATGCTCTTCAGTCACATAATAAATCGAATGACTTTGTTTTCTTTCAGTGGGTTATATTTCACTGTGCATTGCGTTATGCAGGGTGAGATATTACGTATTTCAACGCGCTCACAGCTGCAAATTTCGTCCCTAACTAGACGGCCATTTTTAGCTCAAGAGACAGGTTCGTTTGGCAAAGATCTGTGAGAATGTGCGTCCGTTTGTCTTGCCTCATCGCTCAAGGGTAAAAGTCACTCGTGTTTTCATCCTCTTTTACTTTCTGAATCCTGTTCATCTGCAGCTCTGTTCGTATCACATACACAAAGATAAATACATACAGAGCTAGATGTGTGTGTGTGTGTGTGTGTGTGTGTGTGTGTGTGTGTGTGTGAGTGAGTGAGTGAGAGTGAGTGAGTGAGTGAGTGAGTGAGTGAGTGAGAGAGAGAGAGAGAGAGAGAGAGAGAGAGAGAGATAGACATATAGAAGAGAGAGAAAACAGTACAATCGAATAATCTTCACCAACTGCCCTGACGACTTGCCTCCACCATCTCCCGGAGGCAACTCTGTTAATCAGGTCCTTGTTGTTGTGTCTGTTGTCATGCACAGGAGAGTTGCCATTGTTGCAGTCAGTGTGCAAACAGGCAACGCAAAATTAATACTGTATTTTTATACTTGCCAGAAACACAGAACCGTGAGTGATTTTCCGTTTCAGTTTAAGGGAATTGTGAGATAACGATATACTGTGATAGACATGTAATGCATCCCTGTAACTGACATAGGATGAAGATATTTTTTTATTTGAATTTTCATGTAATTATTATCTATTTTTTATTCTAGAAAAAAAAAAACACTTGAAAAAAAAATTCTGTTGGCGGATAACTGTAAACAATCAATCAATTCTTTCTTTCTCTGGCTCTCCATTCCTCTCTTTCTCTCTCTCTCTCTCTCTCTTTACACTTTCTCTCTTGTTCTTTTCCTTTCTCTCTCTCTCCCTCCCTTCCTATCTCTTACTCTTTTCTTTCTCTCTCCCTCCCTTCCTCCTCTCTCTCTCTCTCTCTCTCTCTCTCTCTCTCTCCCTCTCTCTCTCTCTCTCTCCTCTCTCTCTCTCTCAGCAAATAAGTGATAGTCAGCAAATAGCAATGATTTTGAAGGCACTACCTCAAGAATTCAAGATGTTTTCGTGCTGTAATAGGTCAGAAGAAGACACTTGACCTTTTCGCAATTCAAGACGGAATTGCGTGCATTTGAAGAGTCAGAAAAGTCATGCACAACTAAGATAGAGGTGAAAGTGTAATGAAAATTAAGGACAAGCATAAAATCCAATGATGATGTGCTACTCATGTGGGAAACCAGGACATACGTCTCATGATTGCAGATGCAAGAAACCCCAAGAAAGAGGCAGCAAAAGTGGTGTTCCATTTGTAGAAAACCAATTCATTGCGCGACACAGTGCTGAAGCAACAGAAAAGAGTACAAGAGAAAATTCCTCAAGATATCCGGATGCAGCCAAGAAAGCAATCATCGATACCGAAGAAGAAAACTTTGCATTCTGTAGAAGTGTGAAACCTAAATATCAGGAAGGAAAGTCAACTGTGGTGCAGCGTCACACATTACAGAAAAAGAGTTCTTCAGGCTTGATGACTTTAATCCAAAGAACCATGCAATAGAATTAGCTGATGGGAGTAGAGCCATTGGTGTAGTAGAAGGTAAGTGTGATAATAAAGGTAGACTATGTAAGATAACATTGAGAGATGCTTTAAATGTGCTTTCATGCAAGCAAAATGTTATGGCATTGTCGACTAGCAGGTTTCCGCTTCCTACATAAATGGACCGTTTTTTTTTTTTCTTCTCTAAAATCCAGTAAAATAATACACAGCCGTTCAGATTTCATATCTGAATAGAATAATCGTATTTTTCGATATTTATTTTTCTATTTCTTTATTAATTTATTTTCAGTGTGTGTGTGAATATTTTACGTAGACTACTTTTAGAACACAAAAGGGGTATATATATATATATATATATATATATATATATATATATATATATTATAATATTATATATATATATATATATATATATATATATATATATATATATATCTATATATACACATATATATATGTCACTTTTACAGAAACATGTAAAAACTGCAAATATTCATTGCATCACTTCATAAATCTACTATTCAGCTACAAAATGAGCCCAATTTATTACGTTTATTTCGGACTGAAAATGCGTGCGGTACGCGTAAAAAAGTAGCGTACAGAAATATCGCGTTTTTCCAACTTCTTATTTTTACATTATGGATAAATGATACAGGAAATAGTTCCATGCGATAAAATTATCTATTATTTCAAGTTCATAAAGAAAAATTCTGTAAATCTTAAGCCCGTGTGTACCTAAATTGCGACAGAATAAAATAGGATTTTATTATTTTATTTATCTTTCTACCATATTACTGATTTGTATATGTTTTATATATTTTCCCTCTTTCCCGTATTATTGATAAATTGAGTTTTTCTTTATATTGAATTTATTAAGTATTATTAATGAATTGATTATATCTTATTATTATCTGAGGCCCCAAAGATGCTGCAAGGGAACATGATTAAAGCGTGAGTGTTGGGACAACCCAACACTCTCTCTCTCTCCTCTCTATCTCTCTCTCATATTCGCAAGCACACACACCCTCCATCTAAGGTGCAATACTGCTCATTGGATAGTTAAAACGATAGAGATAATTTCTCTATGAATTATATATTTGCCCTCTCCCGTATTATTGATAAATTGTTTTTCTTTATATTGAATTGATTAAGTATTATTAATGAATTGATTAGATCAAGATCAAGAACAGGCAACAGATCGAATGCTACGAACGCACGGTTTATCAGGCCATGTTATCGCCGTTGATTTAATGCTCACTTTCCGTCATGCAATGAAACTGCTCTTGTAAAAGTCAGTGTACAAAAGATTGAAGAACTATTGCCGTTTCTCTCTCTCTCTCTCTCTTTCTCTTTCTCTCTCTCGCTCTTTCTTTTCTTTTCTCTTCTGTTCGTTCTTTTCGTTTTTTTCTTTTATCTCTCGCCAAAAGGGACACTATATATTATTGAAGAACTATTGCCGTCTCTCTCTCTCTCTCTCTCTCTCTCTCTCTCTCTCTCTCTCTTCTCTCTCTCTCTCTCTCTCTCTCTCTCTCTCTCTCCTCTCTCTCTCTCTCTCTCTCTCTCTCTCTCTCTCTCTCTCCCCGCTTTACGCAGAAATTGCTGCAAATAACAGCGAAGGAAAGAAACAGATGTCTTAACGAAATCCTGGTCAATATTACGGGATTTTTAGGCTGAAGCAAAACATGATAAAGGATGGATTCCGGATTATTCTCACGGTAAGTAATGCCGGTATTTTCACCGACCGGACGACCGCGTCCAGACTGATAGGCCAATCCTTCCGCTTCGCCATTGATACCGAATCCTGACGCCTGGCACTGCTGAGGATTTACATTTTCATTCCCTAGCACATGGGCAGCAAAGCAAGAGGAAATCTAGTTCAAAGGAACAATTCAATTAGAAAGAGGAAATAACGAGGAAACGCGAACAACTAAAAGCAACATAAACCGCGTCGAAGCCGAACACAGCAAGCCCTGCCAACTGCCATCACGAAGGGAATGATTAGGCTGTTAACTAGGCGACCCAGGACAGTTTCTTTCTTTTTAACTTTATTTTCTTGTTTCCCGTTAATCTTTGTCTATTTACCTTTTCGTTACATATATTTTTTTCTTCCTCTTCTTTTTCTCTTTTTTTTTTTCTCTTCTATCCCTTTTTCGTTTTCTTTTTCTTTTTTCTTTGTTTTTAGTTTTAGCACTATTATTATTATTATTATTATTATTATTATTATTATTATTATTATTATTATGATTATTTAGATTTCGCAATCAGCGTTTTTTAATTAAAGTGCGGATACCGGGGAGCGAGGCCGGATTCGCTAACAATCGGAATTTGTTCTTTAGTGACATCGTGTTTATTGTCAAGAAAATTTGCATGACACAGGCCTAGCAGAAAACACATACACACACGCTCGAAAGCAAACACACAGATGAGAGAGAGAGAGAGAGAGAGAGAGAGAGAGAGAGAGAGAGAGAGAGAGAGAGAGAGAGAGAGAAGAGATCACGTATGGTTTTAAGGATGATGAGTGATAACATAGAGACACACACACGCCCCAGAACGCAAATACACACAGAAGGATGAAGTAGAGAGAGAGAGAGAGAGAGAGAGAGAGAGAGAGACAGAGAGAGAGAGAGAGAAATTAACGTGACGTATGGTTTTAAGGATGATGAGTGATAACATAGAGACATACACACACGCGCCAGAACGCAAATACACACAGAGGGATGAAGTGAGAGAGAGAGAGAGAGAGATAGAGAGAGACAGAGAGAGACAGAGACAGATAGAGAGAGAGAGAGAGAGAGAGAGAGAGAGAGAGAGAGAGAGAGAGAGAGAGAGAGAGAGAGAGACATAAACAGAGAGAGAAATCAACGTGACGTATGGTTTCAAGGATGATGAATGATAGCATAGAGAAAATGGCTCTTTTTCACCGCATAAACAAACGGATCCTGGTCATGTAACGAAAAGAAAATTATGTGTAAAATTTTGTAGCTGAAGCAGATACAACTATGATGAAATGGAAAGAGAACAAAGAGAAAAAATAAAAAAGTGAACACAATACTGATTAACAGGCTGATCTTATTTACGGAAATGCCTAAAGGGAACAGTGTTGATACGCGAATATCAAAGCTAGCTCTGCATTTATATCATTCTGTATATATGATGCTTTATATATCTTGTACCTCTTTCTGACTGTATACACAGTATATTTGTCCGTCTCTCTCTCTCTCTCTCTCTCTCTCTCTCTCTCTCTCTCTCTCTCTCTCTCTCTCTCTCTCTCTCTCTCTCTCTCTTCTCATTCTCTCTCCCTCTTCTCATTCTCTCTCTCTCTTCTCCAAACACACCTACACACACGCGTAAACACACAAACACACACATATACACACTCATTAATCAATTCGTTCTAAAATACACACACACACACGTGAATATTTGCTTAAACATATTACTGGGTTATTTCAATGTGTATCAATATGCCACAATATAAATGAATTGGTTCGACTTCAACATTTCATTAGAACCTTCAGTTTTACAGGAAACCCACTGATGAGGTCACCGTTAGTGGAATTCCAATGCTCATTAAACATTATTTTAGGCTTTCTGTATCTAAATACTGAAAGCTGCGTGTTTATGTTAGCTCCCAGAGTTCCTGCCTGCGACTAATCCCTTTTCAGTCTCGCTTTCTGTGGAGGGAAAGAGTTTGCTTAAGTAAACATCTCTTGTGCGAACTGGGCAACAGCCAATCAAGTGCAGCAGAATGAACTGATTGTGTGAACGAGGAGCGGCTGGGAAATGCAGGTAACAATCTTCCAAGTGTTAATAACAAGCGTCAAACAAGTTATTGCTTTAGAAAATGGCAACGCACACCGATTCTCTTTATTATTCTAATCAACTGACACTTGGTACTATATATATATGTGTGTGTGTGTCTGTGTGTCTGTGTGTGTGTGCATGTGCGTGTGTGTGTGTTCATGCACATTTATACATACATACTTATATATATGTGTGTGTGCATGTGTGTGTATATGTATGTATGCACACACACACACACACACACACACATATATATATATATATATATATATTATATATATATATATATATATATGTGTGTGTGTGTGTGTGTGTGTGTGTGTGTGTGTGTGTGTGTGCGTACGCACGCGCGCGCACACACACACACACACACACACACACACACACACACACACATATATGTATATGTTTGCGTGATGACATTGGTTTGCGTCAGAGTCTTTTGACATCACTCCTGCTGCAGTGTCTATGTCAATGCGCATGAGATATTTCCCAATTAGTCTGTCTACCTACCACGTCACTCATGTACACCTATAAAAGGTAATGAACGCAGATACAAACACAATAACGTGTACGTAGAGATGAAAAATGAAACAATAAGAAATGAAAGTGATTCGTGACATTTCGAAACGTCTTGATTCAATTCCCTTTCTTCTTATGGCTGTTTCCTTTTCTCGAATGATTATGTGTAAAGCAATGAAGAAAATACATCAGGCACTTGACCCAAAGCCTGACCTTTCAACAGATTTTTGCATTTTTTATTTCAAACAATCGAGATTTTCAAATCCGTGAATCCCAGAATTCTGTACTAGGAAATTCTAGTACTAAGTAAAATTGTTGAATCTGGAAATATTATTTTCAAGTCTGTACTATTCGTGTTTATTATTATTTTTATTATAATGGTATTGTCATCGATGACAATGTAATTATTACCATCATTCTATTCATTGTTAGCATCATTCTTAAAACTAACGTTATTATTAGCATTACTGATGTTATTACTATTATTATCACCATCATTATCATCATAATTACCATTAGCATCAACATTATCATTATCATTAACGTTATCATTAATATTACCATTAGTATCATCGTCATTATCATTATTACTATCGTCATCATCATTCCCGTTATTATCAGTATCATCATCCTCATTATTTTCATTATCATCATTATCTCTATATTCAAATATTATGCATTTAGTGATAATTATGATATATATCTATTATGTCTATTTGGTTACTCTTATTAGAACTTTTCAATCATTATGTGTTATCTACAATACTTTTTTTTTCTTAACATATTTTTGCAGAGTTTGGTTAGAAAACCGTTATGCATCAGGGTCCTAGTGTAGTGACCTGTTTTATGCGAGTTACCCAAAAATTGGTAGCGCCCCCTAGGTTTCGGGCTTGTCCCCGCAAGGAGCAACAAATCAAGGCGACCACGTGTTCTCGTATATTGTTTTTAACGATCTTTTCTTTTATTATTTTATTTTTAATGTATAGCACTTGTGATCAAGACTAACCTAGTTCTTTTTATTGTTTTATTGTATAAGTATCAATCTCGTTTTATGTTGCATTTTATACACCCCGTTTTCTATTGTTTTCGTTTGTTTTATCGGTTATATAATTGTGTTTTTTCTACTTTTATTTCATTAATTTTCACTTAAAAATTGTAAGGTCCAGCGAACCAAAACATTTTAACGCACTGAAAGATTATTGTTTTTAGTAATAACGAACCAGACACTCGGCAATCGCCTGCAGCCAAAACTAAGTGTCAGAATTCTTGCGTCCGATCTCTGGAACCCGTGTTGTTTGCTTGCAAGGCCCACCGAGTCTCCGTAATACAGATAAGTAGAGTGTTGTTTCGGCCAAAGGACGTAAGATTTTAATTAGTTAAATTGGAAGTGCTTTGTTTTATTTTTAGTTATTTTGAGCTTTTGTTTTGCTGGACCGTCGTAGTTATTTTTATGATCTTTTAGTTCGTCGTAGTTTTTTTCAGTTTTTATGTGCTTTTTATTTCATTTAAGTTCTATTTTATTTAAAAGTTCTGCTTGTTTTAGTATTTTTATTCAGTTTTGTATTTGCTCTTTTACTTGTGTTTTACTTATACTCAGTTTTACTTTGCTTAAGTTTTATTTCACTAAGTCACTTTTACTTGTTTTATTTTATATTCAGTTTTACTTTACTTAAGTTTTATTTCACTTTTTAGTCTTTTTACTTGTGTTTTATTTATAGGTTGGTTCAATGTATTTCAATTGCCTTTTCTTTCACTTGCTTTAGTTTTTTTTTTTTTTTTTTTTTTTTTTTTTTTTTACTTGTTTTATTTGCTGTTTAGATCTTTTAACTCCACGAAGTTTTGTTTTGTTTTTTTATCTTTTGTCTGAGTTTTAGTCACGGTTTTGTTTAGTTTTCTATAAATAAATATTGTATGATTTTTATGCTGTTTTCTGTGAACCTCCATCCTGCCAGCTACTCTAAATATTTAGACATTGAACAAAAAACTATAATATACTTTCGTCTGCTCTGCTGAAATCACCACACTAGAACGCCGGTTCGTTTATAACGGTTTTCTTTCGTGTCTGTAGATAAAGTGCGATTGTGTTGCGTGACGTAAACACGTGCATAAATAATGTAAAGGGCTTTGTGAGTATGGAACGTAAGGATCAAATTAGGTGAACGATCGAGGAATGTGAAACAATGTTAATCTCAAAGAGAAAAAGGTACTTAAAAAAAAGAAGAAAAAAAAAAAAATGGGTGCCGCAGGGATGAAGGGAATGACGGTTGCTTCCTCCTTTTTCATCTGTTTATACACCTGTCTATCCATTCCCATCCCTCTGTGTTTGAACACACCAATTGTTTAAAAAACTAAAGAATGAATTTCAATCACTGGCGCATTCAGTGTCAGATTACAGACAAGGGCAACAGCAGATGATGTTGCACCAAAAGGAACCACAGTCTTACCTCTACTCGCCGCTTGATTACATAATGGAAGGGAACCCAACTCCCCGCCGTGTGCATTCGTGCGTGCGTGCGTGCGCGTGTGATCTGCCGACCCTTGTCTCGACTCTTTCTCAAGAAGGAAAGTGGAACGAAGAAAATCATTACGGCGGTTACTTTTCCCTGGGCGATTTTGTTTTGATTTCTATACATGTTCGTCGTTTTGGATATGCTTTAAAAAGTGTAATTTTCATCGTGAACATTTTCACGGTTGCATATAAAAAGAATGAAAGTCAATATCATCATTATTAATAATTGACATCCATTGACACCCGGGAGCCATTTTTAATCAATCAATATCAAATACAAATAAAATAATTTACGATTTGGCACATTCACAAGTAATTGTACGTACATAAGCATGATTACGTAACTAATGTAGAAACATGAAGAAATGCAACCTTACTTGACCATACTTTCCGTATCTCATTCCTCTAGGAACACTTTTGAGGGCTGAAGGAATCCGTGACTAAAGCGTAAATGTTATATAAAACAATGTCTGTTGCTGCCTGAGCTGAAATGTGTTGCATGACATCGAAATGTGTCAATTACAGGCGTAGGCCTACGAAAGATAAGCCTCAGCTCGCTTTCCTAAGTCAAGGTCCTACTGATATGAGAGCATATGAATAATAAATATCCCAAGAAATTCGACAGTACTTTCCCAATATTCAATTATTTAGACATAAGGTATCCCTGCAGATATCCAAAGACATTCCACGCTGTTTTTTCTTTTCTTTCTTCTTCTTCTTCTTTCTTTCTTTTTAACGACCAGCTTCTTAGACGGAATTCTTACAAATCCTGAGCAATTCATCGCATTTCCCTTGATCAATGGCTTTCAAAAAAAAAAAAAAAAAAAAAATTGTCACGGTGTAATCTCAGGTATCAGGATTCGATGGCAACGGCGAAGCGGCAGATATTGGCCAATCAGTCAGGGACGCGATCGTTCGGTTGGTGAAAATACGGACTGTAATTTTGTTTGTGCGAATAATGTAGAGAATATTGCCATGTCATAGTTTGTTGTTATCTGTAAAAGTGTTATTGAGAAGAGTTCGTCTGTGTATTTTCCCTTTCCTCTATAGATTTCGGAACAAATAACTCTCTGAGCATCAAGAATCAAAAGCCAATAACAGTTCTTTTGTCGCTGTGAACTGCAACAATGGCAACTTCCCTGCATGGTGGAAGTGAGCGTCAAATCAAAGAGACGAACAGGGTTGCCATCGCGAGACTTTGTAACATTGTTGACTTTTGGGATATTTGTCTCTGCCGCTGCTGCCTCTGTCACGAACAGTATAATCCCTTAGAGAGTAGACTGATAAATAAATATATATATATAGAGAGAGAGCGAGAGAGAGAGTGATAGAGAGAAGGGAGAGGCAGAGAGAGAGGGGGGTGGGGGTGGGGGAAGGCAGAGAGAGAGAGAGAGAGGGGGGGGGAGGCAGAGGAGAGAGATGTCTAATCAATGATATATATACACATGGCACGACATTCACGGCACAACAATAGAGAGCAAGTATACATCTAACCAACACACACAAAACAGACCAAACCTACAACGCAAAGTGAAGATCACATATTGATTACATTTATTTCCCGCAAACACGTTTTCCTTCGTCTTCCCTGCGGTTCGTTTCCCACCGAACGGCACACCGGTCCTCTTCCTTCACCAAACACCAAAGGCAATATAATAGCTTTGCAGTCATTAACGAAACGGCACCGGCGTCAACAGCGACAGCTCCCTTATGCGTCGTGAATTGTCCAACATTTAACCGAAGGGAAGCCGATGCAGGATTGCCACCGAGGTCGGAGTGAGCGGTTTGTTTGCACATTTACAGTCGGCTTTTTGGTCGGTTAACAGAGGTGTCACAGGATGTTTGATATTTCTAAAAAAAAAAAAAAAAAAAAAAAAAAAAATACTTAGGCCTGATAATTATGATGATTATAATGAAAATGAATAACAATAACAATAATGATATTAACAATAATAATAATGATATAACAACAATAATGATAATAATATAATGTAATAACAATTGTGATATTAATCATAACAATAATAGTGATAACAGTAATGATTATAACAATGCACTACTTCCATGGCCATCAATATTCATTCAACAGAGGTTAATGATATTGATTTCCAAAAAGGTAATTTCAGTGACAGTAATTACATTGTCAAACATCAATGAGCGACCTTGCACTCACTAATGCGTGTTGCTCCTCTGTGCTCGGAGCAGGTTTAGGCTTCCTCTGCTGTTGCAATACTTGAAAAACATCATATTCGGGGGGGGGGGGGGACGGATTGATTATTACTTAAAATTATCTGCGGAGAAATCCTTGTGGGATTTAAATGTTCAAAAGCTATCAATAAAAGTTTCTTTTCTGCTAGAATGAATAACAATAAGTTTTCATTAATAATCAAAGTATAAATGTTATGCTTTAAAATCATGTAATTATTGCATAGGTATTATGCATCGCTGAATTTGCATAAAATGGTAGTCTCCCTTTGGAAACTAACAAGACCTCGTAAGTACGATCCTGTCCCTTGAGGAAATGCTCTTCAGTCACATGATAAATCGAATGACTTTGTGCTCTGTCAGTGAGTTTACATTTCACCGTGCATTACTATGCAGGGTGAGATATTACGTATTCCAGTGCGCTCACAGCTGCACATTTCGTCCCTAACTAGACGGCCATTTTTAGCTCAAGAGACAGGCTCGTTTGGCAAAGATCTGTGAGAATGTGCGTCCGTTTGTCTTGCCTCATCGCTCAAGGGTAAAAGTCACTCGTGTTTTCATCCTCCTTTACTTTCTGAATCCTGTTTATCTGCAACTGCCCTGACGACTTGCCTCCACCATCTCCGGAGGCAACTCTGTTAATCAGGTCCTTGTTGTTGTGTCTGTTGCCATGCACAGGAGAGTTGCCATTGTTGCAGTCAGTGTGCAAACAAGCAACGAAGAATTAATACTCTATTTTTGTACTTGCCAGAAATACAAAATAGTAAGAACCGTTGGTAATTTTCCGTTTTATTTTCAAGGGAATTGTGAGATAACAATAGACTGTAAGAGACTTAAATAGTGCATTCCTATCGTAACAGTCACCATAGTAGAACTTCTCAGTGTGTCTATAGATTTTTTCTTTTTTCTTTCTCCTTTTCTCGCATTATATTATGCTTTGATTTTTCATCTAATAATCGTTGTTTATTCTTGTGTAAGAGAGTCATTTATTGATAAATATGTTATTTTAATCCCAAAAAGTGTTCGGTGCTAAAGACCTTTGATGTTGACGTGGCGGATCACTTTTGAATAATCAGTCAATCATACTCTTTCTCTCTTTCCCTGGCTCTCCATTCCTCTCTTTCTCTCACTTGTAATTTGCCTCTTTCGCTCTTTCTCTCTGTCTCTCTCCTCTCTCTCTCTCTTACTTTCTCTCTCTCTCTCTTACTCTCTCTCTCTCTCTCTCTCTCTCTCTCTCTCTCTCTCTCTCTCTCTCTCTCTCTCTCTCTCTCTCTCTCTCTCTCTCTCTCTCTCTCCCCTCTCTCTCTCTCCCTCTTTACGCAGAAATTGCTGTAAATAACAGCGAAGGAAAGAAACAGATGTCAACGAAAGCCTTGTCAATATTACGGGATTTTTAGAAGCAAAACTCCGGGCAGGCAAAAAACAAAAAAATAATTATCCGCACCACACGAGATACAATCCCCGCCCACACCCACTCCCGGGCGTTCATTCCTTTTCTCGTTTTTTTTTTCTCTTCTTTCTTTCCTTTTTTTTCGCTTTCTTTCGTTTTATTAAAGTTTTATCATTATCACTAATTATTATTATTGATATTATTTATTATCATTATCATTATCAATTATTATTTACATTTCCCAATTAGCGGTTTTTAATTAAAGTGCGGATACCGGGGAGCGAGGCCGGATTCTCTAACAATCGGAATTTGTTCTTTAGTGACATCGTGTTTATTGTTACACGACGCTTTGCAAAAAACATACACACACACGACCGAACGCAAACACACACAGAGGGGTGGGGAGAGAGAGAGAGAGAAGAGAGAGAGAGAGAGAGAGAGAGAGAGAGAGAGAGAGAGAGAGAGGAGAGAGAGGAAGAGAGAGAGTGAGTGAGTGAGAGAGAAAGAGAGAGAGAGAGAGAGAAAGACAGAGACAGAGAGAAATAGTGAGAGAGAGAGAGAAAAAAATCAACGTGACGTCTGGAGTTAAGGATGACAAGTGATAGCATAGAGAAAAATGCTCTTTTTCACCGCATAAACAAGCGGATCCTGATCATGCAACGAAAAGAAAATAATGTGTACAAATTGTAGCTAAAGCAGATAAAAATATGATGAAATGGAAAGAGAACAAAGGTGATGTATATAAAACAAAGTGAACACAATACTGATTAACAGGCTGATCTTATTTACGGAAATGCCTAACGGGAACAGTGTTGATACGCGAATATCAAAGCTAGCTCTGCATTTTTATCATTTTATATATGTTTTATATATCTTGTACCTCTTTCTGACTGTATACACGGTATATTGTCCGTCCATCCATCTCTCTCTATCTCTCTCTCTCTTCTTCAAACACACCTACAGACACACATACACACAAACATAACACATACACACATATTAATCAATTCATTCTAAAACACACGCACAGTCATTCATTCATGCATAAACATGTTACTGGGTTATTTCAATTGTATCAATATGCCACGATATAAATGAATTGGTTCGATTTCAACATTTCATTAGAACCTTCAGTTTTACAGGAAACCCACTGATGAGGTCACCGTTAGTGGAATTCCAATACTCATTAAACATTCTTTTAGGCTTTCTGTATCTAAATACTGAAAGCTGTGTGTTTATGTTAGCTCTCGAGTTCCTGCCTGCGACTAATCCCTTTTCAGTCTCGCTTTCTGTGGAGGGAAAGAGTTTGCTTAAATAAACATCTCTTATGCGAACTGGGCAACAGCCAATCAAGTGCAGCAGAATGAATTGATTGTGTGAACGAGGAGCGGCTGGGAAATGCAGGTAACAATCTTCCAAATGTTAATAACAAGCGTCAAACAAGTTATTGCTTTAGAAAATGGCGCACACCGATTCTTTATTATTATAATCAACAGACACTCGATACTATATGTGTGTGTGTGTGTATATGTGTGTGTGTGTGAGTATGTGTCTGTGTGTGCGCGCGCGCGCATTTATACATACATACCTATATATGTGTGTGTATGTATGTATGCATACACATACAAAACACACGTATATATGTGTGTGTGTGTATGTACACACGCGCGCGCACACACACATATATAAATGTATATGTTTGCGTGATGACATGGTTTACGTCAGAGTCTTTTGACATCACTCCTGCAGCGCGTACGTGTCTATGTCAATGCGCATAAGATCAATTCGTCAGAGTTCCGTCGTTGAGTTCACTTCCGACTTCAGTCCCATCCGATCCGGCTCATTCAGATCCATTCCGGAGAAGACAAGAATCAAGTAAGAAGAAGAAGAAAAATCTCGTGTGTTTGACATCCACGAAGAGGAATGCGCTTGGCTCCCTCCTCGCTTCCTTCTCCTTCTCGCTCGGGTGAAGGGATGTCGAGCAGGAGCGTTCAGCGGGAGTCGATCGGAGTGAGGAACCGAAACCTCTTCTCTGTTCAACTTTATATTTTTCTCTATCTCCCTGTTTCTATTTTACTGTTGTTTATTTATTTATGTTTCCCTATTAGTCTGTTTGTCAACCTATGTGTCTGTCTACCTATGTAAACATATAAAAGGTAATGAACGCAGACACAAACACAATAACGTGTACGCAGAGATGAAAAATGAAACAAGAAATGAAACTGAATCGTGACATTTCGAAACGTCTTGACTCAAGTTCCTTTCTTTTTGTGGCTGTTTCCTTTTCCCAAATGATTATGTGTAAAGCAATGAAGAAAATACCTCAGGCACTTGACCCAATG
>NW_020869032.1:974398-976898 GCF_003789085.1 Penaeus vannamei | reverse complement strand
ATTCTAAATACATCACTGGCTTAAAAGGCACTTCCACTTGATATCTATTTTATTTTATTTTTTTTATTATTTTTATTTCATTTCATTTCGTTTCACTTCATTTCATTTTATTTTATTGCATTTATCTTATCTTATCTAATCTTATTTTATTTATTTATTTTATTTATTTTTATTTTATTTATTTATTTCTTACAATTATAATTACTTTTTTGTCATAAGCGAGAATGTAGACTAGAAATTTTCGATTTATTGTCTAAACGGAGGAGTCACATTTTCTTTATATGTTTGTTAATAATTTCTCTCGCTCTCTTTTCATATTTATTTTGATTTTATTTTTAGCCTTAGTTGGATAGACATAGAGAGACAGAGAATTAATGAGAACAGAGGGGGGGGGGGGGGAGAGGGAAAGACAAAAGTGAGAGAGAGAGAGAGAGAGAGAGAGAGAGAGAGAGAGAGAGAGAGAGAGAGAGAGAGAGAGAGAGAGAGAGAGAGAGAAGAGAGAGAGAGAGAGAGAGAGAGAAGAGAGAGAGAGAGAGAGAGAGAGGAGAGGGGTGGGGGGAGAAACCTTAACAAATCAAAAAGTTAACAATAATGTGCTTTCTGATATCTACCTGCGGCATCATGTCAGTCGTCTTCATTATTGTGACTGACATTTGTATTGCCTTTGAATATTTGAAAGAAACACGAAACCGTCATATCCACAAGTACTTTTCCATTTCAAATAGTAATAATAATAATAATAATAATAATAAATAAATAAATAAATAAAACGAGGCACAATCGAGACACATCAGTAGGATCCACATTCATCAGCTGTAACAAAAATAGTGTTTCATAATTCGTTATTTTCACTAACGAACACATCGCTGAATGATTAGCCAGTATATGCTAAGACTATGTGGCCTTATAAATATATGTCAGAGTAATTGGTAAAGGGGGAACTTTGGTGGAAATTCTTTGCACAGCTTTAGAATTCCCCCCCCCCCCCCCTCTCTCTCTCTTTGGATTTAACACCCGACCTGCACTTTGACGTTTACATACATTATTAGGATGATTTTCACGATTTCTGTATCAATTAATAGTGATTAATGGTATAAATCGCGATTAATAGTATCTAACGCGCGCACTGCATGCACAAAAAAATAAAAAAAATAAAAAAATAAGCAGGACATTATGGAAAAATCTACAGGAAGAAAATAAATTATAATGAGAACAAGAAAGAAAATATATACTATATGATAGTGTAGTAAAATTGTATATAAATACATCTTTATTAGATTGTATTTCTGGAAATCGTGAATGATATGATGAGCGCATGTCGATCGTATATTGTTGAGTGACTATTTAAGCCGTCAGAGGGCAGCACGATTGACCAAAACATTGGACCAGATAAGAGTCATACCGACTGATTTTTTTTTTTTTTTTTTTTTTTTTTTTTAATATTGTGAAGATGCAAAGTACATGTCACAAGTGCAATGGTGCAAATACTGTTATTATTTCATTTCTTTCGTGTTGATCATTTTTTTGTTTTAAAGCATTTGCACTGGGGCTGTCAATAGTTCGTATAAAATCACAAAGATGAGAATGAAAGGCACTCACATTTTCTTGGGAAGAGCATCAAATTATTGATTTATTACTTATCATTACATTTTTTGCTAAATCAAAATTGCTTCACTCTGGTATTTGTAAATACCTCAAAAAGAAAAGCCAAAAGCAAATGGAAATATGAACTCTATAAATGTTGCAACAACAGAACCTTCGCTTAATCGCTGTCTCATACTCTTTCATTTTTTGTTTATTTTCTTTCTTTCTCGCTGCAACCCTGCAGCGCAACAATGCTAAAAAGAGATCTTACAGCAGCCGATTAAAAGCTTCTGTTCTACTTATGTGTCAGTGATTTGCATGAACTCTTTTTACTGGTGGCAGTATTGCTAATCTGAATCATTTTACCGTTTTATTCCATGTGCAGAAAAGATTTGTTGCATTTCGCAATAATTGAGAACAAAATTATGTTGCAATTAAAAGGTTGAGATGGAGTAGCGAAAACATCGCAAGTTGAAAGTGAATCAGTGAATAAATATATCATAATCCTCCAGTATCAACAAACATTGCATATGATAATAAAACATTCTTGAAACTTACGTGATACCTTTAGAATTATATAACACAGTCACTGAACAAAAGTAACAGAATGGCCTTTATGTGTTGCTTTGCCCGACTTTAATGTATATTTTCATATGCTACTGAAATATCATGATCCGTTACGGCCTTAATGAGAGTAGTTAACGTTCAGCTTTTTATGTTGTCTATAAAGAAACATTGTATACGCGTATGATCTGTTTCTCTCCCTGTGATTAATGTTTTTAATAGCTTATCTCTTCCCTTCCTCTTCTTTCTTCACTTATTTTTTTTCTTGTATACATCTACCCCACCATTTTATATGTCTTCTTATACTCTTATCTCTCTACCCTCACTACATTCCTATCTCTTTTATTCTTTT
>NW_020869032.1:965751-972973 GCF_003789085.1 Penaeus vannamei | reverse complement strand
CTTATCTTTTCTGTGTCTCCTTATCATGTTTTTTGTTTATTTATTTTGTCATTATTTACCTGGTATAAAAAACATCCACACACTATTTATCAACTAATCTATTTTACTTTTATCGTAGTCTAAGTCTTTCTCCTTTTCTTACATATCTAAATCCTTTATCATCCTTTATGTATTATCTCTCTGTTATCTCTATTATCCCATTTCCTTCTTCTCTCTATCTTATCCATGTTTTTCTTTTATATATTTGTTATTACAATGATTACCTTCATCATTTATATCATAATTTTTCCTTTTTTTACGCCTTCTCTCTTCTCTTTCTTATTCCTCTTTCGTATTCATCTGTTTTCACAGTAATTTCCTATCGATTCTTCTATTTTGCTCGCTGATATTTTTATCACCTTCCTCTCCTCTCTTTCTTCACGATCTCTTTTGCTCCACCATTTATCACAATATGTCCCTGTCATTTATGTAATATCTAGCTATCTTTTCTGTGGCTTCTCTCGCCCCTTTCATTCTTATTCTCCTTTATGCCATTGATTTGTTATCACAATATGTCCCAAGTTTTCATATAATATCTAGCTAATATTTTTTCTATGTCTTCTCTCACCCCTTTCTTTCTTATCCATTTCTGTTGCACTATTGTTCGTTTGTTATCGCAATAATTCCCTCATTTAAGTAATGCATAGCTGTTATTTTTTTTTCTACACGTTCTCTCCTCTCTTTCTCTATCTTTTGACCATCTCTTTAACTCATTTATTCATCTGTTATTCATTATTCATCCCCGACCAAAAAAAAAAAAAAAAAAAATACATGATAATATATAATGAATAGATAGTGACAGCGAAAAATGCAGCTGTGTTTATACATTTAAATTCAATTTCGAATAAATAAGATTTTATTCAAACTTAGTTCTAGATGTGGACAATCATACGGCGAAGTGGGTGTGTAAGCGAAAGAGAGGAAGAGAGGAAATGAGAAGAAATGAGAGCCACCCATCATTATGGACATTTTTCCAACTACTCACAATGAATACTTACAAAAAAATCACACATTGAACAGTTACCTAAAAAAATCAAAAGCTTAGATACAGGCGAAAGAGCGGAAGGAAGAAAATGAGAAGAAATAAGAACACCCCCCAAAATACCCATCAACTTATTCCCTTTTCCCTCCCATCTCCCGTCCTCCAGCAAGTGCAACTCGCCCGGGCAGGTCTTCAGCTGTGGCACCGCCGTCTCCAGCAGCCTGACGAGTGTCTTCGCCGTGTATTACCTCTGCTGCATGTACGGCCTCGTCGACGACCACGACACCAAGAAGTCGCTCTTCCTCTGTCTGGCTCGGCTCTGCGGGGCGGCGTTCTGCATCAGGTGCGGGAATCGCCTTTTTTGTCTTTTTTTTTTACTGTGTGATTTTCTCTTGTCTACCTGTTTGTCTGATGCGAGGAGAATTGTTTTTTTGTCTTTTTTTTACTGTGTGATTTTCTTTTGTCTACCTGTTTGTCTGGCGCGAAGAGAATTGTTTTTTGTCTTTTTTATTATATGATTTTCTTTTGTCTAGCTGTTAGTCTGTCAGTGTCTTTGTCTGGTTGTTTGTGAGTCTCTGTCTGTATATTTCTGATAAAGATAAAGAGAAGAAGAGGAATGACAAGAGACACATACAGCGAAAAGAGTGAGAGAGAGAGAGAGAGAGAGAGAGGAGACAGAGAGAGAGAAGAGAAGAGAAGAGAGAGAGAGAGAGAGAGAGAGACGAGTAGAGAGAGAGAGACGTAGACGAGAGAGAGACGTAGAGAGAGAGAGAGACGGAGAGAGAGAACAGAGATATAGAGCAGAGAGAGAAAGAGATTTATAGAGAGAGACGGAGAGAGACAGAGATATAGAGACAGAGAGCGAAGAAAGTGGATGAGAGTAAAATCGCATTCAAAAAAAAAAAAAAAACATTCGTATTAGAGGACAGCAACCCCCCCCCCCCATAACCAACCCGCCCTTCCCCGCTCCCCGCCCCCAGCGCCCGCCACTCCCGCCACCTCCTCGCACGCGGCGCCCGCAACCTAACGCCGCCTTTGGCTCTCTCCCCTCTCGGCCATCCAGCGCCACCATTCTGCACCCTGTTCGCCGCCCTCCCGCCGACCGGCTTCGTGGCCATCATGTTCCCCTTCCTGTACGAGGTCCCACCCTCCAAGAAGATCGCCCTCCCGCCTCCTCTCCGGCCATGTACCTCTACCTCGCCGCCTTCTACGCCGCTCCCCTCCCTCTCCCGCCGCCCACACCTGCCTCGAGGCGCCGGCGTGCAACTCAGCAGGCTCGCTGGGCCGGATACCAACACCGCTCTCCTGCTGGGGAACATCGCGGCTGCCGCTGGTGGGCTGCGTCGCCCTCAACGCTTAGCCCCGTCTTCCCGCCACGGCCCTTCAGGCAGCGCCAGCTTAGGCTACCCGCAAACCGGGGTATAACCGCGCTAGCAAGTGTAACTAATCACTATATAAAATATACTATAATATATATATATATAGTACTCATATATAAATTATCAATATATATCATATGGTGAACTGTGCCTAGCTGTGTAATCCACTAGCACAATCAGTGTTGTGCTGTGTGACTATACATGTGGTTCTAAAATACGCACATAAAATGATGGTGTTGTGTGAAAACCTATCGCAATAATAAAGCAGTATCATAAGTCACAACGTGCTATTTATTCCCAACTCCTGTGTGGACCGACTAGTAACTCGAACAAGATCTAAAATACGTCACATTTGATCACAACTGTGTGCAGTTGTGTGGTACATGCTTCGGATGCAACTCACACCGCTAAAATATTATGTGCTGCCTAAACATCTTGCCACATCCTGTTATCTGCTGTGCTCAATCCTCAACCAGCAAAATACGTCTGTGTGGTGTGTCGTGCTGTATGTCATTAGTATATGTATACACATACTAATACCACTACCATACTTATCGTATGTGCGACTTATGTATGCAATATACACTATACTTACTATATCAATTAATACTGTATATACGATGAACATACCTTACAACCACACCCACACCACACACAACACATACACACACACACACACACACAACACCAACACATATATCATATAACTAATATAATAAATATACTACTAATAAACTACAATACTAGAATATTATATTATCATATTCACTATACTAATATAATATATATATATATATGAAGTCAATTCACCATCGTAGCGCAAGTCAGAATTCCCTCAATCATCTCTTGCTGACCGAGCGTGCCAGCGCGACCGAATCCCCTTCCGCACGGAGTAAAGACAAGTCGTCATTGTCTCCTCACAAATAAACTCGGAGAAAACACAAAGCGTTCGCCCATTAAAAAAAGGAAGAGTAATTTGCTTTAGAGATTTATTTTGATACAATTAAAAACTCCGTCTTCTATATCGTCAAAGCACAGAAACCATAGAAATATAGTGGAAAAAGAAAATATGAGGAAAGTTTATCTCTTCTATACAAAGCAATCGCACCTTTGTATTATCATGTTATTGTCTATCCTTGGTTAAGATGATGATCTCATCATCCATTGTATTTAATTATCCATAATCTGAATAATGACTTAATCCTCTCACACACATACTATAATTCTTATATATTCAACTATTCATCTATTTGATTTATACTCACGTTCAATATCACCGCTCCTATCCAATAACTACCATCTAATACCATTCAATCACATCCACACTCAAGTCCATATTCGTCAATTATTACATCATCCCAAACTCTTCCACACTACCTCACCACACATTCAATATGACATCATACTCATCTCAATCACTATTACACACCTCTTCCACTCCAAGTCCTCTCTCCTCTCTCTCTCTCTCTCTGTCTCTCCTTCTCTCTCCTCCTCTCCTCTCTCCGCTTCCGCTTTCTCTCTCTAGCTCCCTCCTCTCATAACTCCTCTCTCTCTCTCTCTCTCTCCTATCACATCTCTCTCTCTCCTCTCCTCTCTTCTCACCTCTCTCATCACTCTCTACGTCACCCCTCTAACATCACTTTCTCTTTCACTCATTCACCTATATAATGAATCGGCATCCTAACATAATACATTTCCTCTGTTGAAAATTTTTTTCCCCTCTCCTCCCTGTTACTCTCTCTCTCTCTCTCTCTTCCCTCTCTCATCCCTCTCTCTCTCTCCTCTCTCTCTCTCTCTCTCTCTCCCCCCTTTGCTCTCCTCCTCTCTCTCTCTCCTCTCTCTCTCTCCTCCACTCCTCTCACACCTCCTCTCTCTCTCTCTTTGCTCTCATTCACATCTCATATATAATGAATGCATCCTTTACAGGAATACCATTCCTGTGCAATCACCTCTCTCTCCCTGTCTCTCTCTCTCCTCTTCTCACACACCCCCCAACCCCCCCCCCACCCCCCACACTCTTTTCTCTCTCCCTCTCTCTCCTTCCCAGTCCCAATTCCGGACTGGCAACCCTCTGGAGAGAATCTCGCGTTCTGAAGAATTCGGACTGACCATGAGGGACTTCGTTGACCTTTTTCACCTTCCTTGGCTGCTGGACCCCCCTTCACGCTCTATAAATTCATTTCCCTGGTGACAGCTTCTCCGTTGTGGCCGTTTCCCCAGGTCAAGCATGAGCCGTTGTTTACCATTATTATCATTCTTTCTTTATTCGTAAGGAGTAGTTCTGGTCTTGTCGTCCCTCTCAAGGTCATATGTACTGTTTTTCTATTTTTTTCTAATTGATATAAGCCCTTCGTTTCTCATTCTTCTCTTTCTCTCTCTCTCACTACCTCTTTTTCTTTCTCTCCCTCACTCTTTCTCTCTCCCATCCCTCTCTCTTTCCTCTCCTCTTTTCCCTCCCTTTCTCTCCCCCTCCCTCCCTCTCTCTCTCTCTTGCTCTCCTCTCCTCTCCTCTCTCCTCTCTCTCCTCTCTCCTCTCTCCTCTCTCTCTTTCCTCTCTCTCTCTCTCTCTCTCTCACTCTCTCTCCTCTCTCTCTCTCCTCTCTCTCTTCCTCTCTCTCTCTCCTTCTCTTGCGTCTCTCTCTCTCTCTCTCCTGTAAGTGGTACTGACTGTCTAACAGACCACCAAAACGCGCAAAACTCGCCCCAGTGAATAGATAATTATTCTATTGCTGTAACCTACATTATGCTCGCTCAACTGTTTAAATTATTAATGCAACCATAACATGTATACATTATTATGATTATTAGTACGTTTTATTTATTCATTAATTATCATTTATCAATTATCATAATATCCATTATTATCATATATAATATACCATTATCATTACTATATTTATCCTTTTTGGTCTATTGCTTTATTTCATTATCATTTATCATTTTATAGTCAGTAAGTCCAAGTAGTATAGTCAGTAATACATCAAGATATTTCAATATATGATTATTATCTCATATACTACAATACTAAATAATTACTATATTATAAAACTCTACTTATCCTTACCTTTACCATTATTCATCTTGCTCTACTGCTTATCCATATTATCCTATTATTATTACCCTTGAACATCACCCTTAACTCATCTGTATCTTTATTGTTGTTAATCAGTTGCGCCCATAGTAATGAGCGAAACCGTAATTGCAATTGTCTTTTAAATGAACTGCCCAAACTTGTCCTTTCCAAGACTGCACGTTCACACTTAAATCCATTCCGTGCCCACACCTACACGGGCTCTATTAGCATCACATCGTAATATGGAATAATATATGTTGTGCTTGCTTAAATCAATTGCCGCCTGATGGCATCCTCTCCCTTTCTGCCAATATCCTCTACTTATCAACAGCAACAATAACACATTTTCATCGCGTTAAGCAGTCCAATAGAGAGCGCGTTTATAATTTTCCTTCGTCTGCTGCTTTGCTCATAATTGTCTGTCTACCATCTTTCACAGCATCGCATCCCAGTTCTATCATATAATTCATAATCACAGGTTAGACCAAGGACCTATATAAAACACTAACACATGGATTATTACACTAGTCTCGACTCGCGATCCGTCGCCCACCTCCCTCAGTCAACGAGCAGTACCTGCTGCTCTGGTCTGCCGCTGTACAGTAGCAGCTCTCGTCTAGCAATCTTGACTGACACCCTCGCGTTCCTCCCGATCTCCCCTTATTCAACCTCAGCCAGGAATAGGAGTCCCAAAACCCCAGGACCCCATATCCTCGCACCACAAGCGAGACAGTAAGTTTACAAAGAAAGACACCAATAAACCAGACAAAACGCCACCCAAGTTGCACTGCATGTCACAAGAGACCAGGTTCACCCAGCAAAACCCCTAAATTATTATCATCAATATATTCTCTATCACCCTCGCACTGGTTCTGAAAGAAATACTGAATCTCGCACAAGTGGCCTGGGCGTCCTCCCCTTTCATTCACCTGCGCCCTCAACCCGATCCTGCTCGGCCTGAAAGTGCTACTTCAGCTCCGCACCGTCGCTGACTTCACCATCCTTCTGGTTCTTCGGCGCGTGCTGCTGTTGCTGCTGCTGCTGCTGCTGTGCTCCAAGGAAGCGTGGACGGCGTCCTCTCGAGGGAGAGCGGGAGGTCGAGACGCTGGAACACATGCCAGTCACGAGGCTGCCTCGAGGGCCGGTACGTCTCTGGGATTCGAAACGCGTCTGCGGCAAAGCAGTGTCAGGTTCTGGAGGCCCGCGGCGCACACCTCGTCCATGCAAGCGGGCTCATTCGTCGCCCTCCTGCATCGTCCTGTCGCCAGCCAGTGTTGAGAGAGCAGCAACCGAAAAGCGGCGCAGAGAATGAGCTCGCTCGACCGACGGCTTCGAGTCCTCGCTCGAGCTCCTCTCCGAAACCTGGGCGGAAGCATTTTGACTTCCTTCGAACTGCGTGGAAATGACTGCCTGGGCTTCGTGGCTGTTAGGACGCTTGGGCCCCTGTGCGTGTGGCAACTTGTGGAAATATTATCTTGTGTCAGTTTGCTTGATAACCTCACATAGGTGTGTCCTTTTTATGGAGGGCGTTAGATTATATATCTGTTTTTTTCATTTACTCGACGCCTGCAAGCCCTCATACACGCAAACTTAGAACCGTCGGACGGGAAAGACGCTTGCAAAAACCGCAGTCCAGTTTCGCCGTGTATTCACGTAATCTGAATTGGTTTTGCACTCGACATAGACCGACTTCAGACTGTTTCCTGAAATCCGACCGCGGTTCTTGAAGACAGAAGTGAAATGTGGCCG
>NW_020869032.1:955751-963251 GCF_003789085.1 Penaeus vannamei | reverse complement strand
AATAAAAAAGATTGATTAAATAATCAATATAGAAAAGGTATGAACGAGAATGAATATCCTCACAATACAAGAGATATTCACAAGGGATATATTTCGAATATATCTTGGTTTCCGATGATCTATCCGAAACCGGTCAAATACGTCCCTTGTTTTGCGAAGATATTCATTCTCATTCATACCTTTTCTACATTTGTCAACAAGAAAACAATTCTTCGATAAATATGTTAGCTGTTTCTCTCTCTCTCTTATGGGTTTATTTCCCCATTCCGTTAGTATCAAATAGTTGTTTAACGCTTATAAATATACCCATTTATAAAAAACAAGATAACAGTGGAGTAATGCGTGACGTTTCGAGAGGAAGCGGGATCCTCGTCAGACGTACATTTTCCTTTTCTTTTCTCATCTTCTGTTTTTTCTTTTGTTCATATATATATTTCTACCTCACGTTCCTCTTCCCTTTCTCTTCTTGGATGCTCCTTCCTTCCCGTCTCCTCCACTGTGCAATCCTCCTCTTCCCTTTCTTCAATTTTCCTCTCTCTCTCTCCCCACTTCTCTCCCTCTCTCTTTTTCGATTTCCCTCCTTCCCTTCTTTATCCATTTATATTCTTCTCAATCCAGTCGAGGAAGGCGCCCACCCGCACGTACACGCCCGGAAGGAAGGGCTTCTCGCAGCCGTACCCGAACGACGTCAACCCCACCAGGAAGTGCCTGTTGGTCGTGACGTCATCCAGGAAGGTCACGGGGGCGCCGTTGTCGTTCTGGGGATACGGAGGCACATGTTATTTCCTCTTCTCTTTACTATTATATTATTTATATTATCATATATATCTATTTATTTATTTATATAATGTTTTTTGTGAGAGTTTTGTATGAATGAAATAATTCGGTATACAATCTTTAGCTCTAGTTCCTCTGCCTCCTTCACCCTCCCTCTTCTCCATCACTCACCCTCTTCTCCCTCATCCCCCCTTACCTCCATCCCTCTACCTACTCTTCCTCCCTCACCTCCTTCTCCTTCTCCCTTACCTTTATCCATCAACCTCATCTCCCTCCCTCTCCCCATTCTCTCTTACCTCCATCCTCAACCTCACCTCCTCTCCCCCTTCTCCTCGCCTCTCCTCCCTTACCCCCTCCCTCTCCCCCTTCTCCCTCGCCCCCCTTAACTCCCTCCCTCTACCTCCTCTCCCTCCCTAACCCTCCTTCCCTCCCCCTCTACCTCGCCTCCCCTCCCTTACCTCCATCCCTCTACCTCCCTCACCCTCCCTCTTCTCCATCCCTCTCTCCCTTCTCCCTTACCTCCACCCCTCTACCTCACCTCCCTCCCTCACCCCCCTTCTCCCCGTCCACCTTCCACCTACCAGACACGGCTGATCCTCCGCCACCACCGCGCACATCTGCTGGTTGTTGAGCGCCAGGCTCTCCACCTCCTTCTGGAACGTGTTCTCGCAGACGCCGAGGCCAACCACGGCCGCGCGGGAGAGCACGAGCTGCGCTGGCTCGGCGGCGCCTGGAACTAGAGCGTTTCAGGCATGGCGACTCTGGGTGTTAGGGTGTGTGTTTGGGCGAGTTATGGTGGCTCTGGATGGGAAGTGGTTTGGGTGTGTTTGGGTGGGTTATGGTGACTGGATGGGAAGTAGTTTTGGTATGTTTGAGTAAGTGTATTACGCTAGCTATGGTGACAAAGAATGGGAGTTCTCTTTGAAGTGTCTGTGTATTATCCTTAATTATGGTGGTACTGGGTGATAGTGTAGTGTATTTCAGTGTCTGTGGATTAGGTAAACGGCCGTGACATAATGTATTTTGTATCCCTAAGCAATGTGAAATCTCATACTTTGTATATCAATCTCCGTCCCACAGAATACCCAAATTCACAAAGAAAATAAATAAACACAAAACAACATACAAATAAACAGTAAAAACGAATAAAATAAATCATAAACATCCACTTGTTTTCGTGAGAGTCCTCCTCCCACCCTCCCACTCACCTCGAAGCGATGTGGCCGACTGACTCCAGCCCGTGACGTCCACCTCCTGGTACCGGAACCCATCGTACATGAATCTGTACGGCAGACACACGGGCCGTATCAGGTCTGCCGGAATGAGAGAGGTTTTGGAAGTCAGTGAGATTGCAGATACATCGGTTAATGGGGCGATTTGTGCCCGAAAATGGTTTAAAAGATCAGAAAAGCTGGAGATAGATCGGTTAATGGGGAGATTTGTGCCAAAAAATGGTTCAAAAGACCAGAAAAGCTGCAGATAGACTGGTTAATATTGTGAGAGCGTCTAATCAGAAAAGGAATTGTGCTAAAAAAATTTATGATTGTTCCCAAAAATGATCAGTGAGGCTACGGACAGCTTGGTTAACATTATGAGGGTCTATTTGGAAGATGATTTGTGTCCCAAAGTGGTTGAAGAGATCAGTGAGGCTGCAGAATTGATGGTTGATGTTCAGACGGCATCTGTCCTTGAATTTTGAAGAGGATATATGTGTATGGGAAGAGGAGGAAAAGGTAAGGAGAGTTCCCTTCGACTGAAGTGAATAGGAAGGTAATGATGAATAAATGCACAGCGGGAGATGCGATAAATACGTTTCGGTAAATACTTCATTGGTTTAATTGAAATCTTGTCTATGAGAGGGACAGGAAGTGAATGAGGGAGAGGGGGGGAGAGGGAAAGAGGGAGGGAGAGACAAATTGGAGAATAGAGGGTCACTAAAGAGGCGATTTAGATGCGATGTATCTGTGCACTGTATGTAGGCCTATGCTTATCTTATACCCCACACACCCCACATGCACACACCACACACACACACACACCACACCACCACACACACACACACACAACACACACAACACACACACACACACACACATATATATATTATATATATATATATATATATATATATATATATATATACATATATATTATATAATATATATATATATATATATATATATTATATATTATATATATATATATACATATATACATACATATAATACATATGTATACATACATATATATATATATATATATACATACATATAATAATACTATATACATACATATATATACATATATATACATATATATATATATATATATATATATATATATATAATATATATATATATATATATATATATACATATATGATATATATATATATATATATATTATATATATATATATATATATATTATATTATATTATATATATATATTATATGTATATATGTGTGTGTGTACACATGTATGCATACAAGCACACACTGTACACACACACATATACATCCAAACAGATAGACAGATATAGAGCCATCTCTGCGTGAGTGCGTGAGCGAGAACCCCCCCCTCCCCACCCCACCCCACCCCCACCGTTCAAGGGCGCGTCGCGTTCCAGAGTGACGAGCCCGAGGTCGTTCCCCAGGTTCTTGAGGTCGTATCCCGCGTCCACGAAGTCCGCTATGGCCAGTTCCAGCGGCAGGGACGGGTCGTTGGTCCTCGCCGAGTGAGGATTCCCCAGACGCACGTGAGTCCTGGAGGAGGGAGAGGAGGAGTCAGCGAAGCGAGGGAGGGAGAGGCAGCGAGAGGGAGAGAGAGAGAGAGAGTCAGCGAGGAGGGAGGGAGAGAGCAGCGAGAGGGAGAGAGAGAGAGAGAGTCAGCGAGGAGGGAGAGA
The DNA here is from genome assembly GCF_003789085.1 of Penaeus vannamei. Classification (NCBI taxonomy): domain Eukaryota; kingdom Metazoa; phylum Arthropoda; class Malacostraca; order Decapoda; family Penaeidae; genus Penaeus; species Penaeus vannamei. The sequence goes on along the minus strand of NW_020869032.1, from coordinate 959,570 downwards.
GAAGAGAGAGGAGTCAGCGAGGAGGGAGAGAGAGGCAGCGAGGAGGGAGAGAGAGGCAGCGAGGAGGGAAGGAGAGGCAGCGAGGAGGGAGGGAGAGGCAGCGAGGAAGGAGAGAGAGTCAGCGAGGAGGGAGGGAGAGAGTCAGCGAGGAAGGAGAGAGAGGCAGCGAGGAGGGAGAGAGAGGCAGCGAGGAGGGAGGGAGAGGCAGCGAGAAGAGAGAGAGCAGCGAGGAGGGAGACGTCAGCGAGGAGGGAGGGAGAGGCCCAGCGAGAGGAGAGGCAGGGAGAGAGGCAGCGAGGAGAGAGAGGAGAGAGTCAGCGAGAGGAGAGGAGAGAGAGAGGCAGCGAGGAGGGAGGAGAGAGTCAGCGAGGAGGGAGCAGAGAGAGAGAGTCAGCGAGGAGGGAGCGAGAGAGGCCAGCGAGGAGGGAGGGAGAGCCAGCGCAGGAGGGAGGGAGGGGAGAGAGTCAGCGAGGAGGGAGAGAGAGAGAGAGTCAGCGGAGGAGGGAGAGAGACGAAGCGAGAGTCAGCGAGGAGGGAGAGAGAGAGAAGTCAGCGCAGGAGAGAGAGAGAGGCAGCGGCGAGAGGAGGGAGAGAGAGAGAGAGAGTCAGCGAGGAGGGAGAGAGAGAGAGAGAGTCAGCGAGGAGGAGAGAGCAGAGAGGAGAGAGAGAGTCAGCGAGGAGTAAGGAGAGAGCGCAGAGTCAGCGAGGAGGGAGGAGAGGAGAGACTCAGCGAGGGGAGAGTGCCCAGCGAGGCGGGAGAGAGAGGCAGCAGCGAGAGCATGAGGAAGAGGAGGAGAGTCAGCGAGGAGCGCTGACGACGAGACGGCAGCGATAAGAGAGAGAGACGGCAGCGAGCGAGGGAGGGGAGGAGAGTGTCAGCGAGTGGACGGGAGGAGAGGAGAGCGGAGACGTCAGCGAGGAGGGAGAGAGAGAGAGAGAGGCAGCCGAGGAGGAGGGAGTAGAGAGAGAGAGTCAGCGAGGAGAGAGGAGAGAGACGCAGCGAGGAGGCATTGAGAGAGAGAGAGCAGTCAGCGAGGAGGGGAGAGAGAGCGATGTCGAGCGAAGGGAGGGAAGAAGAGAGAGAGATGAGAGCAGTCAGGAGAGAGCGAGGTCAGAGAGTGGGAAGAGAGAGAGAGTCAGCGAGGATGGGAGAGAGAGAGGCAGGGACGAGAGTCAGCGAAGAGAGGCAGCTGAGGAGGGAGCGGAGAGATGTCAGCAGATGTCCAGCGAGAGAGAGTCAGCGAGGAGAGGAGCGGAGAGAGAGTCAGCGAGGAGAGGAGAGAGAGGGAGAGAGAGGCAGCGAGGAGGAGAGAAGAGTCAGCGAGGAGTGGAATAGAGGCAGCGAGGGAGGGAGAGAGAGCAGCGAGAGGGAGAGGAGAGGCAGTCACGCAGAGAGGGAGGGAGGGAGAGAGCGAGGAGCGGAGTGAGAGAGAGTCAGCGAGGAGGAGAGAGAGAGGTCAAGCTGAGGAGGGAGGCCGACGACGAGAGTTCGAGGAGCGAGAGAGAGAGGAGAGTCAGCGAGAGGAGAGGAGAGAGAGTGAGAGCAGCGAGGAGGGAGAGAGAGCAGCGAGTCCGCAGGAGGGAGAGAGAGTCAGCGAGGAGGGAGGAGAGAGAGTCAGCGAGAGAGAGAGAGAGAGAGTCAGCGGGGAGGAGAGAGAGAGAGAGAGTCAGCGAGGAGGGAGAGAGGAGCGAGTCAGCGAGGAGAGAGAGAGAGGAGAGTCAGCGAGGAAAGGAGAGAGAGAGAGAGAGTCACGGGAAGGAGGCAGCGAGAGGGAGAGAGAGGAGAAGAGGAAGCGAGGAGGGAGGAGAGGCAGCGAGGAGGGAGAGAGAGAGAGAGAGCAGCGAGGAGGGAGAGAGAGGGCCAGCGAAGGAGGGAGGGAGAGGCAGCGAGGAGGGAGAGAGAGTCCAGCGAGGAGAGGAGAGAGAGCAGCGAGGAGGGAGAGAGAGAGTCAGCGAGGAGGGAAGGATAAATGCAGACCCGGATGAGTGGAAGGGGATCGAGAATGCGGTTGGAGGATCGAATCCCCTTCTGAGGAAACAAAAGCGAATCTAAGGATGAGATTTGGTTCTTATAAGATGCCATATCAAGGAAAACAGAAGAACAGAGAATGGCATTTGTTTTCTTTATAATCGAAAGAGATATTAGATTAAAAACAAAAGACTGGCGACCAACGTACAGAAAATAAATATAATAAAGAGAAAATATGAAGAAAAACATGTAAGAATACACATTGCACGGTTTCAAAAATCGCAATATAAAATAAGATTCGAAAACATGCTCACGATTTCGTAATAAGAGATCAGCCAAGACTCGAAGTCGCGAGGAGGGAAGGGAGAGTCAGCGAGGGAAGGGAGAGAGAGGCAGCGAGGAGGAGAGAGGCAGAGAGGGAGAGAGTCAGCGGAGGAGGAGGGAGAGGAGCGAGGAGGCGAAGAGAGAGGCAGCGAGGAGGAGAGAGAGTCAAGCGAGGAGGGGGGAGAGAGTCAGCGAGAGGAGAGGGGAATGTCAGCGAGGAGGGAGAGAGAGTCAGCGAGGAGGGAGGGAATGTCAAGACTCGATAGAAATATCTCAAGAAGATTAAGGTCTCACAGTTTCGTAGCAAAGAAATAAATGTAGCATAAAAGAAGGAGAAGGAGAAGAAAACCGTTGCTATGGTTTCGTTAAATAAACATTGCAGTAAAAGGACTAAAAGAACTAAACATATAAAATATCACGGTATCGTATTAAGAAATAAACAAGGCATTAAAAAAAACACAAAAAACACGTAATAAGAAATAAACAAAGCATTAAAAAAAAAAAATGTGGTTTCGCAATAGAAATAAAAATAAAACATTCAAAAATGAAAGAAAATGCATTCAAATAAGAAAGAAAAAAAGCATTAAAAGAAAGAAAAAGGTCTTTCAAAAGTGAAAGAAAAAAGGCATTTAAAAAGAAAGAAAAAAGCTCACGGTTTCGCTACAAGAAATAAACAACGCATTCAAAAAAGAAGAAAAAATGCATTCAAAAAAGAAGAATAAAAAGGACATTCAAAAAAGAAAGAAAAGGGGCATTCGCAAAAAAAAAGAAAAATGCATTCAAAAAGGAAGAAAAAAAAAAAAAATGAAAACATTCAAAAAAAAAAGAAAGAAAAAGGGCATTCGAAAAAAAGAAAATGCATTCAAAAAGGAAGAAAAATGCATTCAAAAAAAGAAAGAAAAAAGGGCATCCGAAAAAAAATAAAAATGCATTCGAAAAAAAAGAAAAAATGCATTCAAAAAGGAAGAAAAAAGGACATTCAAAAAAGAAAGAATGCATTCGAAAAAAAAGAAAAAAATGCATTCAAAAGGAAAAAAAATGCATTCAAAAAGGAAGAAAAAAGGACAATTCAAAAAAAGAAAGAAAAAAGGCCATTAAAAAAAAGAAAAAAAAAAGGGCATTCGAAAAAAAGAAAAAAAAATGCCATTCAAAAAGGAAGAAAAAAATGCATTCAAAAGGAAGAAAAAATGCTCAAAAAAAGAAAGAAAAAGGGCATTCCAAAAAAAGAAAAGAAAGGCATCAACAAAAAAATGAAAGAAAAAAGGGGGCAATTTCGAAAAAAATAAAAAAACTAACTAAATGCATTCAACAAAAAAACAGCAATTGGTCTTCGGATATAACGACAAGAAGAAAAAAAATCACCCATCCCCTTCTTACCAGGGTTTTTGGGGCAGAGGCAGGCAAGTAGCGCGGAGGCGGACGAGGGCCTCGGATCAGCCGAGTCGGCCGGCAATAAAGCGATCGAATGTGCCGCCAGCAGAAACTAGATTGGGCGGACGAGCGAGCTAGAAAATACGTGGGAGCAA
>NW_020869032.1:927711-930211 GCF_003789085.1 Penaeus vannamei | reverse complement strand
CGCAAGAAGTCTGGTCCGAAGGGTATTTGTGACTTCACGCGCAAGTTGGTAGTGTGGCCTGTACCTTGCCACTACATTTGAGGTAGATAGACGATGAGATGAGGAGAGATGAAGAGAGATGAGAGAGAGAGAGATGAAGAGAGAAGGAGAGAAATGATGATAGAGATGAAGAGAGAGACAGAGACATAGAGAGAGAGAGCAGGAACAAGAATGTGTGGTATGAGTATGGAGAGGGGGGTCGAGTGAGAAGATGAATATGAGCAGAGAAAGAAGGAAAGCCATAAACGCAGCTTACCATTGGAAAAACTAAAAAAAAATCCTACGCACCCCCCGTCCCCCAAAAAACAAAAAAAATAATAATAATAATAATAATAATCTTGTTCTGACGAGGTTGTTCTTAAAATTCTTGAAATAGCACTTTGGAGAGTAAACGATTTACTCTCTGCCCAGCAAGAGGGGTCCGTTTGTCTGCCTTCATCACCTCCCTCGACCAAGTATCTGCTCTCCTGCTCTCGCATTCCCCTCTCTCTCTCTCTCTCTCTCTCCAACCCGTGTTTATTGGTGTTAGTGAGCCGTCTCCCCATTTGTTATGTGGGCAATAGCAGATAAAGGTCCTAGTTGTTTAGCAGCGCCTGACCTTTTGTTATTAACGCTGGCTGTGTCTATTTCTGCCGCTTTTTTTGTTTTTTGTTTTGTTTTGTTTCTGTCTCCCGAAGATCGCTGCTAAAGATGGTTCGCTTTGTGGATATTCTGTTCGTTTGGAGGTGATTTATTTTCCGGTTTTTCATTTATTTTTTATCGTCCACTTGTTTTATTCATTGTGTTTGATGTTTGTTTGTCGTCTGCCTTCCCATGCCATGCTTACGAGAAGATAAAGGTTGTGTCAGTCACGATCACGGTCATGTGAGTAAGAGTGTATGCGCGTGCTGTGTGCAGTGTGTGTGTGTGTGCTGTGCGTGTGTGTGTTGTTGTAGTTGTGTGTGTGGTGTATTGTGTGTATGTGTGTGTGTGTGTGTGTGTTAGTGTGTGTTTGTGTGTAATGTGGTGGGCGTTTGTGTGTGTGTCCGTGACATATATATTCGCTTATTTGTTACCCCTCTGTATTATTTTTTCAAGTCTCGTAATTATTCATAGAAAAATAAATACCATGCAGTTGACAGCCCTATCATCACCTGACGCCCTCAGATACAGTATACCATCTCCATTATGCCATGTCATCTATCACGGTATAAAGATAACCTCAAACAACTACCTTTAATTCACTCTATTACCTTAACCTTGAACACATAATGTTACCCTTCATACTTTGAGATTCCTTCATGTTGGCCCTCCTTCGGTCGCACTTACACACACACACACACACACACCACACACACACCACACGCACACACACACACAACACACTCACACACACACACAACACACACACACACACACCACACACAACACACACACACCACACACACAGCACACGACACACAGCACACCACACACACACACACACACACACACAACATCAACACACCACACACACACACACACACACACACACAGCACACACACACGCTAGTATGGCATGCATGTATCGTGTATGCACACACACACACACACACACACGCACACAAGCACACACCACGCCCTCCACCTCTTCGCGCTCCAAATTGCTTTTTAATCGATTCCACACGCTTCCACTCATTTCAGACAAGTGTGTTTCTATGACGAGTAGCACCTAGCGGGCGAATAGAGAGAAGAGAGCCTGCCCGGGCGTTGAATCACCCCCACTCACCCCCGCCACACCTCACTTCGGTTATGAGATTCCATAATAGGCACTTAAGTAGACATGATTTACGCCGCGCTCGTCGGACTGAAGACCGTTCAGGAGGCGGCGCAGAGGTCGCTGAAGGGACGGAGGAGGTCGAGTTGGCGCGCGAGGGCTGCGGTCGCCCGGGCTCGGTGTGGCGAGCATGGGAGAACCTGAGCCGCGAAAGATCGGCGAGAGAGAGCCATGCCCAAGCGCTTGCTCTTTATTGCTTGTTGGGGGTGGGGCGGAGGGGGCTGGGAGGTGGGTGGGGGGTGGGGAAGGATGGTTGTGGGGAGAGAGGGAGAGGGCGGTGAGGGGCGGTGGGTTGAGTTGGAGGGAGTGGATGGATATTGGCTGTTGTCTTTCTTTTTCGTTTTATTCTATATTCTCTTTCTCCTTTTCTGTTTTATTTTCTTCTCGGTCACTTATCTCTCTCTATCTTTCTCGGTCACTTCTTCTCTTCTCTCTCTCTCTCTTGCCTCTCTCTCTCGTCTCTTCTCCCTCCCTCCTCCCTCTGTCTCTCTCTCTCTCTGCTGCTCTCTCTCTCTCTCTCTCCTCTTCCCTCTCCTCTGCCACTCTCCCACTCCCTTCCTCCCTCTCCCTCTCACCTCTCCCTCTCCCTCCCCCCTCCCCCTCCCTCTCCTCCATAACCCTCTCCGCTTTCACAACGTGCGTGCTTACAGAAACTTTCCCTAGCTC
>NW_020869032.1:919263-921763 GCF_003789085.1 Penaeus vannamei | reverse complement strand
GGGAGGGGAGAGAAAAGAAAGAAATATCCTCATCCTTGACATTCGTCGTAACCACACATACTTACGCACACGTACACACACACAAACAACACACACACATATACACATACATTATAACACTTACCCCCCCCTCTTTACCTAACACCCCTCCCCTACCCCTCCCCCTCCCATCCTCAGAAATGCATTCGGTAGACATTTCGCTTCTGTTCTTGTTCTTCTTTTTTGGTGTTGATGTTATGATGTTGATAATGTTTGATGTTGTCAATGTTGATGCTGACGTTGATGTATGATGAGGCTCGTGACTACTCTACCATCACGACCATCAACAGTGTGCATCGTCTTATCATCAGCATTTATTATCAACACCATAATTACCATTAGATTACTAACCAACTTCCATAATATACCTTAATTATAACACCGAGTAAATTGATACACAATTTACTGATGTTAATGATGATGTTATGATGTTGATGTTTGATGATGATAATGATGTTGAAGTCGATGTTGACGTTGCTGTTATGATGCTGATGTTTGATGATGATAATGATGTTAAAGTCGATGTTGTTCTGATGTTTGAAGATGATAATGATGTTGAAGTCGACGTTGATGTTATCATGCTATTATTACTTTACTATCACTACTATTGCTGTTGCTATTACCATCTTATAAGTTTATGTGCCGATGCCCGCCCACCTCGCATAGGCTATCCCGCCCATCCCTCTGACACGTGACACGAGAGGAGTTGAAAGGCTTAGGGCACGTGGGCAAGAGTCAGGAGGAGAGGGGGATTAGGGTTTTTATTATGAGGGTGGGTGGGTATGGGTATAGATGAAATGGTGGGAGTAGATGTACTTACAAAAGTAGATGTAAGTGCTGGAGTGTGTGTGTGTGTGTGTGTGTGTGTGTGTGTGTGTGTGTGTGTGTGTGTGTGTGTGTGTGTGTGTGTGTGTGTGGTGTGTGTATGTGTGGATGTTGTTATAGATGTAAGTATAGAAGTGGAGTAAATACGGTTATATTTGTTAATACTTATATAAGAGTTATTCTAAGTGTAAAAGGGTAAAGGCTAACTTATAAGACCATTAAGTAGGTGTATAAAATACGTAATACGTAGTTAAGTAAAGGTAGAAAGGTTGAATATAAGTTCATGTAAGTAAATGTGTCAAGGTGCAGGTGGAAGCTGTATGTATGGCAGAGTTATACATGCATATATGTATGTATAATATGTATTATAATGTATGCACGTATGTATGTATGTATCTATGTATGTATATATGTATGTATGTACGTATACTTGTACGTATGTATGTATGCATCTATGTATGCAAGTGTGTATGCATACATGTATGTGTGTATGTATATATGCATGTAGTATGTATGTATATAAGTATGTATGTATGTGTATGTATGTATGTATGTATGTACGCATGTACATAAGTATATATGTATGTATGTATGTATGTATGTACGTATCTATGTATGTATGTGTATATAGCACGAAGACAAACGTACACATGACCGACCTACTTCTTTTGTTATTACTTGCTTACAGTGCGACCCATAAAGGAGATTGAACACATGACATCAGCGCTTTCATGACAACTATTATGCAACATGCTATCAACTAAAGGATAAATCTACTTTCTTCCTCACCCTGTTTGTCTGTCTGACTGACTGTCTGTCTGTCTGTCTTTCTGGATAGATAGATAGATAGATAGAGAGGTAGATGGATAGTTAGATAGATAGATAGAGAGGTTGATGGATGGATGGGTGGGTGGATGGGTGGTTTGGGTGGGTGGGTGGGTGTTTGGGTGGATGGATGGATAGATGGATAGATAGATAGATAGATAGATAGATAAATAAATAGACTGATAGATAGAGAGATAGACAGACCCTCTCAACCCCTCTCCCCTTCCCCTTCCCATCCCCCTCCACTCCCTCCTCCCCTTCCCCACTCCCCCCCCCCCCCCCGTCCTGCCCTCGTATCTGTCACCGTGCCGGCTTCCAATTACCCTGACACGGATACCATAACCAGGTAATACCGCGACGCCAACGTGGAAATCGTGTCATAAATCTGTGAAAACGACGGCACGGCCAAAATCAGATTGAAAAAAAAAATCCTGAAGCTACGGTACGGCCAAAAATCTGTGAAAATTACAGCACGGCCAAAATCTGGGAAAACTACGGTACGGCTGAAATCAGTAAAAATAATGATAAAACAAAAAATACGGTAAAATCCTGAAGCTACGGTACGGCCAAACTCTATGAAAAACTACAGCACGGTCAAAATCTGGGAAATCTACGGCATGACCCCAATCCTGAGACTGGAAAACTATGGACGAGCAAAACTCTTGAACCGCATGACACGGCAAAATCTTAACATTACGGTACGCCCTTCTTTAAATCAAAAATACGGTACGAAAAAAAATCATGAAACTACGGCACAGCAAACTCCTTAAAGTACGGTACGTCAAACCTCTGAAGTACGAACCGACAAAAT
>NW_020869032.1:914263-916763 GCF_003789085.1 Penaeus vannamei | reverse complement strand
ACCAATTTTCGCCGTGAGTGACCCTTAATCTGATTAAACCGACCAAATTATTTTATAAGCCACTTGATAATTTGTAATTTTGGTTGATTATCTTGCATTTTGAAATTATTGNGAGAGAGAAAGACCGAAAGAGGAGTTCCAACAAAAACTTCAAAAGCAAGAGGGAAGAAGGGAGATGGAGCAAAGAGTAAGACAAAGCAACCTCACAGAAAACGAAGAAAGGAGGGAAGAAGAGAAGGACGGAAAGAGGACAGCAAAAAATAGAAAGCAAAGACAAGAAAAGAGAGAAGAATGGAAAGGGGAGGGAGAGGGAGAGGGAGATGAGGAGGGGGAGGGAGAGGGAGAGGGAGCGGAGGAGGGGAAAGGGAGAGGGAGCGGAAGAGGGGAAAATGAAGAGGGGAGGGAAAAGCGAAAGAGAGATGGAAATTTAAAAACTGAGAAGGGAGAGGGAAGGGAAGGGGAAAGGGAAGAGGAGTGGTGAGAAAGGGAAAGGGAGTGTAAACGGAAGAGGGGAAAACGAAAAAGGAAAGAAAAGGCGAAAGCGAGATGAAAATTTAAAAAAAACGAGAAGGAGAGGATGAGAGAGAGGGAAGGGGAAGGGAAGAGGGGAGAAGGGAGTGTAAGCGAAGAGGGGAAAACGAAAAGGGAAAGAAAAGGCGAAAGCGAGATGAAAATTTAAAAAACTGGGAAGGAGAGGATGAGGAAGAGGGAAGAGGGGAGAGGGAGTGGTGGAGAAAGGGAAAGGGAGTATAAGCGAAAGAGGGGAAAAACGAAAAGGGAAAGAAAAGACGAAAGCGAGATGAAAAATTTTAAAAAAAAACCGAGAAGGGAGAGGATCAGAGAGAGGGAGAGGGGAAGAGGAAGGAAGAGGGGAGGGGGAGGGAAATGGAGAGGATGAGAGAGAGGAAGAGGGAAGAGGGGAGGGAGGGAGAGGGAGATGAGAGCCTGGTAATATCATGTTCATCAATCAAGCGAAGATCGTTAATTCCAGCCGCCAATTCATCTTCGCGAGATAAAATATGCGGTAAAAACATCACCTTGATTACACCTCGTACTACATCGTGTACGAAAAAAAGTGATAAATAAATGCATAGATTAATAAGATGATAAATAGTCGAAGAGATAAACAATAAACAAACGTTACAATGACTTTAGAGCATAAAATAAGATAAATAATAAGGGAAGATTGTAAGTAGAGATGTGAATTAATATGTTTGTTTTGTGGGTTTGTGCATTACTGTGTGGTGTGTGTGTGTGGTGTGTGTGTGTGTGTGTGTGGTGTGTGTGTGTGTGTGTGTGTGTGTGTGTGTGTGAGTGTTGAGTGTGGTGTGTGTGTGTGGTGTGTGTGTGTGCGTGTGCGTGTGCGTGTGCGTGTGCGTGTGCGTGTGCGTGTGCGTGTGCGTGTGCGTGTGCGTGTGCGTGTACTTGTACGTATACCGTGTCGTGTGCGTGTGCGTTCGTGGCTCCGCGAGCACAACCGAGTGAGCAATAACGCAAATTATTTAAACCCCAAACATACTCCCACATCGCCACGCACTCCCATCTTATCAGCGATAACCATCCAAACGATAAGAGAGATAAGAGCTCCTGTTCTAGCCCGGGAAGAGGCCCACAGGCGGATGACGGAATTTAATGCCATACCATTTTCGCCGTGAGTGACCCTTAATCTGATTAAACCGACCAAATTATTTTTATAAGCCACTTGAATTTTTAATTTGGTTGATTATCTTGCATGAAATTATTGCAATCAGAGGATCGAGGGGGGGGGTGAATTTGAGCATGTCGGTTAGAGCTGGGGGGGAGGGGGAGGGGGGGAGGTGGGGATGGGGAGGAGGAAGGAGGAGGAGGATGGGGAGGGGGAGAGGGAGGTGGCAGAGGATGGGGAGGTGGAGGAGGAGGAGGAGGAGGAGGAGGAGGAGGTGGAGGAGGAGGAGGATGGGAGGTGGAGGAGGATGGGAGGGAGGAGAGAGGAGGAGGAGAAAATGGAGGAGGAGGAGGAGGAGGAGGAGGAGGAGGAGGAGGAGGAGAGGAGGAGGAAGAGAAGAGAAGAAGAGAAGAAGAAGAGGAGCAGGAGGAGGAGGAAGAAGAGGAGGAGGAGAAGAGAAGAGAGGAGAGCAGGAGGAAGAGGAGGAGGAGTATGGGAGGAGAGGAGCGGAGGAAGAGGAGGTGATGAACCTGGAGGAAGAGAAGGAAGAGAAGGAGGAGGAGGAGAAGGAGCAAGAGGCGGAGGTGGAGAACGTGGAGGAGGAGATAAGAAGGACAGGGAATGACGAAAATGATGATTATGAGAGGAAAGGGGGAGGGAGATGGAGGAAATAGAGGAAAAGATGATGGAAGTGGTGTTGGAGGAGGAGGCATAGGAAGAGAAGATGGGAGAAGGAGGACAAGGGGCAGGGCTAGAAGCAGGATAAGGAAGACTAGAAAAAAAGAAAGTGAAGAAGAAGAACATAAAAGAAAAAGAAAATAATAACGCTAATCATAACAACAAAACAATAGTATG
>NW_020869032.1:906763-909263 GCF_003789085.1 Penaeus vannamei | reverse complement strand
CCTAGTTACGTAATATATATAGGCCTAATCTCCTACTCTCTACGTTATTTGTTTACATTTTCTCTCTCTCCTTCTTTTACGTCTTTCTCGATTTCTCATTTCTTTTCAGATAGATAGATGGACAGCTTTTAGATAGATCTTTAGAAAGATCTTAGATGGATTTTTAGATTCATAGATAGGTAGACAAACATATAGATAGATACAGATAGATAGAAAGATAGACAGACAGATAGAGAGACAGATAGATAGAACAGAAGGATAAATGGTAAATAAACAGACAGATAAACAAGCGAATAGATACATCAACACGACTTAACAGACGAAAATGATAAACAAACAGACACAGACGGGATAAGCTCACCCGGGCCAGAATTAGCATGAAATTATCCGGCCATGTTGTGCTTCCCTCATGTTGGGCACGTAATTAGGCCGCTATGCAGTAGGCAACCCCTTAATGAGCAGGTAAAATTGGTTTTCCATGTTGTTCCGCCTTTAACGAGCAGCAGAGACTTACATCTCCTGCTAAGATCTCCACTCGCCCGTCTTCCCTGCTGGCAGTAAGCGGTAAGCAGGGGAGAGAGAGGATGTGCGTGCTTGGGAAAGAAAGCAGGCAGCAGGATAGAGCAGTAAAAAATATATAAATAGATAAATAAGTGAATGAATAAATAAATAAAGAAAGAAATAAGCAAACAAATAAATAAATAATAAATAGATAAGTAAATAAAACAACATATAAATAAATAAATAAACAAACAACAAATAAGTAAAACAAATAAATGAAATAAGACATTAATAAACAAATAAAAAATAAAAAACAAATAAATAAAATAAATACATAAATATATAAATAAGCCCACAAACAAATAAATACATAAACAAACAAAAAATAAAATAAATAAATAAACACGCAAACAAACAAACAATTTGATAGATAATTAAAAAATAAAAACAAAAAAAATCAGTGGTATACTGACGGTGATACACGCCTCGATACCAAGAAAGCGACGTCAGGAGTTACCAATGACCCAGCATAATGAAAGGCTATCATTACTATGACAATCGGGTGACCTTACCGACAGCAAAATCATCCCAGACCCGAAGACAGCGAGAGACAACGAAAGGACAGCTGTCGGTGTGACTGCAATCAACGGCCCCCGAAAGGTAAAGGACGAGCTGTCACGGAGATGAGAGATAGTCAATGAGGCAGTGAAAAGACCGGTGACCTTGGACAGCAGCCGAGGTAAACAGCACAATGACAGCAAGCAGATTCCCAACAGATCCCTGATTATTTAAGAGCGAGGATTATGGGCAAAAGAAAGAGAGTTGAGCGTAGAAGAGATGGAGGGATGGCTACTGAGGGAAGTGTTGTGAAAATAATAACAGTATTACGATATTATTAGTGACAGGAGAGTAACGCTCATTATGAAATGGAGAATTATGAGATCAAAATTATACAGATTGGGAAAAATAATTTAGAATTTTAGTATGTGAGAGAGAGAAAAGAAAGGTGAGAAAGAGAAAGAGAGAGAAAGAGAAAGGGAAAGGGAGAGAAGAGAGAGAGAGAGAGAGAGAGAGAGAGAGAGAGAGAGAGAGAGAGAGAGAGAGAGAGAGAGAGAGAGAGAGAGAGAGAGAGAGAGAGAGAGGAAAGAGAGAAAAGAAAGAGAAAGCGAGAGAGACACACAGACATACACCACCATAAAAAGTAAACTCATCAGACAAAGACAACCAGACAGACTCATCCGATTCTCCCTCTGATCTTGCCCGATAGATAGACAGAAAGATAAATAGATAAATAAATAGACTGATTAACTGATAGATATAGGAAATCAGAGAACTGGATACACATAGGTAGACAGACAGATAGATACACAGACAAACAGACAGGCAGATAGAGAAATGGGCAAACAAATAGATAGATAGATTGACTGATAGATAAAAAGCCAGATAGACACACACACCCATAAGGATTGGGAAAAAGAGAACATTAAACCCTGTAATGAAGATTTTACTCGAGTTTCCAACTTCCCATTTTTCGGCTAAATAATATCTTCTTATTTTATATCTGCCCAGAAGCCACACCCCCTTTCTCATAGCTAAGATTATGATTGGCTGATGCCCGTGTTGCCAACCAGGCGTTCAGTTTTTAATCAGGCCCGTTATTTTGTACTTAAAAGAGGGATATTTAGACCAGATTTAAGTATTAACAAGTTAGAGTGGTTCTTAGATAAATGTTTCAACCTAAACTACATTCTCGACACAGACAAGGATATTACCCCCTTTGGAATATAACCTATTTATCCTTTCTCTTGTTTTGCTGCAAAACTAAACAACCAAAGAATAAGAAATATTCAATATGATACATAGTCAACATCAGATTGCAACAAAATAGCCCAGATAGTATAATAATCGATTTTATTTAAATAACAAAGGGTTTTGTAAGCAATACATGACACTTGGGTGAAGGTGTAAGCAATATATGACACTTGGGTGAAGGTGTAAG
>NW_020869032.1:896763-901763 GCF_003789085.1 Penaeus vannamei | reverse complement strand
TAATAATAATAATAATAATATAATAATAATAATGGCATGATATTGATGACGATGATATGATTTAATAATGATGGTGATGATGATGATGATAATAACAATAACATTAATAATAATAGCACTACTACTACTGCTACTACTACTATTGATAATAAGAATGAAAATAATAATAAAAACAACAGCAATAACAATAGTATTGATGATAATAATTATGATAAACAGAATAATGAATGTAATAAAAACATAAAAATAACAATTATAATAATGATGAGGATAATTAAATCAATAACAATCAACATCATTCAACAAAACAACAACAACAACAACAAACAACAACACAACAACAACAATAATATAACATCATCATCATCATCAATGTAATAAAGATAATGATGATAATAATAACAACAGAAAATAATGATGATACGAAATAAGATAACGAGTTTGGGGGCGAAAGAATTTTTCAGATAATTTGCGGCAAAAAAAAAAAAAAAAAAAAAAAAAAAAAGCCGAGAGCTTCACGGAGGGTTTCCAAGAAGCCCTTGTCCATAAACGAAGCCTTTGGAGGGAGTCACCACCATGGATTTTATTTTTTTGTGATTTATATATATTTTTATTGTTTGTAATTTTCCCTTTTTTTTTTTTTTTTTTTTTTTGCGAACGATAATTATTCATTGTTCGTATTTTTTTTTGCTAACGATAATGATAAAAATGGTAAAATATGTAATGATGATAATAATGATTTTTAATCTTTATTATCTTTATTGTTATTATTGTTAATATTGTTGATATTGCTATCAATATAATTATCTTTATAACACTATTATTGTTATTTTTAATTATTTTCCTTATTATTATCACTATTGTTATATCTTGTTTTAATAATTATTTGTTGTATTATTATTATTATTATTAGTATTAATTATTATTATTATTATTATTATTATTATTATTTTTTTTATTATTATTATTATTATTATTATTATTATTGTTATTATTATTATCATTATCATTATTTTTTTGTTATTATTATTATTATTATTATTATTATTATGATATTATTATTATCATTATTATTATTATTATCATTATCATATTATTATTATTATTATCGTTATCATTATTAATATTATTATATTGTTATTATTATATATCATCATCATTATCATTATTATTATTATTATCATCATCATTACTATTGTTACTATTATAATTTTTTATCATTTTATTATGATTATCATTACTGATGTAATAACCATTATTATTATTACGATTATTGTTTTTTATTGTTTTTCTTATTATCATTATTACTATTGTCAATATAATATCATCATAATTGTTTTTACAATCTTTTTTATCTTTATCGTCATCGATATTACTATTATTCTTATTACTGTAATCATTATATTTCTTATTATTATAAGTTATTTTATCATTATCATTCTTATTGCTATAAATATAATTTTATTTTTATTATTATTATTGTTATCACTATTATTATTATTTGTTGTTATGGTTACTATTATTACTATTGTTATCATTGTCTTCATCATTATCATCATCATTATTATTGCTGTTTTTATTACTATCATTGTGATGACCATAATTTTCATAATTCATTATTACTATTATCATTATTGTTATTGTCATTATTCTCATTCTCATTAGCATTGTTATCATTACCATTATCATTATTATTATTGATGTTATTATCAATATCAACATTCTCTTGTTACCATCTTCATTACTTTTATTATATACATCATATCGTTTCCATTATGTCTTCCTTTTATCATATTCCGTTTCCATTATGTCCTTCCTTTTATTATACATATCATCATCGTTTCCATTATGTCCTTCCTTTTTATCACTAATCAATCATCGTTTCCATTATGTCCTTATTTTACTATCACTATCATCATCATCATCATCATCATCATTTCCTCTTTTTTCTTCTTATGTTTTCAACAATTAAATTTATTGTAAGATTCGCCATTTTTTTTTTTTTTTTTTTTTTTATCGAAGTGTAGATTTGATTTTATACATATATGCCGAACTGGTTGCCTTTGTCGGCGCATCTACATATATACATATGCACGGATCTATTTGTGTCCCTTTAGATAAAACATTATCGGAATATTTATCCAATACTTGATATGCGCAAGGAAAAGGAAAGTAAAAATAAATAGCTAAAAAAATATATAAATAAATAAATAAAAAATATAAATAGATAAAAAGAAAAAATTTATTAAACATAAAAAAGAAAAGAAAAGAAATATTTATCCAATGCTTGTTATGCGTAAGGAAAAGGAAAGTAAAAATAGATAAGTAAATAAAAAAAAGATATAGATAGTTTTAAAAAGTTATAAAAAAGATAAACACATAAAAGAAAGAAAAAAATTTTTATTATACTTGATAAGCGTAAGAAAAAGGAAAGTAAAAATAAATAAATGAATAATAAATTGATAAAAGATAAATAAAATAAAATAAACCATAAAAAAGAAAGGGGAAAAAATCAACAAATACTTGATACGTAAAAAAAAGAAAAAAAAAAAAAAAAAAAAAAATAGATTAAAGATAAATAGAAAAATAGAATGAAATAAATAAACAAAAAAAAAGGAAAAGAAACACAAAAAGATAGATAATAAAATAGAATAAAACAAAAATAAACAAAGTAAAAGAAAGAAAAAAAAACTAAAAAAAGAAAAAAAAAAAAGCAGAACCGATGCATGGCAAAGCATGTGGTGGAGATTTTCTCTTCCAAAAAAGGCGAATTCCATGAAAGAATTACCAAGCCAACTTACAGGGTTTTTCCACCTTGTAAATACCAGCTCGTGCGGAAGGGGTTGCATCAGAGGCGACTTCAGCTGATCACTTGGCTGCGGGTTTCCACAAAATGAATTTGAGGGGTTGAGAATTAAAAAAGAAGAAAGAAAAGGAAAGAAAGGGAAAGAAAGGGTAATAGGAATATATGTTTTTTTTTTTTTTTTTTTTTTTTTTGGGGGGGGGGTGAGAAATGATAAAAAAGAAGGGTATAGGAATATATATTAATATTAATATATATTATATATATATATTATTCTATATATATTATATATCTATAGGGGGGGGGTGCAGAAAAGGAAAGATTGGTAATAGGATAAATGATGTTGTGAAAAAATGGTAATATATATATATATATATATATATATTATAATATATATAATATTATTATACTATATATATATATACTATATATTTATATATATAATATGTATATATATATATTTATATATACTATATTTATATATAATATATATATATATATATATATTATATATATATATATATATATATATATATTATATATATAATATATATATATATATATATATATATATATATATATTATATATATATATATATATATATATTATATATATATTATTATATATACCATAAATATATCCAAGCCTCAAAATCCCAGAGAAAGATAAAGATACAGAGAGCCAGAGCGCTTCGCCTCCCAAGTGCCAGCCGCGACAGTGCCATCCTAAGGGCCAGATTACTGCGGGTGGATCCGACACGATGCAGAGGGGCGAGAGCAAGGGCGGAATGGCACTGAACCGAGGGAGCCGAGAGGGTACGCGAAGGGGAGGGGGGGAGGTGGGGATGGATAGATCTGGAAGTTTTGGTAAGGGTTTAGGGGGGGGGGGAGGGGGGGGAGGAGGGGTAGATTGGAGTTTGGTGGGAGTAGAAAGAGGGAGAGGAGTGGGTAAAGGGAAAAGGAAGCAGGCGAAGAACTGGATAAAGAGAAGGAACTAGGGAGAGGATGGATAAAGGAAGGGAAGTAGGGAGAGGAGTGGATAAAAGGAAAGGAAAAGGCGAGAGGAATGGATAAAGAAAACAGGGAGACTGGATAGAGAAGGGAAGGGGGAGAGGAAGTGGATAAGGGGAAAAGGAGCTGGTGAGAAAACTGGATAAAGTGGAAGGGGTGGGGAGAGGGGTGGATAGGAGAGAAGCGGAGAAAGACTGGATAAGGAAGGGAACGGTGAGATAATGGATAAAGGGAACGGAAGTGGAGAGAATGATAAGTAAGGAGCGGGGAGAAACTGGATAAAGAGAAGGGAAGGGGGACAGGACTGGATAAAGGGAAACTGAAGAGGGAGAGAACTGGTAGACAGAGAAGTGAGAGAAGGAGGTGGGTAGAGGGAAAGAATGGAGATAGGATGATGAAGGAAAGATGAAATAGAATGAGGGTAAAGGAGAAGGGAGGATATGTAAAAAATTGCAAAGGAGTGAGGAAAATAAGGGAAAAGGAGTAGGTGGAGGGTGAGAGAGAGCGAGAGAAACGAAGGAAAGGAGGAAAAGGATAATGAAGGAGGTATAGGGAGAGAAGATAGGAGAAAGAGGAAGGAGGGAAGGAAGAGAAGAAGGAGGAAGACAGAGTAGAAGATGGGGAGAAGAAGAAGAAAGGTAGAGATAGAGAGACGTAGGAGAAGGAGAGGAGCAGAAAGAGAGAGAGAGAGAGGAGAAAGAGAGAGAAGAGAGAGGGGAGAGAGAGAGGACGAGAAGAGAGAGAGAAGGAGGAAGGGAAAGACGAAGGAAGGAGAAGAGAGAGAAGAGGAGAGGAGAAAGAGAGAGAGGAGGAGGGGAGAAGAAGGAGAGAGACGAAAGGAAGAAGAGACGAAAGAGAGAGAGAGAGAGGGAAGGGAGGGAAGGGAAGGAGAGAGACGAAGAGAGAGAGATGAGAGAGAGGAAGACGAGGAGAGGAGACGAAGAGAGAGAGAGGAGAGAGAAGGAGAAGGACCAGAAGCAGTATCCTACGCTATTGGACTCTCTTGAAGGAGGAGATGGAAGCTGTCAGGAGCTGGCTGATTCTCGAGGCTGTCAAAGCAGCGGAGGTGAAAGACCACTTGAGGAAGGAAGGAGGAATAGGAGGAAAAAGGAAGAGAAGGAGGAGGATGAGAGGAAGGGTACGGAGGAGGAGGGATGGTAGATAGAAGAGGAGGGAAAGGAAGGAG
>NW_020869032.1:889263-891763 GCF_003789085.1 Penaeus vannamei | reverse complement strand
TGTTTAGGGCAAAATTCTTGTCAAAAAGAAGGGAAGGACAAGGAGAACAGAAGATGGTGGACAAACGTGAAAAGCAATAAATAAAAAATAAAATCAATATGAAGCAGAAGGAAGGGGTAACTGAAAACTGTGACACAAATTATTTAGGATACGGCTTAATTACTTTAACTGAATATGCTACTTGCAGCCTTAAGCATTCTACAAATGTAACAACTACAGCAACTAAAGCATTTATTTTAGCTAAGCACTAACACCAGCTGTAGTGTCTCCTTGGGAGATTATATATGGAACTGGTGAATGATTAGGGTGAATGATCAGGCTAGTTTAACCACTTTACTGAGGGGTTGCATAAGCGACGATTCACAAGAACTGTATGCTTTTTTTTAAACAAATGCCAAACAAAAAATTTAGATGAGGGAAGCACTAAAATGCACATGTCCCTCAGAGCCATAAATTTCTTAATTTTAGGTCTTCCATCACCAGTTCCATTCATTAAGTCCAACATGTTCTTTACCCAATTATGACAGGTGTCCTACAGATGAGACACCCAGAAAAAAGAAGAAGAAGAAGAAAAAAAAAAAAAAAAGCTGGGTGTCCTGCCAGTGGGACGCTGGATTGGAGCTTGTGCTCCGATTCCATATCGGGCTGCGTCTGGCATGCGGGCAGATTCCGGGACAGCCCCGCACACTGATTTTGAAGCCGCCCGGAAACTATTACTACTATTTTTTTTTTTTTTTTTTTTTTTTTTATAACCTCACTCAAATCAAAGCAGCAGAGCAACAAAGCAGGGTGCATATCTCAAACTGATCTAAGTATGTGTATCTCTCAAAGGAGGAATATAGCTGAATGACTTTATATATGTAAGTGTGTGGTTTAAGTTTTAAAAGTTTTAATAATCTCAAGGAGGTAAAGTTGTCGCAGGAGGTGGAGGTGCAATAATTTTTTTTTTCTTATTGGAAAGAAGTTTCAGCTGTCAAGCTTGTGTACAGGCAATCTGTAAATACTATAATACATTTACTGAAGGACAGGTCAAATACATTTCTTACAAGATCACAATGTAACATCAACTATCTAATTCAGCCAAGCAACTATGAGTAAAATAAAGAGATGCTATAGATTATCCCCATGTCTACTGAATGCAGAGGATTCAGAGCTAGTTTGACCAAATTCCATTTTTTTTCTACATCTACACGGTTCAGATATATTTGAAATTAAAGAAAGGAAAAAGAAAAGCAATCTGAATTAGAAACCCTCACTTTCTCAAGGTAAACTTAACCCCTATGACCCAGATGACATGACCATCGCATCATGAAAAAATTTGGCTTGAGGGATGAAATGAACATGACGTCATGTGAAAATTTGGCTGTGGGCTGGGATGATGTGAACTTGCCGTCATCAGCATTTCGGTTGAAGGAAAGGGTGACAGGAAAGATTAGCCACAAGTGCCTAAACCTCTCATAGCGTGATTAGACTCATTTGCCATTTATGTAGGGGCTTTTACATAATTTCTATCAACAAACAAGTGTATAATGAAATGTCCATGAGCCATGACTGGAAGAACACAACTCTAGGGAGAACATCATTTCCATGTTCAGCATCATAATCCTGTCCAGACTGACTGGTGGCACTGACAGTGAAATTATATTACAAAAAATTGAATATTATGAACAAATGTAAAAAATGACAAACAACAAATTATTACTTATTGTTATTATTCTTGAATTGAGTTATGGTCTATCTATAGAGATGATATGGAGTCTGTGCAAGAAACATAGTCATTCATCATTGGGATAAAGCATATCAAATGATAAATATGGACAATGGAAAAAGTAAAAAAAAAAAAAAAGCTTAAATATAAAAAGAGAAATAACACTGCAAAGGGGAGGCACAGAGTCTTGTCACGACATATGAGTGTTAGCATGTCCGGTCTATAAGCTTGCACCCATCAGAGCGCCTGCTCACATAAGCCTAATGACCGTATTTTGGGCCAAGTGATTGCTATGAAGCACTGGATCCAAAGGGTTAATGTCAATAAGAGAACATTACACTCATAACCCAATGTTGCCAAGGATGGCATGTATGTGCATGCTATGCCCACTAGGAGTTTAGTTTATTAACTGTCTTTACATATAGATGGCTCCACAAATATCATTCATATCTGTAGTGTTAATCCCTAAACCTTATCAATCAGCTGGAAGTGTGCTGAGTACATTAAACTGTGTCAGAGTAGCCAGAAGCAAAAGCACTCTAGAAAGTGGCTGATATAAAGAATGATAATAAAAACAAAAATAAAGTAGAGAAAACATTAACTGTCTTATTACTATCATTCCTTTATCAACCAGTTAAAAAAAATGGTTTTGTACAACAGGTCAGATTTTCCTTATCAAATGGAAATACTTACAATTTTGATCAGAATCTTCAATAAGTATCCGCAGTTTCTGCACACATAGCTGGGGGAAAAATGAAACATATCAGTAAGTGACTTGCATACATCAAAAAA
>NW_020869032.1:854263-884263 GCF_003789085.1 Penaeus vannamei | reverse complement strand
AAGAGAAAAGAAAACGCGTCAGTACTTACATTAACAGACAAGTGCTTGGAAAATTATGACTCACGCAGCTGTCATCAGATTTAGCAAGTCGAGAAAGAAACTTAAAAACGCATGAGGGACCGATGAAAATATACTTATACTAAAAATATAGGAACTCCTCAATTATGAATTCAAACTGGAAGAACAGCTGGGTGGTCATACAAACACAAAATCCCTCATGGTTCCTACACAAAAAATTCCCTGTTCTAAGTATTTACAATGTTCTTGAAAATTGGACTGCACTCATATTCACCTTCACTTGAAAGCAAACTAAGTATTACTGTATACTGAAAAAATCACTAAATTTCACTAACTTACAAAGACCAAATAGACAAACAAGGACAAACAAACCAGAAAAAAATCTAAGGCAAAACAAATATCAGCACAACAAAAAAATTTAATGATAATAAAAAAATGATAAAATAAAATAAACTCAACTGACTGGAGCATATAACTAACATACCAGCGATGACAGTATTGATGCATTCATAGAGCAGAGACATTGCTGAGGTGCTGTGGATGGGAAATATGATTAGCTTAATGGGTATATAAGAAAAATAGGATATAAATATCAAATCCAGAAAACTAGTACTAAACAATATCTACTTCAAAATTCCTGTGAAAATTTGATTCTCAAGTAACAGTTTTAGATAGTTTTTGGTGCTTTAGTAGTGAACTTATTCAGTTACATTACTTACAATGTAAAAAAAATAAAAAATAAAAAAGTAAAACTGCAAAGAAATCATGAAATTCTATTGTCCCTCCCTCAGCAATAAGAAAAACTATAATCTACAATACCGGATTATAAATTGTACTACCTCTTACTCCCTACAGCAGAGTATTTTACATATAAGGTACTTTTCTTTGCACTATTAAACTTTTGAAAATGGAAATCATTGAAGTGAATAGTGTTGGCACAGTTACAGAACAATCTATCATCTACACATGCACTATGAATGGCATGCACATATGCAAGTGACTCATTCTCTTTTTGCTTGGTAGAATTTTGGCAGTTGTGAAAAGTAGCTGTTGCATAAAAGGTTCCTTTACTTTAATAGTCAATTAATAACTGTAAATTATCACGCATATGGAAGTCTATCATTGGGCTTCTAAAACTGGGTCTTTACTTGAGCTTAAAAGGATATAAATGTAATGACTGATTCGTTACTAATAAGATAACTGATAGAACTAATGTAAACCCCTGTAAAAAAATAATACAAGGACTGACAATACAAAAATAAATCAAAATTATTTAAAAAATAATTTCTTGTACAGTCTTGTTTCTCTAGATGTCCAAAGGTCTACAACTAGAAGTCTGCACAAATGTCCTTAATGTTCCCACCATCCTGTTATATACACATAAAAAAGCAATTTATGATTATAAAACAATAAATCCCTTCCATACATCTATATATCTGCAACCATCCAAACTTGTAGCAACACATTCAAATTCATGCATGCATATGCACACTTTTTCATGTGCACATACATACCCACATACAGGGAGACACATACCCAGATAAACATCCCTAATACACACCAATTGTATACACATGCATACATATACACTCAAGCATGCATACACACACAGGCTCACACACACACACACACACACACACACACACACGCACACACACAGGCGCACACACAGCGGTGCACACACACACACACAGGTGCACGCACACACACACACACACGCACACACACACACACACACACACACACACACACACACACACACACACACACACACACACACAGGCACACACACACACAGGCACACACAAACACACAGGCACACACACACAGGCACACACACAACACACACACACAGGCACACACACACACAGGCACACACACACACAGGCACACACACACACATATATATATCCCCTCAAACACCCTAACACACTTTGTCATGTCAACAGCTCTGCAGTCATTAAGCAGTATAATACACGTTTACCTGTGGATAAGATTTGTGAGGGGCTCTATCAGCTTCTTGCCTAATCTGGGCTCTAAGGGGGTCAGAGCTCCAAACTGCCAAAAGGAGGGAAAGCTCCATCATTACAAGGGTCACAAGACTAGCACAGTTAGATACTCAGCTGCAATACGTTGACAATAAAAAGACTTACAAAAGGGTTACAAATACATACATATGATGAAGAGAACAAGAATGAAAGGTCTACAGTTTCTCCTTACAGTTCTAGATACATACAGAGAATGAAAACAATCTAAAACAATCTTTATTGGGATATCATTGATAAGTATGGAGAAAAAGGAGGAAGGTTGTCAAAGGCTGCAATAAATGGAAAGTCTGTAAGAGTGTGGCACACAGCACTCTGTTTTTGCCTGATGTCTTATAACACTGCGTGGTCTTTTTACCTAATGTCCATTTAAACTGATCAGGTTTTAATAAAAAATATTTAAAGAGAAAATAATAATATGTAGTTAATAAAACTAGAGAGATTGCAGAACATAATAAAGTATACAAGAAAAACAAAAACTGCAATAAAAAGGATATACAGAAAGAGATCATGAAAAAGAAAGTAAACAAAAAATCATTACATAGTGTGTTTGATAATGAGAGATTATTATCAGAAAATGGAGGGGCAACAGGACTTAAAAAATCCTCTATGATTTCCTTGTGAATTTAGATATATATTTTTTTCCTCTGACTATTTTTTTTAATATGTGTATAAAGGTAAAAAAGGCAAACAAACAGAATGCAGACACTGTATATAACAGTTAAGTGTGTGTGTACACTACTCACTAACTTTGTGTGCTAAAAGAAACATTCTTCTGAAAGAGAAAGCCAAGAAAAAAGCAGAGAGAAATAGAGGGTACATGGGCATGATGACCAAATACAACATTTTCAATAAAACATGACAATGAGTCTGGAGTTGATTATAACGTTCTGACAGATGCCTAGTTCATTCTTTCAGCATAAGTCTTGTCCCTGGATATAGAAAACTGCTATTTGCTGCAGAAATAATTACTTCTGTTCTGCAAGAATGGCCAGAGTGCTAAACAAAGTTGCCAAATTTGTAAAGATGATCCACTTTAACTAACAATTTCACTATACTGTGTCAAGCCTTAATGCTCTACAAAACAACCTGCAAATCATCTTTCTTTTCCTACTTCAAACCTCATAAAATAGTTGACCATATTATATGGTTAAACTATTGACTCCTATGATAAAAGCTTTCCTAGCAATACAGCAAAAAATAGACTATATAATTCTCATCATTTCCAAGAAAAAAACAACGGCATGCACTAAAATAACACATTATAGAATGGTGACCAAGACTGAATGTAAACTTGTCTCCAAGGAGTTGGTATTGTTACACACTGAATCTCTACAATGAACACGAATCTAGCAGTGAGGTAAAAGAGGGAAATGACAAATGCTGCAAAACAAATTTTCAACCCAGGCAGGTGCAACCCTAATTATTGTTTTTTTCTTTCTTTCTTTGATTTTGAGTGGAACTATGCCCAAGGTGTTGTGGTAAAATTACGCAAAGGGACTTTCAATTCATACTGTGGTACCTGCTTATGATCTCAATGAGAGGCTCACTCAGCCTCCTGCCCAGGCGGGGCTCAATGCTCGTGAGAACCCCAAACTGAAATGACTTGTCTGTCAGCTCGTCAAAATAAATAAGATTATCTGAATGCTATGGAAAAAGGGAAATTATGCATACTATATAAAAAGGGAAATTATGAAGAAAAATATACACTGAGGGCTTTTTCATCACAGTTCTAAAAAAAAAATAAAAAAATCATTAATAACGAATAATTAAAGAAAAAATCAAATTTGGTGGCTAAATAAACATCCCTCCAAACTAAAATAATGAACATAGCAGTATGCAGAAAATCTGAAATATGGTATATTTGATTTCAGATTAGGCAGAACATTACTTTTGTAAGAGTACATGGATTAAGAAAAAGAAAACAAAGGGAGAAAAGATGAAAAACTCCAAGCATTTCAATTACTTGATTCTGATCATGATCATCTGGAGACTAAAAGAGGCTAATATAGGCCTACATATCAAAAGTGTGTAGTTTGCGTGACTTTACAAAGATGTCTATTGAGCAATGTTCCGGCCAATTCAAAATCTGTTGACTATCAGGACAACATGTATGATAAAAATTATTTATAATATAAAACTGGAGAAAGAAAAGAAAGATTAAAGTGAGTAGACAAAATTACTCTAAAAAAAAATATATATATACATATATATATATATATAGAAAAAGTTAGAGGGATAATTCAATTGAGAAATCCCTGATACAATACTGCCTGAATAAAAGAACCTGAAAATGATGCCTTTAAAAAATTGAGGAAAACTGAAGAAACAAAACAGGTGATATCTTGTATGGAGGAAGATCAAAGAAGTTTTCCTAAGAAGAAAATTAATGAATGTAGAGCAAGAAAAGATGTAATAATTTTACACAATCACCTACAAAAACATTTATTAAAATATTATGCTATATCATTCACTGCAAGCAACTGGTACGAATCCTATGAAAAATGTAAAATTAATTAATTCTCCTTGTCAAACTGATACAGGTGACTGAAAATACAAACAGATGGTTAGAAATATTAGAAATGCTTATATAAAAGCTAAATGGTGAAAATTATCTCTGGATATTATAGAATACAAGTCCTCTTTAATTCAGGCTGGATATTGAATCTCTTCGTATGGAAATAGAAAATGCAGTGTTGCAGTGCCTTCCAATAATAATTACTTTTGTAACACTGGTAATCAAATATAAAACTGTGGTAAATATTACTATGAATGATAAAATTTGCATTTTCTGAGAATCATTTATGACCTTCATAACTGTATATTTGGAGAGTCAGGTGATGTGGAGTTAAGCTCTCTACTGTTCTGCAGGTATTAAGGTTTTTCTTCTGCCTCCAAAGTATTTTCTGGCCATTTACTTTGAAGCATAAATGCCATTGCAATACATTGCTACAAATAACTTAACAAGTGAATGATGCAACAGAGAACTTAATTTTTGAGCAAACATGGGATGATCAATATTTTATAAAATTTCAGTGCTCACTCACCAATTTGATGATCTTGATGAGCATCCAGTTGTTGGTGGAAGAGGTCATGAGTTTGAAAAAGACTGGTGCAAGGCTCAGGTAATTCTTGGGGTTCTTGCGTGCCAGCTCACAGATAACATTGACTGCCGCTGACTGCACACCAGGGTCTGGATCTTCCAGCTTCTCCTTGAGCCGGGGGAAGGCGGGTCGTAAGGCCTCAGGAAACTTGAGAAACACTTTGTATAGGAGGAGAACAGCCTTTTTCCGTAGGTATGGCTTGGTGGATGTTAACTGGTAAAGTGGAATCTTCAATGAGTTTCAAAAGATAAAAATGAGAATAAAAATAATATCAAAGGATCAGGAAGGAAAAAAAATATCACACTATCTATGTAATGGTAAAGACACAATCTCCTATAAATTCATTTGTACTCTTGGCAATTTGCAAGTTTTACTATCCAGTCTTAAAAAAGTGACATTACCAAGGTCATGACATCATTGGCCAAGTCTCTAGCAAGATCTCCACTGATGAAACAAGCCAGGCCAGTAAGTGCAGTGCCTGAGTCGTACATGTTTTGACTGTTGAGGTCTTTTCGAATCATATTTGTTGTCAGCATGAGGACCTGAAATTTAAAAAAATAAGTATGTTAAAAAGACCAATAGCACTATAGCACTACCTACATGTGAGATTAAAAATGGGAATAGTAAAAATCAAAAAGAAAGTTGGGGAGAGAGGCAGAGGAGGAGGAGGAGGAGAAGAAAAGAATTCAGCCTGGATAATAATCCTGAACATCTGAATAAAAGTAGAATTTAACCCACTCCTGATGGGACTTCCCAGAGTCATATTTTCTGGGGTAGTTTCTCCTCAATGACCACAGTGAGGGCCAAACAAGCAAACAATTCCTTAGTATATCTTTGAGCAAGATTGATCTAGCTTGCTATATTATGGGTTGTCATCTGGTTAACCCCTTGCCACTGGGTGGCATGTACGTATATGCCAAGGCTGTTGTGGACCAAGAAATGGGTGGCATCTCATCACAACCATTTTCACATTTAATGATATAAAAATATAAGCTTTTAGTTGCCTAATGTTGCCCGTAAACTGCTGAGCAAGCTCCATACAAACAGGAAACTGTCGATGTATGCCATGTTATTTGCCACTTGTCAAATCTTTAACCCAGAGTTAATGGGCTAAGAGCTGTTATAGTGAAGTTCCTGAGAAATACTGGGTAACTAACTGCAGACTGAATACATTTTACAAGCACAAAAGTTGATAAAATAACTAGAAATTGTGCAATGTATTTAGAATAGAACACTATGCCCAAATAAGAAATATAAATACTATAGCAACAACCACAACAACAATAATATTAATAACAACTGCCTTCTATTTAAATTCTTCTTCTTTGGTTATTCTCCTTACCTCTGTATCTTGGTGGAAGCACTGTGAAGCAGCTAAGTAACCAATTCTCTTGAAGGTGAACTTGGGAGAACTCATCACTTCAATGATGTTGAATCCTGCCCAACTGATGTCATAACCCAGCATTTGCAACTGCAGAAAATGGACTCATTAGAAGTAATCTTTCACATTGTAAGGATACCGAAGTATGGTTTTATTGACAAAAAAAAAATCTCAAATAGTAGAGGGGGACCAATACCAACATCTTGATATACATGTGATTTAACTAGCTGCACATTCATTTGAGTTTTGGATCTATAAAAATAGCTAAAAGACTATTTTTAGATTTTTAAAATAAAAGATTCCCCTCCCCTATTTTGCTAAAAAAAATTCAAAACCATTCATATTTTTAAATCCGGTATTACACTCACTCCTCTCCAGAATTTGCTCACTTTCCATCTCATGCTCTCACCCACTTCCTCACTTTCTCACACACATGCTCTCTGACTCTCTTTTTTTGTTTATTTTGTTTCCATTTTCCTCTCTCAGCCTTTTCTTACCCTCTTATTCCCTAAAAAGGAAATGCCCTCAATATACAGGAGAGTCCAGCTTACAAAAGAGATAAAAAGTTAACCATATACTTACATAAGTGAGCTTCGCGACTGCATTGGCTTTGACCGCTAAGTTGTCTTGCCTCAGTTCGGTCTTGATTTCTTCCATGCATTGTGCTATATATTTGGGCTGAAAGGAAGTAAAAAATAGAAAATTAATCAAAGCTATAATGACAAAATAATAACAATACAAACAACATCCAAGCTATGTAAACACTTGCCAAACACCTGTACACTGTATATTCTGGGATAAGTGTCAGATGTTTACACCTACAGTGTTTATACTATTTTGATTTTATCAGTCCACGCACTGAGTGCTACATGTACCGGCCAGTGATACTGGGTGGCCAAACCAACAAAAACAAAAAGGTCAATACAGGGTCATTCCACATCAAACCATCAAAAGAAAATGTGAAATCTAGCCCACCATCTCAAAATTGTCTAAAACTTAGCAATTTCCCAAAATTTGCTTTTGATATTGGAATTGGTTTGGGCTCCACAGCCATTTAAGTTTTTAGGTCTCAAGCCCACTAAAATCCTTAAAATTTTGGTTTGATTTTTACCAAAGGCTATCAAAGAGGGAAAGAGGGAGAGAGATAGGGAGGGAGGGAGAGAGAGGGGGAAGGAGAGAGAGAGGGGGAAGAGAGAAGAGGGAGAGAAAAGAGAGAGAGGGGGAAGGAGAGAGAGAGGGGAAAGAGAGAGAGAGGGGGAAGGAGAGAGAGAAGGGAAGGAGAGAGAGAGGGGAAAGGAGAGAGAGAGGAGAGAGAGGGGGAAGGAGAGAGAGAGGGGAAGGAGAAGAGAGAGGGGAAGGAGAGAGAGAGGGGAAGGAGAGAAGAGAGGGGAAGGAGAGAGAGAGGGGAAGGAGAGAAGAGAGGGAAGGAGAGAGAGGGAGAAAGAGAGAGGGAGAAGGAAGAGTGGGAGAAGGACAGAGGGAGAAGGAGAGAGTGGGAGAAGGAGAAGAGAGGAGAAGGAGAGGAGAGAGAGGGGGAAGGGAGAGAGAGGGAAGGAGAAGAGGAAGGAGAGAGAGGGGGAAGGGGAGGGGAGGAGGGGGAGGAGGAGAGAGAGGAAGGAGAGAGAGGGGAAGGAGAGAGAGGAGAAGGAGAGAGAGAGGAAGAAGACGGAGAGAGAGGGGAAGGAGAGAAGAGAGAGAGGAAGGAGAGAGAGGAGAAGAGAAGAGAGAGGGGAGAAGAGAGAGAGAGGGGGAAGGAGGAGAGAGGGAAGGAGAGAGAGGGGAAGGAGAGAGAGGAGGAGAGAGAGGGGAGAGAGAAGAGAGAGGAGGAGAGGAGAGAGAGAGAGGAAGAGAGAGAGAGGGAAGAGAGAGAGAGAGAGAGAGGAGAGAGAGGAGGAAGGAGAGAGAGGAGGAAGGAGAGAGAGAGGAAAAGGAGAGAGAGGAGGAAGGAGAGAGAGGGGAAGGAGAGGGGAGAGGGGGGGGAGAGGAGAGAGAGGGAAGGAGAGAGAGGGGAGGAGAGAGGGAGAAGGAAGAGAAGGGAAGGAGAGAGGGGAAGGAGAGAGAAAGAGAGAGGAAGAGAGAGGGGGAAGGAGGAGAGAGGAGAGAGAGGGGGAAGGAGAGAAAGGGAGAGAGAAAGGGGAAGGAGAGAGAGGGGAAGGAGAAGGGGGAAGGAGAGAGGGAGAGAGAGAGAGAAGAGAGAGAGAGAGAGAGAGAGAGAGAGAGAGAGAGAGAGAGAGGAAGAGAGAGAGAGAGAGAGAGAGAGAGAGAGGAGAGAGAGAGGAAGAGAGAAGAGAGGAGAGAGAGAGAGAGAGAGAGAGAGAGAGAGAGGAGAGAGAGAGAGAGGAGAGAGAGGAGAGAGAGAGAGAGAGAGAGAGAGAGAGAGAGGAGAGCAGAGAGAGAGAGAGAGAGAGAGAGAGAGAGAGAGAGAATACATAAGAGAACATTATAAGTGTAATGATAAAATCTTTTTTCAGAATATGAACTAGTAATTTGGTAAATTAAAGTAGTGGCCTCATCCCCACAGAAAAGACAAGAAAAGGAAAAAAAGGGATAAAAAAAATCAATAGGCACTAAAAGACATAATGCTCTTTTTATGATTTTTCTGATTATATAATGCAGAAAGAGAGAGAACAGAAGAATAAATGGCAAAAATATCTCTCGAAATTAAGCAAAAACAAACCACTAAGATAGCTCAGTTAATAATAGTAGAACTCTTCTTGTTTTCCCTAACAGAATTCGCAGCATGACAGCGCATAACAAGAGTTCCCCTGAGACAAAATGACATTCCATTTGCCAAAGCCTCTGCCCCTGAGCCGAGTTAATCCCCAGGACAAATAGCGGCATTTGCATATACTGAGTCACCTTTTGATCATGTGGCTCCTCCCAACAAACGAAGGTTGGATATTAGCTTTATCTATAGGTATAAACTATAGGCAACAGGAAAACTATGATTAGGGAAACCAACATAATTGAATACTGATCTAAACAATACAAGACAATAGTGTTAGAAAATGAAAAAAGAAAAGAAAAAGAAAAGAAAAGAAATCCCCTACACCACAGTGGCACAGAGAGCTGTCTGTACCCTCTCCTGCTCCACTTCTTCCCCTTCCCTTCATCTACTGCTGTTGCTGCTGTTCATGTTGCTGCTTCATACTGTTACTGCCCTTCTTTTCCTGCAGTTACTGTTGTGTCTGCTGCCCCTGGCATTGGTTCTCCTCCTGCCCCTATTGCTGCTTCCACTGCTCCTCCTACTTCTCTTCCTGCTTATAATGCTGGTCTTTATAATGCTGCAACTCCTTTGCTGCTGCTGCTCCCATCATTCCCCGACTACTTCTTTTCCTGTACTCCTCTCCTCCTTCCATTCCCTCACTACTACTCTCTCAGCTTCTGCTGCTGTTCTTTCTACTTCTCTGCCCGCTACTCCACTCCTCCCCTCTCCCTACACCATTTCTTGTGCTCTTCCTATTCAATCCTCCTTGCTATTCTGAAGCTCTAATATCAGCTTATATCCAGTTCAATCCTCCTTGCTATTCTGAATCTCTAATACCAGGTTATCCCCTGTTCATATACTTATATTTCTGTGTTGATTGCAATATCACTGAATATGATAATACATATTTACATCTTACATTGTATGTCAGGTATATCAGTCCTGATGTCAAGAACATTAAATGTTCATTCACTATTGTCCTATGCATTATATTCAGAGTTTTATGACACATTTTATCATATAATTTGAGAGAATATATTTGAATAGTAAAAGTGACATATACAAGTAGTACTAGAAATAATAAGGCTAATTTCCACATGATAATGCTGACATGATAATAATTACAGCGAAAGCAAAAATAACATCATGGGTGCAAATCTATAATATCATAGCTTATATTTTCAATACGAAAATAATATTTTCTGGGCAGATTCAAATTAGGTCATTACGAAGTATCTATTCAAAGTCTAATAACAGAAAGTAAATGCACACAGTACAATAATTACAGCGAAAGCAAAAATAACATCATGGGTGCAAATCTATAATATCATAGCTTATATTTTCAATACGAAAATAATATTTTCTGGGCAGATTCAAAATCGGGAACCTGCCTGTGCGCCACCCGCCACAGGCAACAAATTCAGGGCGCAAGCTCCAATCTAGCCTCGCACCGGCGGGATGCCCAGTAATGTTTACATTTCTGAGTGTGTCATATGTGTGACACCTGTCATAAGTGGGTTAACATCCAAGCATTTACAAATTGTTTTACCCATCCCTTTATCACTAAATTATAACCAAAGAAGATATGACTGCATAACAGGAAATCATTAAACTCTTAAACGATGCACTGATTACAAACTGATGCAGTTGCTGAATAGCAATGCACTTAATAATTACTTTACCTACTATATTTGAATTCCCACAAAAAATTGTTGTATTTTTTATATCTACAAATGAAATTCTACATTGTGAGATCAGTTAAAACAGTTTCTCTGCATCCTCAGCCATGCCTGCCTAAATACAGTTGCATTTCATTTGGGGCTTACTATGTTAAGATACCCTGAAAAACTGAGCTCAACATGTTCTGCAATAATATCATATCACTCAACCATGCGGTCACAACAAACTGATGCCAAGACAGCACATGCACTGTGATTTTAGTTTATCAATTATGCTTACATGTGCATGGCTCAACAACAGCTTAGTCACCACAGAACTAATTACAAGTCCTACTGAATCTCATCCTTTTCCTTGGTTTCAGAATAAAAAGTTATTGCTCATTTCTTACTGTTATTAGTATTGATAATGATATAATAATTCTAATATAAACAATAGCAACAATAACCATAATGATATCAATAGCATTAGAAAATATAAAAGTTTCCCGAACATTCAGGGAATGGGGATATCATATGAGGTAAGGTAAAAGTAAATATAGAAAGAAAGAAAGAAAGAAAAAAACTACAACAGATAGAGCAATTACCCAGTGCCAATGGGTTCACAAATTAGACAACAAAAACCTTAAAGGAATAATGTCATAAACAGACAACTTTTAAATTAATCTATAAAATCCTGTTCTCTACTATCATGACCTGATGCATTTTTTGTGGGTGCTTTGAACTATACTCATTGCATTACAATGTAAAAAACAGTGAGCCGATATTCTTACATCTTTTGCTTGGAATGAGATATATAGAGTAGCAACTAATAAATCTGTCTGGCCACACCCACCAAACCATCCCCATACCCACTCACCTAAAAGCCACTCTTCTCCTTGAGACATTTATAATAGGTGTGGACCCCGTGTCTGTCTGTCTGTCTGTCTGTCTGTCTTCTTCTGTCTCTCTCTCTTTTTTTTTTTTTTTTTTTTTTTTTTTTTTTAGCTTTCAGGTAGATGTGGTCCCCATCTTTTATTCTATTATGAACAGAATGCGGCAAGCATAAAAAAGTACTATTGGTAGTGTGTGGCATATTTCATCCAGGAGGTTTCCCCATCCTTCCTCATTCCCCTCCATAAAATACATCATGTATATAATATAGGCACCTTCTACTTTATCATCATTACTATCTATATAAATGTTTTATCATATTATGGGTTTTTATATATAACAACAAAGACATATATATATATATATATATATATATATATATAATATATATATATATATATATTATATATATAATATATATATATATATAACAGAACATTCTAATGTTCAAACTCAACCTTTTTGGGATATACTATTCTTGGCATTCTATTATAAGTAAATTGCTGAAAACACAGATGTCATTTCCCTTCTTCGTCAATTCATCTTACAGTAGATACAGGTTTTGTCAATATTCATTTGCTTTTCACACTTCTATGTCTGGTAACAAACATTTCACAAATGCATTTTACCTCTCTCTTTGGAGTCTAAAAATAAGAAAACTGTTTTGGGGATTCCTAAAAAAATACTCATTATATACAAATTTTAAATGTGATGTTTTCATTTACGCTAATCATTCTATATTCGTAATAAAGGATTTAGCACAATATTTTCTTTACTTGCTGAAATCCAGCGAAATATCAAAACACAATAATATAGAAAACAACTTAATTGAATTTGGCCCTACTTAACACTTAGCAAACTGTAGTAAATCCCTAGATTTGCACGTTACCTTTAAGCCTAAAACAATAGGCCTGCCAGGTAGATGTGATTCTGTATCAATAACCTTCCCATTTTTATGGTAATTTACTATGATGAGAAAAAATTAATATAAGGAGCGGTAATACAAAATAGCCCTCTTTCCAGTTGCATTAGTTATCAAACCTACTTAAAATTAAACATAGCCTATATCAATCCCCAGAAAAAAGGGGCAACTTTCTCCAATACCGCACCCTCAATCTTAACTGAAATTTTGCTGCAAAATATTGGTATAGGAACTTTTCTCTTTTGACTTTGCTACAGTGTTTTAAATGTGCAGATTATTAAGTATATGCCTATGACTGACTTCTTGGTTCCT
The DNA here is from genome assembly GCF_003789085.1 of Penaeus vannamei. NCBI lineage: Eukaryota > Metazoa > Arthropoda > Malacostraca > Decapoda > Penaeidae > Penaeus > Penaeus vannamei. The sequence goes on along the minus strand of NW_020869032.1, from coordinate 871,225 downwards.
TTATCTGGCAGTAATCTTTTTGTTTACTTTCGTTTTCAAGTTATATAGTAAAAAGTATTCTTTTGCTTCCTGTATCAAAATTCCTTAATTTTTTACTTTCATGCAGTCCTGTTATTCCCATCACCTTTCACAGTCAAAACATAAGACAGAAAAATAAAATACTATACATCTTTTCTCTGTAACTACTGAAGTTAGTTCCTATAGTTCTAATTTTGCTCATAGAAGATAATATGGCTGTGGCACTTTCCTTTAATTCAGCACATGGCACACTTCCTAGTAGTGACAGACATCATCTGGCATTGAATATCCACAATACTAACACAAATAATAGCTAACTTCCCAGAATGGCCAATGTCGCAAGACAAACAAAATGAAAATACAGTGCATACATCAAATAATGCAAATACTTTTAGTGCATCAACAACAGCAGCCTGCGCGTTCACATGTGTCTGTGGTTACATTAGTCTCATCTATAGATCTTATATATATATATATATATATATATATATATATATATATATATAATATATATATATATTATATATATATATATATATATGTTATGTATATGTATATGTACTATATGTATATGTATATATATGTATATATATGTATATGTATATATGTATATGTATATGTATAATATATATGTATATGTATATATATGTATATGTATATATGTATATGTATATATATATATAGTATATATATAGTATACTATGTATATGTATATATATGTATATGTATAATGTATATGTATATGTATATGTATATATATAATATATATGTATATGTATTATATGTATATGTATATATGTATATGGTATATGTATATATATGTATATGTATATATATGTATATGTATATGTATATATATAGTATATATACATATACATATAATATATATACATACATATATACATATAATATATATATATATATATATATATATATATATATATATATATATATATATATATATATATATATATATATATATATATATATATATATATATATAGTACAATTCATGTGCCAAACCTCTATATGTTTATTATTTCTTATTAGATACATTTTATCCAAATAATTTTGAGTTTCCTACTGCAATGGTTAATATCTTATGTATTTACATGGCATGATTTATTTTCTTGACACATCGTATTTGCCAGGGGGTGTGGCCATAAGGCCCGGCAGTCTATTTCACATTTTGGTGAAACATGGCCATAGTGAAAGACAAGCAAGCTTTCCCCAAGAAATTGTATAGATTGATACTTCATGCCCTCTCCTACTATCGGGACTATTAAATCAAGCGTGTTGGCTGAATATGGATTTCTGCCAAGGGTATCATGCGAACCCAAACACCCAAACTAACCTTTCCTACCTTCTATTTATTCCACAGACAAGGAGGCAAGCCCCCCGTACCCACTATTTATTAGCACTTTGTACTAATCTATAGAAATGGAAATTAAGAACTCTGGCTGTGTAAGGGTGTTGTGGACTTAGTCTCTGAAAGGTGATAAGCAGAAGTCCTTTTCATCATTTACTGGTGAATATGAGACCATTGCAGCTTAAACTATGTTGTTTCTTATTCTATTTTCTAAACTCTATAAGATGGCACTGTCCATTTCCACATGTTGCCTTTGGTAACCTATACCTACATCTGCTATATACCTATAATTGTCATAGATTATCATACAATAAATGCAAAAATGCAAATTACATATTTAAAAATTACCCAATGGAGAATTATTCAAGGAAATGTCTAAAAATTTCAGGTCTCTGTAGTCATTTAGGCCATTTAAAAACTTGACATACCCTTGGAACCCATGCCAGGAATAATGCTTGTAGATACAGATACAGAAATCCAAGTGTAACTTCTGACATTGTTTATGAAGACTCCTGACATTATAGACATTGAAAACCCTTCAAAATAAAATATGCTAAGACTGGAAAATATCAAATACAAAATGTCTTAGAAAGTAGGAATGCAATGTAGAACTTGAGAGATAGAGACTGACTGACTGTCTGACTTAGCTATAATACATTTGCTTTTATTTGGCTACATAAAATCAGTAATGACATCTTTTTTTATTGTTACTCATCAGAGTTCTTATCAAATCCATGACACATCATTCTGGTTAATATCTAAAAGACATTCAATTGCTTTAAAAATACAGCTTTTTCATAGTGTTACAACGGCAGTTTTCTATTGAGATCAATATGAAGATGCTGTAAGCTTTGCTAAATAGCCAGCAATGAATCCCCAATCAATGTAGTGACATGTCCAATGATTCCCGCAACTTTCACACCACACACTTCTACCTGTCAACAAATCTCCCCCCCCCACATACTTTAAAAGAATTTATACTGCTTTTGCAAGCATTTTCCGATTATTTACCTGCATTTTTCCCCTAATATGTTCTCCCATTACATGACCTTGCATACTTTTTCATATAAATCCCCCAAAACTATAAAGTTGAAGTAAATAACAATCATTTCAAATTGAATAAAAAAAAATACCTTTACTTATGTATCATGCATTATATTACTCATTTAGATATATGAATGACATAATATAATAAATAAAAATCCGTCATTGAGTATTATACTTGCAAAACCATATCAACAATGCTTAATTGCATAGGCCTACAACGATCCGTCAATTTGCAACAATATGAATCACGCCTTACAACGTCTCTGTCACTGCCCTCATCCCTTATTCCTCCTCATTCTTCCTTCACTACCTAATCCATCGTCCCCAAAATGAGGCTCATTTCCCCTTCTTCTTAACCTTGTCATTTTCCTCACCTCTGTCTCCTTATTGTTACGGATTCCCCGGACCAAATCGGTGAGGTTCTTGTCAAACATCCTCTCCAGGTTGCCTTTCACCTTGCGCAGCGCCATTTTCTCGCTCTGTCTCTCTTCGCCGGCTTCCTAAAGATATTTCTCGACAAGGAGTTGTTTTCACAGACAAGGCATCGTCATAAGATCTACATAATTAAGTCCTCGGAAGGCGAAACTCCTCCTTCCTGTCACTGGAACCAGATGTTTTCCACTGGCTAGCACAGGGAGTGGGGATGGTCATGTGACGTTGCAACCTTCCCATAATCCTCCATTTTCAACAAAAAATGCTGATTTACTACATTTTCTCTGGTTTATTCTGTTATTTGCGTGTGATTCCATGAAATCTTCAAAAGTCTTTGAGGGATTAATTATCCTTCATGGTTTAGGCAGCAAAATTGGATATATTTTTTTATTTCTTCATTTTGACAGCTTGTGATTCTACAGCCCGAGTCTGTCATTCGGATATAAACCCCTTTCGCAAAAAATTATTAGGCTTTTGTGTTTCTTTAAGTGTAAATAAATGATAAAATGTATCTTAATATATTTCCTCCTTCTTTACCTATATACTGATGATTTACCAAAAAACAAATAAAATAATCGCTCTCAATAGTCAGACAATCTTTATAATATGAGAATGGAAGTGATGTTTCATATCACACATGACAAACAGCAAAATATCACATGATATTATTATAGATTTGTATATTTTCATGAAGTAAGTGAAAAATTCAAGGAATCAACTTAAAATTTGTGTAAACACATCAAAATCAAAAGGTGTTCCCCCATTGAGCACAGGAAGTGGGGGACCAAAACAAATCCATGCTCGAGAAGAGCACCCTATCACGTTGGTGTGTATTCTTATTATATTATTAAAGATATACAACAAAGATAATTGACATTTTTATACGCAAGAGGTATATATAAATAGATGATTATTTTAGGTCTAGTTAATTGAGTGATGCATACATATAAGGAGAGTTTGGGCAAAACCTGGATATGTATCTGATGCACACATGACATGATGAAATGCCTAGAATGTATGTATGTTTGGGCTTCTTATCATTCCTACATAACTTTGGCCTTTACTTTTAGAAAGTTAAAAATCCTCCTTGATGGTTGTTTATTCTTTTAAGGAATTTTTATATTTGGTAGGTGTTACTACCGAAAAATGTTCATTGTCATTACTTACAAGTTATAATTCAGATTGCTTGGAATTTGTAAAGTCCACTTCTAGTATTTTTTTGAGTACAGTTCACGATGGCCTGTAGTATTAGACCACATAGTTAGGCAGTGAATGAAGTGTACTGAGGAAATTTGGGAGGTAATTGATAATGATAATACTTAGTTTCTCCATGTGGTAACCTCTTGGTGCTGTATAATGTGATAGAACGTTTTGACAAATTTTGCCAGAGGTGTATGTTGGCAGTATTGTAGCCTTGTTTTGATTTTGAACTATCACAGAATGAGTCTACAAAGGTGGTATTATGCAGTTTTTCGTACACACATTCTTTTTGCTTGCCCTAACAAAGAATGAGGCTGATTAACTTTTATTGTGTCAGAGATATCAAAACAAGCCTCAAAGAATAAGTATCGTAGATAAAGGCTTATAGTTATTCAAATGAAAGGTTAGCAGAAGTAGTTTTAGCATACTGTTTAGTGCTTATGTTTTTGACCGCATTGCCCCAAACTTTCTGATGCATAGTAAGTGTGTGCACAAGTAATCCAGAAATTATACCAATGACCTCTCACATATTATTTGACTTTTCAGGTAGTTAATTTTTCTGCAAAGTTAATGATTATTCATTTTTTAATTTGTATACATGTTTGGTTTTGTGAGAGAGAGAAAGAGAGAGTGAGGGAGTGAGTGAGAGTGTGTGTGAGTGTGTGAGTTTGTGTGTGTGTCTCTTCGTATATTTTTTCTTACTCAGAATCTAACACTAATTTGTAATTTTAAAATTATGATAATAGTGTATAATGTTTATGAATTATTATTTTTGATATTGTTATTGTTGTTGTTGTTGTTATTATAGTTATTATTATTATTATTATTATTATTATTTTTGATATTGTTATTGTTGTTGTTGTTGTTATTATAGTTATTATTATTATTATTATTATTATTTTTATCATTATTATTATTACTAATTTTGATTGTTGTTAGTAGTAGTTGTAGTAGTAGAGTAGTAATATCATCATTATCATCTTTATCATTGTTATTATCACTATCATGGTATATTTATTTACATAATGATTGCAGTAAGACAGGGAAAATCAAAGAACACTGTCTAAACTCTTGATCACCATCATTCAAAATATAGCCTATTAACCAGTCTTGTCTGGGATTCCAAACAAATCATGACGGCTTAAAAACAACTATAGGAAGAACAAATTACACACTCTGTAACAGAGCCTCAATTACGGGTTGTCAAGAGGCCCAAAATAGAAAATGTAATAATCAACCAAATTAGAAAAAAAATTAATTGTTTCATAATATTGGAGAACTCAAAATATGTTTTAAATGATTATTAAACAATATTTTCTGCATAAATATTTCAACTTGTACAGGCTCTTTATAACACGAAATATGTCTACTGATTAGGCTACATAGATTGTGCATATCGTAAAATATTTTTGATACTTAGGTTGTTTACGCTGTGGTATCCTCGACTATCCTTAAATTAAAATCCTGTCTTTTCCCTGGTATGGATATGGCACAACATTAATTGCTATATTTTAAACATGAAATTGTTGGAATTTTTAACTTATATATGCAATGATGATATTGGGCCATGAAATTAGCAGTGAAAAAAAAAAAATAATAATAATGAAAAAAGTAGCCCCCCCCCCAAAAAAAAAAAAAAAAAAAAAATCTCTCTCTCTCTCTCTCTCTCTCTCTCTCTCTCTCTCTCTCTCTCTTCTCTCTCTCTCTCTCTCTTCTCTCTCTCTCTCTCTCTCTCTCTCTCTCTCTCTCTTATATATATATATATATATATATATATATATATATATATATATATGTTTTTTTTTTAATCATAAATAAATTAATTAATGATTAAGAAAAGAAAAGAAAAAAAAAAATATATATATATAATATATATATATATATATATATATATATATATATATATATATATATATACATATATATATATATATATATATATATATATATATATATATATATATATATATATATATATATATATATATATATATATATATATATATTGACAATAAAAAATGAGATAAATAAGGACATTTGCTTTAGCAATTGTAGCCAGCCAGTGTTGAGGTATGCTGGTCAAACTTTGCAGATGTTTAGTTCTAACGTCTCCAGGCCTTCTACATGACACCAGGCATGTATGGGATCCCAGACGATGGAGCCCTATATGTATAGTTCGCACGGGAGCCCTTAGAATACACCTAACTCAATGAGACCATAACTCAAACTGAGATGGCATGGAGGCCTAGCCTCATCCTTTCCTCAGCGATAGAAGCTAGGCCTTTTGACCGGCTTCCAGATAATGCTATTTATTAAAAAAGCTACACTCACTGATATATGAAATTCTCTGTACAGAAATCATCATCATCATCATCATCATTATTTTTTTTGTTATTGTTGTTATTGTTATCATTAGTGTTATTGTTATTGATATTTAATTTATATATTTATTTGTTAATTTTGAAAGGGCAAGTAAAAAAATGTAATAGATTTTGCTGTATTATGTTTTAGACATTATTTTATATTCCTGCATGGTTTCTTTTTGTGTATATGTCATAGTTGTTTCCTTTATGTGTGTTAAAATAGGTATAGGTATAAACTGAATTATATGGTATCATGTTTTCTGGCGGTATTTGTTGTTATTAAGACTTAATAGCTTCTGTTTCTCTTTTTAGTTTCCATTTTTTCTTATGTTGTCCTAATGATTTTATTAGGTCATTCATGACACCCTTTTTTTGACAACCTTTTCTATTTCTAAATATTATCTTGTCTTACAGGTTATTAGTGTCAGCGAAGAACAATGGGGAAGAAGAAACGACAGCACCGGCGGAAGGACCGGGAGGACAAGATGTTTGACACACATGACGATGCGATGCAAGATGTGGATGTGGATCTGGACCGCAGGTTGGGGGCCAAAGTCACTTCGAAACAGAAGAAGAGAATGAAGAGGAAACTCGTAAGAGAATTGAGGATGAAGGAACAAATGGACCGATACAAAGGCAAGGACGGCAAGGACGAATACACAGGGTGGCACACAATCGACATACAAGGAGGAACACCACTGGAGAAGAACTTTATCCTTTCAAGCATCGGGAGTGATGTGGAGGTCGAGTTCCGTCCTCTTGGCTTCTTCAAAATGGGAACGACAAGTGGATTTTACCTTGAGAAGAATGCTTCTGCTGCAAATGCCATTGTTGCACTTGACAAGAGACTCCAAGGGCCAGATGGAAGTCGGCTCAAGATCAACCTGAAGAAGTGTGAAACCCCAGACCTTGTGTTGAATACAGACCAGTTGCAGGTGTTGCGAGACGTTCTTTCTCAGAGATTCAACAGCGAAGCCTGCTTGTTAGATCTGTCAAGTTTTCATTATGAGCAGAGATTTTTAGACCAGGACATCCTGGCACCTCTGGCTAGTACCTCCATCATGAAGCACGTTGTTCGTATGATTAGAGAAAATGTGCCTCAGCTGAAAGCACTCAATTTAAGCAAGAATAACTTCAAAGTAAAACATTTGAAAGGCTTGCAGGGCTTAAATATCGGAAACTCGCAACTTGCAGCTCTCAACCTTGAGCACAATGATATCAGAGACATATCAGTGCTTAAGCAAGTGAAAATGTTTCCTTTGTCTGAACTTAACCTTCAGTTTAATCCACTGTTGAAGAGTTACAAGGACTGTCCAATGAAATATATTCGCCATGTTAGAAAAGAGATTCCTCATTTGAAAATTATAGATGGCGTTGATATTGATGCGTATTTACTCGAAAATGAAAAGAGCCAGGCCAATGGGCTAGAACCGTCTGTTTCTCAACCTAATGTGAATGAAACTGGCTCTAGTAGTAATACTGTATCTGAAGGTATGGTCCGAACCTTTTTAGAACAGTACTACGCCCTCATTGACACCCCACAGCGGAGCAATCTTGTGGCTGCATACACTCCTGATGCTGTGCTGGAGGTTAAATCTTCCATCAGTGAAATCAACAGTAGTGTGCTTGTTGGGCATGATGAAATTTCCAAAGCACTTGTAGGTTTCCCAGTGACACAGCATCAGCACAACACCTTTTCCTTCAATATCCAGCCTTTGAGCCCTAATGTAACACAGGCTGTTGTAACAGGGCAAGTTCTTTTAGCTGGAAGTAGCACTGCAGTTGCTTTTGCACGAAAAATGAATATTGTACCTTTCAATACAGGATTTTGTTGTTCTCAGGACTTATTTGAGTTGCGAGGGTTATAGAAAATTTTTTTTTTTTGAGATGAATTATATTTGTAAATTTGGATGGTAAAGTTTAAAATCTTTCCCATACAAAGTGGAAAATCGATAAAGCATAACTTATTGATTGTAAATTCATGTACCTTTTTCTGTGACTAATGATACTGTGAGATGTACTAAAGCTTTGTGACAAATTACCAAGAAAAAAAAAATAATGGAACAAATACCATTTTCTACTCGGTACTATACTTGTCTCCCAATAACATAAAAAGAAAGAGTTTGAAAGGAGTATTATTAATCCAAACTCTACAGAAATTTTAAACATAACTTCTGTGAAGTCAACCTCTATTTAATTCTGTGAAAGCATTCCAGTGTATATCGCATTAATAGGAGAGAATGCTTCGACCAAGGAATACCATCTTTACATTTTTGTCTTTCAAGTGAGGTTAAACTGCTGTTAAAAAAGAGTTGTATGTACTCTTCTATCATCTTGTATGTCTTGATCCTTTTTTTTTTCTCTTGTTGATCATGATGTTTGCATGTATAGAGAGAGTGTAAATGGTTAAAGTATTTGTAAACAATTGATGTTGATGTGTGCTTTATGACTGTGGTATGAAAGGGGGAATGTGACTGATGAACAAACAGTAAGCATCTGTTTAGTTCAGAAAGTGACCACCAGTCCATTCAAAATCAGACTAAGAATTTGTACTATTTTTTCATAAAAGATGCTATCACTAAATAGCTAATTGTAGAATGGGCAGTATGTTACTGCTTATATCAGCAACGAGATTATTTGGTGATTTTAGAAGCACATTAAAGTTTTAAGTTGCATACTGAGTTTTTTGAAGTCCTTTACTTTATTCATAGATTATTAATATTAGCAATTATCATTATCCCTATTTTGGTATATATATAATTGTTATAGTTATGCAGCTTGAAAAAAAATCACTCACACTTTTGTTATAATTTGTGTAGCTTGTTTGTTTTATACTTACTGCAATGGAACATTTATTATTATTATTACTGTAATTATTTTTATTACTTACTGTATGCAAGAAATGGAGAAAACATTATATTGCATATAGCATTGCAACCTTACTATCTGGCACTGCTGCTTATACTAATATAAGAAATTTCATAAATGTGTCAGCACATCTTAAAGGTCAGTAAATATATTATCAGAAGAAATACAAAGGCCATTACCTGGAACATGATTCTGCCATTTATGTGTATTTCAACGGATCAGGTGAGGGATAAATGCAGAAGAGAAATAGATTTTTTCTTTTTCCTTTGTTCTTCTTTTTAATTAAAGTGAAGTTTTTTTGGTTTATGTATATTGAAACAGGTCACATTAAGCTGTTAACAGCATGTAAACTCATTCTTATTGATTTTCTTTAGTCACTGAGGGTTTAATTACTAGGCCTATGTAACATCACCTTTTCACTCTTTATTTTTAGTACAGTTATTATTATTAATAATGCTTTGATATTAACAAAGATAATAATATTAATGATAAGTGATTATTTGAATAGAAGTAGGGGGGGAGGAATTGGGTAAGCTGTAAAGATAACTCTGGTGACAAGAGCTTATGGTGCGCTCCAATACTTGTGGAAACAAAATTGGTGAAACAAAATCTCAGTGGACACAGTGTCATGTATCAGTGTGTTAAGCATAGATATTTATTGAGGTTAAGCCTATGATATACCTGCAATTAATGTTAAGTAAGTGCTAAATAATCGTGTTTTGAGAGCATAATTCTTAGTCCGTTTTAAACCCCTCACCTTGCAGACTTCAGCAGATGTAGATTAGGGGAGTTAGGCGGATATAATATGAAAATGGAGTGGTGTTAAGTAACAGAAGTAATGAATGTAGCAGTATTTGTATTTATTTATTTATATATATATTTTAAGAAGACTGCTGTGAAATTAGACTAAAAAAATCCATAGGACTGGTAATAAATATTCTAATCCACTTCATTTTCTACTCTAACAGGCAACTGTAGAAGAATCGGTTAAAGGGTTATTTCCCTTTATGTTATGGCTGAAATGTTATATTTTCTATTACCATTACTCTGTCTTTTGGAAAATAGAAAATATTTTCCATTACCAATTCTCTGGGAATATGGATGGTTTCAAGATAGGTAAGCCTCAAATTTTATTTATAAAACAAGGAAATTTCTTGGGTTGACTGAGCTGTGTTAATAAAGTCAGTGGCAGAAAGTTTTCATCTTTGAAAAACTACAACATTTGTATATGGGATTTTGTAGTATTTAACAAATATTATGAAAACTAAGAGAAGGGAAACAAAATTCTGTAAGATTTACATAAGAGAATGCAGTATTTTTAGTAACTGAAAGGTTTCTAAAGTGGACTTTGATTACAATCGTTTAAATAGCAGGTGGTTAATTACCCATTTCACTGATTTATACCAATGATACCATTCTATATCTGATGGATACAAAGATAATCATATTGCCATTAATTTGGTATATAGCTACAGTGTCCAAGTATGAATAATAAATGTACAGTACCTGTCAACATAACACATGAGGAACAAACATTTTACCTTTATAAAGGATATGAACAAACAAGCATCATTGTGTATCTTTTACTAATAACTGAAATACAATAAGTTGAATATATATTTTTTACCGAATACAGTAACTGCTAGTTTCAGATGACATAAAAGAGTGTGAGAGTGTGTGTGAGAGTGAGTGTAAGAGTGAGTGTGTGTGTGTGTGTGTGTGTGTGCGCGTGTGCGTGTGCGTGTGCGTGTGTGTGCGTGCGTGTGTGTGAATATATGTGATATATATATATATTATATATATATATATATGTATATGTATATATTTGTAAACATAATCACTACAGAAGATTCAGGGCATATATATAACCAACAAAAAATGAGTTATAACAATTAATAATGATACTTCTTTGCACTATATTTTAAAATAAAAGTACTTTATATTCCTTCTCCCAATTTATTAAAGAACTTTAAGATGCAAGATTTGTTTAGTATGGCTTTTATTTTTTTATGGTTAATAAAAGTCATGTTATGTTCCTTTCATTTTATTTGTTAAAGTTATGTGTATAAGTTTGTATTAAAAATAAACAATTTCCAGAGAAAGTTTTCAAAGCCTGAAAACCAAATGTTACTACCAGAGATGTGTATGAAAACCTGTATTTCAAAGAGAGAAAAAATCTATATTCTTTGCAGAACTCAATAATATTTTTTTTGCCAGTATACCACTAAGATAAAACTAATTCCTTTAATTGTATCAAAGTCTGGAAAATTGCTAACATTATGCACATAACAGGCTTCTTTATTGAAAAACAAATAATAGACTTCTAAAAATTTAATTAACAAAGAATGATTTCATATCTTATAATATCCTCGGAAATGGTGCATTACCTATCAAAACAAACATATTACCTTATTGTCTAAATTACTGGCAGTTGTACATTTAACATATGATCATGGACATAATTTGGTTTTATCTTTTAATCTATTTGAAATAACACCTTAGAAAGAAAATACTTCCCATGCAATTTTAAAAGGCATAATGAAGGTGTTCCACATATAAGAAAAAAAAATCACATTTATTATTTACTCAAAATAACTGTTTTTACTTTCCCTTTCTTCATACATGAACACAAATTTTACTATATTGATTTTATACATTAAAAAATAAAAGAAAAGACCATTGATGCTGGCGAGATGATTCCTCCAATCCTCTTCTTGAACATGGCTTCCTTCCTTCAACCCTGTGGCGATAATTCGAAACGACAAAAGAGAAAAAATCAGTCAATCAGTTCTGTGCGATGGGGATGACCTTCTCCTCGTTCCCAGCGATGGCCGGCAGGGGAGCTTCCACCGTCAGGACGCCGTCTTTGGAGAGGGAGGACTTGATGAGCTCGGGGTTGGTGCCCTTGGGGAGCAGGAACTCTCTGTTGTACTCGCGATAGACGGAGCGGTTGTCGGACTTCTCCTCGTGCTTGGCGTGGACCTGGTGGGGGAAGGACGATTCTATTTTATTCATTTGTTCCAGGAAGAAATAAATAATGGTTATAATAATGGCGCAAGGCTGGAAGTTGAAAAAAGAAAAAAGTATAGCTAACTTAAGAAGAACTTGTGGTCATCTTGAGAAGGAGAACAAGGGTAATACCTAACAGCCCAATCTAACGTTATGGCAAAGAAAAAATGAAAAAGTAGAAGAAAAAGATCTCGTAACCTGCCTCATCCACATACAAAAGACCACGCCAATCCAAAGAGACGAAAGAAAAAATGAAATAAAGAGAGAGAAAAACAACAACTCACCAGAAGCTTATTATCAACTGTCTTGACAACAATCTCCTCGGGCTTGTACTGGCTGACGTCAAATCTTAGCTTGAGTTGTTTACAGTCGCCCTCCTGCTGGATGAGAGGCGAGTTCATGCCCTCCAACCACGAGCCGGAGCCCTGGTTGGCGCTGGATTCCTGCTGCTGGCTGCAAGCGGAAATGGTAATTAGTTGTGCTATAATTATGCATACTGATTAATACCGCAAATGATGATATATATTTGTGATTCACAGGCACGTCTGGGTGTTGCTACTTTTTGTTATTCTCCCATCATTACGTATAATAATTTAAACAATTAACCCCGCTTTTCTGAAGTCCTGGAACTACCAAAATTTGGTAATTTACCTTTTCCAGAGTAAGATCTGGGATCACGTCTTAAATAGGCCGAACCTTATGCCTTTCAACATACTTTAAAAGTGTTTAGTTCCAAATCACTTGAAAATATTTATCATAGGTAATAAGTTCTACATAGTAGCAGAAAATATGAAGTATAATATTTTATATATACGTATACACATACATAATTTATCATGTATACAAAGTAAAACCAAATAATCTAAAAATCAATATTTACAAACATTGCACAAGAAAAACAATGTAAACAATATTTTTTACCTGATTTTCAACCGTAATGGTTTCTACGGCTACCTAGAAAATACCTTAAAATTTCATCTGCCAAAACCCAAAGATTACAAGCAAATTCAACCACATGTAATTCCGTAACAACTAAATACATCTACACTTAATGGAAATGTTTAAAAGGAAATTCTTGTGAAACGTACTATGCGCATGCCAGAGGGAAGGGGGGGGGGGATCCACGTACTTACACTATGAATGCACTTAACCAGAAATTCAGACATAACAGTCGCCTTTAACCGATTAATAACCAAAGCAATTACAAAACCACAACAATGATGATATATGAGCAGAGGAAAAAATGGAGAGTCAAAAACACCAAAAAAAAAACAACAAACACAGAAACAGACAAAATACACAGAACACAACAAATCAAAAACAAGCAAAGATAAATACAAAATACAAACCACAAACAAAAAAACAAACGAACCAAAATATAAACAAAAAACAAAAACATAAAGAAAGCACAACAAGAACCAAAATATAATACACCAAAACACAACACAACCAACAAAAAGATCAAAACATTCAAAAAGACCCAAAAGACAAAAAACCCATAAAAACAATACAAATAAAAAACAGAAAACACGAATATCCAAACAAAAGAACACAGCACATCAAAACAAAAAACAAAATACCACAAAAACAAAAAACGAACAAAACAACAAAAAAACAAACAAGACAAAAACATACAAAAAAAACACAACCAAAAAAACAAAAACCACAAACAACAAAAAAAATCAAAAAAAAAAACAAAAGAAGAGAAACAAATACAAAACAATAGCAACAAATCGAACAACAAAGAAAAAAAACTTACCTAAAAACAAGACAACAACAAAAAACAAAAAAACAAAAAACAGACCACAAACACACAAACAAACATACTAAAAAGAGATACAATAGACGCAAAAAAAAAAATAAACAAAAACAAAAAACATAAAAAAATAAGCAAAACAACACAAACCAAAAAACACAAACAACAAAACAACCAAACCCAACAAAAACATAAAAAGAAAAACCAACAAAAAAAACAAAAAACCAAAAAAAAAGAAAAAACAAAACAACAAAAAAACCAACACAAAAACAACAACAAAAAAAAAAAAAAAAAATACAACAAAAAATCAAAAAAAAGAAAACAACAAAACAACACAAAACTCACAAAAAAAAACCACAACAAAAACACAAAAAAACACAAAACAATAACAAAAACAAAAAACAACAAAAAAAAAACACAAAAAACAAAAACAAAACAAAACAAAAACAAAAACAAAAAAACAAACAAAAAACAAAAGACCAAAGCAAACAACGCAGACACAATAAAAAACAAAAAACAAAACACAAAACAAAAACAAAAAAATCAAACAAAAAACAAACAAAAAACAAAAGCAAAACAAAACAACAAAAAAAAAAACAAAACAAACAAAAGATACAGTACAAAACAAAAAAAAGAAAAACAAAAACAAACAAACAAAAAACAAAAAAAATCAAACAAAAAAATCAACAAAAACAACAACACAAAAAAAAAACAAATAACAAAACAAAACAACAAAACACACAACCAAAAACAAACAAATACAGAAATAACCACAAAAACAACAAAATACACACAACACAAAAAAGAACAAACAAAACAACAACACACAAACAAAAAAAAATAAAAACAAACAACAACCAAAACATCAATCAACAAACCACAGAAAACAGAAAAAAAAAATGATAAAAAAATAGTCAAAAAACAAACGACACACAAAACAACAAAACAAACAAAACCACACAACAAAAAAAAAAAACACAAAAAGAACCAACAAAGGGTGTGCCATAAGATAATGAAAATTACATAACAGAAATATAGATAAAAGCAGAACATAAAACAGACGGAATAGCGAACGATCAAAACAGAAATAGGAGAATCGGCAGCAAATGTAAAAAAGAAAAAGAAAAAGAAAAAAAAAAGAAAAAAAAAACAAATCTATAAAAAAATCCAGCCATTTTCTTTAGTTAAAAGACAAAGAAGAAGAAAACGAAGACGAAGAAGAAAAAAAGAAAAGAAAAAGAAGACGAAGAAGAGAAAGAAAAGGAAAAAGAAGACGAAGAAACAAAAGAAAAGGAAGAAGACGAAGACGAAGACGAAGAAGGAAGAGGAGGAAGAGGAGGAGGAGGAGGAGGAGGAGACCTTGAAGACACCGACTCCGATTCCTTGGTGACTGTGGTCTGACCGTCGCTTCCCGTCACCCTGGTCTCGGAACGTCGCGTGCTGTTGCTGAACGTCTCCGCTCTTGGGGGAAGGAGGAAAGGAGGGGGGAAGGAGGAAAGGAGGGAGGAAGGAGGAAAGGGAAGGAAGGAAGAGAGGAAGAGGGAGGGAAGGAGGGAAGAGAGGAAGAGGGAGGGAAGGAGGGAGAAGAGGAAGGGAAGAGGGAGGAAGAGAAGGAAGGGAAGGAAAGAAGGAGGGGAAGGGGAAGGAAAGGAGGGAAGAAGGGAGGAAAAGGGATGGAAGATTAGAGGAAGAGGGAGGGAAAGAGGGAGTAAGAGGGAGGGAAGAAGGGAAGAAGGGAGGAAGAGAGATGGCGGGAAGAGGGGATAGAGAGAAGGGAAACGGAGGGGGAAGGAGGGAGGAGGGAGAAGTAGGCGTGAAGAAGGAAGAGAAGGATGAGGGAAATGCAAGAGAGAGGAGAAGAGGACAAGGAGGAGAAAATAGGGAATGGGCAGGAA
Organism: Penaeus vannamei; assembly: GCF_003789085.1. Classification (NCBI taxonomy): domain Eukaryota; kingdom Metazoa; phylum Arthropoda; class Malacostraca; order Decapoda; family Penaeidae; genus Penaeus; species Penaeus vannamei. Next base: position 855,268 of record NW_020869032.1, on the reverse strand, counting down.
AAGAGAGGGGACACGGAGGAAGGAGGGAGAAGGCGATGGTAGGGTAGATGTGGAAAAAGAGGAAATACAAGGAAGAAGGAGAGAAAAAGAAGGGAAGGAATGAGAAAGAGAGAACGGAGAAGACCGAAGACAAAAGTGAAGAGAGGTACAAACGATAGACACAAAGGAAGAAAAAAAAAAAAATACCCATTTCCATAGTGCATGCAAGCGTCGCGTGTTTCCATTCCGTGCATGATGTTGATTGATGCAGAGGTCATGATAGCGTGGGAAGTCGAAGGGTTGCAAATTGGTCAAGCGGTGTTGAAAAATGACGAAAAATAAATAAATAAATAAATAAATAAGTAAATAACAAAATACAATTGAAGGCGTGTGGGTACAGAAAGCCAGCGAGTACAGGCGTTTACGTAAAGTTCATGTTTACGTAAATTTTTGTCCGAAAAAAGTAGATAAAATCATATACAATATGTAAATAGATGAAAAAAATCATTGATAATATTGAGAGGTATAATACATGAAAAAAGAAAAAGAAGAAATGCAGACAAAACGTACCGGATTTGGCACATTTCGCAATTGCAAAACAATGACACCACAAAAACAAGAAAGAAAAAAGAACAATATTTTTTAAAAAATCAAGTTAAGTATGAAAAAATAAACAATCAAGAAAAAAGAAAAAAATGGAAAAAAAAGAAAAAAAGAACGCGAATGAAAAGAGGAAATGGAAATCCAAGTCAAGCAAACAGCAAGAAAACCGGTTTATAATATCACGTCGTCCCGCCCGAACCCGGCCAGGCATTCGGCGGTCCAGCGGGAGGGCCAAGGTCGAGGAGGCGGGGCACGTCCATTTCAGCGGCGCGGGGGAGGACCCGTGAGCCAAGCGATGACCAATTCATTATCACCACCACCATCATCACCACCATCCAGGGAGGGAAGGAGTGCAGCACAGAGAGTAGTAGTAGTGAGGTGGGGGAAAAAGACAAAAGAAAAAAAAGCGAGTGTTAGTAGCGA
>NW_020869032.1:839263-846763 GCF_003789085.1 Penaeus vannamei | reverse complement strand
ACAATAATATCATCAATACCATTCACAGCTCGGAAATCAACAATAATAAAAAACCCGCAACAGCAACAATAATATCCATACCATTCACAACAGCAACGATAACAACCTACACAACAAGATCGAGCCTATCGAATCTCCTCCTCCACCTTTGCGGCGACGCACTGCAGCGGCTTCCTGGGTCAGGCCAAATTCCCTTCCCGGAGGTCGCCCGAATCCCGCGGGACACACTACCGTAGTCCCTGCGTGGGTGCCTTTAGCTTCGTGGGTTAATTGAAGGGGTGATGAGGGTGTGAATGGGTGGAGGGCGAGAGGAAAAAGGTTGTGAGAGAGAGAGAGAGAGAGAGAGAGAGAGAGAGAGAGAGAGAGAGAGAGAGAGAGAGAGAGAGAGAGAGAGAGAGAGAGAGAGAGAGAGGAGAGAGGGAAAGAGAGAGGAATGAGACACGAATAATTTTAAAATAATGTAAGATGACGACGCAGGCCAGCATATAGTCATCCAAAACAAAAACAAAAACATGCAAATACGTGAAAAAAACAAGCATACCAAGCAAGAAATATATTGGGGCTGCGTGAATAGGCCTAGTTGAAGACAATCTATAAAAAAAACATAAGCGAGCCCACAGTGTGAACAGGTTGGGGAAAAAAAAAAAAAAAACGAGAGCAGTGGCAAACGACACTAGATCGAGGAGGAACTATTCCAGGACCAGCCGATGCAAGCAAAGCAAGCAAGCACGCTGATAAACCATTCATTACATCTCATCCTTTTTCCCCCGGTAATGAAGAAGAAAAATATTCTCTCTCCCATTGCCTTTCGCCCTCCGCCACCTCCTGTCACCCCCCCATGTCTGTCTGTCTGTCTGTCCTGTCTGTCTGTCTGTCTGTCTGTCTCTTTGCCTTCTCGCCCCCCCCCCCCATTCTCTCTCTCTCTCTCTCTCTCTCTCTCCTCTCTCTCTCTCTCTCTCTCTCTTCTCTCTCTCTCTCTCTCTCTCTCTCTCTCTCTCGGCAAAGGAACAAGCAAGCAAGCAATGGAACGGCGGCGACAGGGCAGCAGCGACGTCGCGGCGGCCTGACGTACACTGGCATAGGTCCAACAAGGAACCTTTCATGGGTGTCACATCCGCAGAGGCCGTCAAATATGCTCCCCCCTCCCCTCCCCCTTACCCTCTCCCCTATTCCGAAGCTTACTCTCCCCCTCCCCTCCCTTCATTCCCCTTTGGGTACTCCTCTCCCCCACTCCCCATTGGGTATTCCCTCTCCTCCCCCCCCATTCGGTATTCCTCCTTCCTTTTGGGTATTCGTCATCCCCCCCCCTTTTGGTTATTCGTCACCTCCCCCCCTTCCCCTCGCTCCAATGACCCTCTTACCTTCTTAGATGGTCTTCATCCCCCCCCCCCTTCTCCACCCTCCACCACACCCCTCCAAAAACGGTTTATATACGCTTTCACTTCAACCCACCTTTACCTCCACCTCTCCACCCACACCCAACTCCACCTCCACGTGTCTCAGCCTATTGCCAGAATATAAATCCATTACTCTACATGAGATCCGCTCCAAATCCTCTATGCCCTTGCAACATAAGACTCACTTTGGCATGACACGCCATCTCTACCTATGTTAAGTGTATTCCTTTTATGTCGCTTTCACTCGTGTCGAAACTCTCGCACATACGATTATATATACGATTTTTTTCTTTTTTTTTCTCCTCATGAATTTCCAATCCTGAGGAACAGCACGAGAGATTTACTCGTTTACCTAATTAATAACCAGAAAGGGGAGGAACGCACGAACGCACGCGAATGAGGGAGGGAGAGAGAGAGAGAGAGAGAGAGAGAGAGAGAGAGAAGAGAGAGAGAGAGAGAGAGAGAGAGAGAGAGAGAGAGAGAGAGAGAGAGAGAGAGAGAGAGAGAGAGAGAGAGAGAAAGAAAAGGAAAAAGAGAAAGAAAGGAAAAGAGAAAGAAAAGGATAATATATATATATATATATATTATATATATATATATATATATATATATAGAGAGAGAGAGAGAGAGAGAGAGAGAGAGAGAGAGAGAGAGAAAGTGAGAGAGAAAGAGAGAAAGAGAGAGAAAGAGAGAGAAAGTGAGAGAGAGAGAGAGAAAGAGAGAGAAGAAAGAGAGAGAGAAAAAGAGAGAGAAAAAGAGAGAGAAGAGAAAGAGAGAGGAGAGAGAGAGAGAAAGAGAGAAAAAGAGAGAGAAAGAGAAAAGAGAGAGCACGAATCCTGAGTACCAGACACAATCATGCCAAGATTAACCCCCTAAAAGCTGTTTGCGTCTCGCCTCAAGTGGCCCTCGAACACCTCTCCCCCTTTCTCCCCTCCCCTCCCCTTCTAACTCCCTTTCTCTTCTTTCTCTCTTTCTTTCCTCATGCCTCCCTCCTCTCACTGCTCAAAAAAAATAAATAAAAGAAAGAAGAGAAAAAAATCACACCAGAAGAAAACTTATTCTTTCCCTTGGAGGCTGGGGGGGGGGGGAGGAGGAGGAGGAAGTGGCGGATTGGAGGGGAGGAGGAGGAGGAGGAGGGAGGAGGAGGTAGGAGGAAGAGGAGAAGAAGGGAGGAAGAGGAGAAGGAGGGATGGAGAAAGAAAATTATTGTCGTCTATCAAGACATTTAAAGAGACAGGACAAAGAAGTATTAGCGGGAAGGGGGGGGGGGGTCGTGGTGAAAGACGGGAGGAGAGGAGAAGGAAAGGAAAGAAAGGGAGAAGGACAGGGAGGAGGAGGGAGGAAGGACGGGAAGGAAGGGAAGAGATGGATAGGAGAGGGGAGGGGAGGGGAGAGGAGGAGGAGAGGCGAGAACAGCAAAGAGAAGGGAAGAGAAGAATAGAGGAGAGTAAAAGAAGAAGAAAAAAACGAACACAAGAAAATTGGGATAATGAGAATGGGAGGACAGATGAAAAGGCAGACTGTAGAGGAAGGAAAGACACAAGAAAAGGGGTAAAGAAGTAGGGGCGGGAAACGACGACGCCGCCGCCGCCCTTCGCCCATGACGACCCCTCGCGCACGCACGCACGCATCGGAGGACGACGTGGCAACTGACGGGACGAAGGCACTGGGCGAAGCGGATGCGAAGGAGTGAGGGAGCGAGAGTGAGGGAGAGGGAGGAGAGACTGAAAGGAAAGGAGAAGAGAAAAAAGGGAGAGGAATGAAGGAGAGAATAGAAAAAGGGAGAGAATAGAGGAGAAGGAGAGAGAGAGGGAGAGAGAAGAGAGAGAGAGGGAGAGAGAAAAGAGGGGGGGAGGGAGAGAGAAAGAGAAAAAGAAAAAGAGAGAAAGAGAGAAAAGAGAAAGAAAGAGAAGAGAGAGAAAAGAGAGGGTGGAGGGGGAAGGGCGACGGCAAGAGCGAAAGGGAGGGGAAAGCCGATAGGGAGAGGAAAGCAGAAGGCGGAAGGGAGAGGCGTAAGAGGGAACAGAGTGGTAGGGCGAGAGGGACAGAAGAAAATGCAGAGAGGGGCGAAAGAAAAGAGAAGATCAATAGAGCGGAGAGAGAGAGAGAGAGAGAGAGAGAGAGAGAGAGAGAGAGAGAGAGAGAGAGAGAGAGAGAGAGAGAGAGAGAGAGAGAGAGAGAGAGAGAGAGAGAGAGAGGTGTAAGAGGAAATGAGAGGAAAGGGATGGGGCGAGAGGGAGGAAGGGAAGAGAAGAGGAGGCGGGAGGAAGGGGAAACGGGAGTGAGTCAGAGGAAGAGAAATGCAATGAGAAATGAAAGAAATTATCAATTGATGGAGAGAAGAGAGAGAGGAGAGGAGAGAGAGAGAGAGAGAGGAGAGGAGAGAAGAGAAGAGAAGAGAAAGAGAGAAGAGGAAGAGAAGAGAAGAGAAGAGAAGAGAGAGAGAAGAGAAGAGAAGAGAAGAGAAGAGAAGAGAAGAGAAGAGAGAGAGAGAAGAGAAGAGAAAGAGAGAGAGAAGAGAAGAGAGAGAGAAGAGAAGAGAAGAGAAGAGAGAGAAGAGAAGAGAAGAGAAGAGAAGAGAAAGAGAAGAGAGAGAGAGAAGAGAAGAGAAGAGAAGAGAGAGAGAGAAAGAAGAAGAGAAGAGAAAGAAGAGAAGAGAAGAGAGAAGAGAAGAGAGAGAAGAGAAGAGAAGAGAAGAGAAAGAAGAGAAGAGAAGAGAAGAGAAGAGAAAGAGAGAAAGAGAGAAGAGAGAGAGAGAGAAAGAGAGAGAAGAGAAAAGAGAGAAAGAGAAAGAGAAAGAGAGAGAAAGAGAAAGAAGGAGAGAGAGGAGAGAGAGAGAGAGAGACGCGTTAAAAATACCACCGTCCACCGGCTGCGCGTCCAAGCAAGCCCCTCGGTATCCGGACGCCATTTCGCCCAATCATTCGGCCACTCGCGTCATGCAGCACAGGACGCCCGATTTCTTGCCAGCCCCCCCCCCCCCCTTTTCACCCCCCTTAACCCCCTAAATCCACTACCATTACCCGGTCAACAAACACCCCTTTCCCCCCACCCCCCCTTCTCCCAACTTTTTCTCTCCTCTTTATAACCCTTCCTTCCTCTTCTTCTATCCGCAGTACGTTCATAATCCCCGTTTACAACCCCCCCCCACCCGTCATTCATAACCATCCCCCTTCCAATAACGAACCACAATACCCTATCTCTCCACTTCCCATTCACAACCCTTCTCCTCTCCCATACACTTCCCTCAGTGCCACAACCTCTTAACAACCCCCCTCTCTGTACCATAACCCCCTCCCCATACCTCCCCTGTACGCAACCCTCTTCTCATACCCTCCCCAAGATACCACAACCTCTTAACAACCCCTCTCTTCATATCCTCCCTTGTACCACAACCTCCCTTTCCCCATAATCTCCCCTATACCACAACCCCTATCCCCATACCCTCCCCTAGTACCACAACCCTCCACCTCTTCACAACCCTCCCCCTATACCCTCTCCCAGTACCACAACCCCTCCCCAGTACCACACCCTCCACCTCTTCACAACCCCTCCCCCCCATACCCTCCCCCAGTACCACAACCCTCCTACTCCTCTTCACAACCCATAATCCTTCTCCCACAATTCACTCACCCCCCTACCTCCTGTCACTCTCCCCCCCCCTTTCCCACCTTCAAGACAGGTTCCAACAGCATTCCAAGCGTGAAAGAAAAACACCAACAAAAAACAACAATAGTTAATTATATACAAAGAAACGCTCGCAATAGATGATAGGCAAAATAACAAAAAAAACGAAACAACAAATAGAAAGAAACACTCACAACATCAAAAATAACAGAAAATAACAGGCACAAAAAGAACAAAAATAACAACACACTCACAACAGAAATAGGCACAAAAAAAGAACAAAAATAACAACAAAGAAACGCTCACAACATATAATACAAAAAAACAGATCAGAAACAACAACAACAAGCCCGTCCGAACGCCGCAGCCGCAAACGAAAGCAAACAAAGGGCCACCACAGACACCGCAACCGCAAAAAAGATAACGCAATAAATAGAAAACAATCCCGATCGGTTTCTCATGCAAGAACACGTGTGGCTTCCATCCCCCCTTCCCCCTCTCCCCTCCCCTCCCCCTCCTCCCTTTCCTCTCTTCCCCTCCACTCCTCCCCCGGGAGTCCCAGCTGAGCGGTGAGTCAGCTTGCGTGCGAGCGTGCGCGCCGTGGGATGGGATTGGAGGAGGACAGGGGTTGGAGAGGGGGGGGGGGTGAAGGAGAGAGGGTGGGGAGGGAGGAGGAGGAGGAGAGAGGGTTGGAGGGGGAGGGGGGGGAGAGGTTGAGAGGGGGGGAGGGGGGGGAAGGAGAGGGGTTGGGGAGGGGGGAGGGAGAGGGTTGGGAGGGGGAGGGAGAGGGTTGGGGAGGGGGAGGAGAAGGGAGAAGGGGGAGGGAGGGGTTGGGGAGGGGGGAAGGAGAGTGGTCGGGAGGGGGGGGTGAAGAAGAGAGGGGTTGAGAGGCAAGAGGGAGGTAGGAGAGTAAAGGAGAGGAGGAGAAGCGTTGGGGAGCGATCCGGGTGAAGGAGCGAGGTAGGGAAGGAGGGGTGGGGGGAGGAGAGGGTTAGAAAAGGGGGGGGGGGCAGGAGTATCGAGTCACAGGGCTTCCATGATGCAACTCTTGTGCCCGGGAGGTGCGGGACGAGTCATCACAATAGCATTAATCATCACTGTAGCCTAAGCCTTACTATTTGCAACATTGACAACAGTGGTAGCAGCGGTAGTTTTAATGGTAATAGTGGTTGTGGCATTGGTAGAGGTAGCAGTAGCATCAACAGTACCAGTAGTAATAGTAATAGCAGCAGCAGTAATAATAGCAGTAGTAGCAGCAGTAGCAACTAGTAGCTAGAATCGGCATTAATTAACAATGGTATTACATTATGTTTATAATATCAAGTGCGATTTGCAGTGCATCGGTGGGTGTAAATGTTCTTTTTGTGTTGACACGGGTATGTCGAAAAGAAGACAAGATAATGAAATTGCCAATGACAAATCAGCATGATTAATAATACAAAAATAATAAAGACGCTTTATATTCAAAATATCAATAATAATAATAATAATAATAATAATAATAATAATAATAATAATAATAATAATAATAAAATAACAAAATTAACATAAGTAATAACAATAGTAATAATAATAATCATAAAAATAATAGTCGTAGTAATAACAATAATAATAATAACAACAATAATAATCATACTATACAATAAAACCACATCAATGTTATTAATCATAGTTACTAACAACAATAACAGCAAAAAATAAAAACAAATAAACCACCACCCCAACAGAATTCCAAAGACAAAACAGAATTGCAATCCCCGTAACTTTAAGCAATTGCAGCGGCAGCAGAAACTAACTTCTGTAGCCGTGTGACAGGCGAGCGGGGGTGGGGTGGGGGGGGGTGGGGGGAATGGGGGAGGATGGGAGAGAGAGAGAGAGAGAGAGAGAGAGAGAGAGAGAGAGAGAGAGAGAGAGAGAGAGAGAGAGAGAGAGAGAGAGAGAGAGAGAGAGAGAGAGAGAGAGAGAGAGAGAGAGAGAGAGAAGGAGAGAGAGAGAGAGAGAGAGAGAGAGGAGAGAGAGAGAGAGAGAGAGAGAGAGAGAGGGAGAGAGGGAGAGAGGGAAGAGAGAGGGAGAGAGAGAGAGAGAGAGAGAGAGAGAGAGAGAGAGAGAGAGAGAGAGAGAGAGAGAGAGAGAGAGAGAGAGAGAGAGGAGAGAGAGAGAGAGAGAGAAATAGAGAGAAAGAGAGAGAGAGAAATAGAGAGAGAGAGAGAGAGAGAGAGAGAGAGAGAGAGAGAGAGAGAGAGAGAGAGAGAGAGAGAGAGAGAGAGAGAGAGAGAGCGAAATGGAGAGAGAGGAGAGAGAGAAATAGAGAGAATAGAAGAGAGAGAGAGAGAGAGAGAGAGAGAGAGAGAGAGAGAGAAGAGAGAGAGAGAGAGAGAGAGAGAGAGAGAGAGAGAGAGAGAGAGAGGTGTCTGCTGTAACGCGCTTTTGTAATATTAAGACCTGCTCGCTTTAAGGATGCCACTCTGGTGTCATT
>NW_020869032.1:834263-836763 GCF_003789085.1 Penaeus vannamei | reverse complement strand
CAGCGGGGTGGCCGGGCACGCTATCGGACCATCGAGAGACCGAAATAAATCAGAGTTCCTCTCTTCTCTTTCTTTCTCTCTCTCTCTCTCTCTCTCTCTCTCTCTCTCTCTCTCTCTCTCTCTCTCTCTTGCCTTCACTCTCTTTTCATTTCTTTCTTTCTTTCTCTGTCTCTGTCTCTGTCTCTGTCTGTCTCTCTGTCTCTGTCTCTCTGTCTTCTGTCTCTCTGTCTCTCTCGGGTCTTCCACGTGCTCTCTCTCTCGGGTCTTCCACGTGGCTTGTGGCGTGGGCGTACTCATGCCTTCGTCTTTTCTCTTATTTGTATGTGCCTATAAACATATTTCGTTTTCTTTCGCTGTCTATTTCTCTTTCTCTTTCTCTCTTCGCTACCCATTATCTCTTCTCTCTTCTCTCTCCCTCTCTCCTTCTCCCTCCTCTCCCTCTCTCCTTCTCCCTTCCCCCTCCCTCTCTCCTTCTCCCTCCTCTCCCTCCCCTTCTCCCTTCTCCCTCCCTCTCTCCTTCTCCCTTCCCTCCCTTCCCCCTCCCTCCTTCCCACTCTCCCTCCCACACAAACTAACAAACTAACCGATTCTTGTTGCTGTGCGTCGAGCCACCATTGTTCAAGTGTTGATGTTCCTTCAATATCCCACAAACAAATGTCTTGCCCGCGTTTGTTTGTGCAAGCATAATGACTGAATTGGGTTCTTGCCACACGACACATTAGCCCTTACTGAAATTTTCTTGGCAGACACTTAAAGGATGTCACTAAGGTGGCCGTTAATGTGTGTCCCCCGGCTAATTGGCCCATTATTTAAAGCGCACTCTCGAACACAAACACGCACACGTTTATAAATGATAAAATTACGTTCTGGTGATCAAATAATAAAGCTAGAAAATTAAATGGCACCTGAATTGGATTTTTTGTCAATTAATAATTAACTTTTGGTCCACCCATGAACCAGACGACCACGAAACACTATCCAGGAGATTACAACAAAAAAATAAACAAAGAAAACTTAACAAAATAAGTAACAGAAATAATACCAAACAAACGAATTAACATAAAAATACCACTCATAGGCAATGACAAAAAAATACCACTAAACAAAGGAAATAGAAAATACCAACTAAACAAAGGAAATAACATAGAAATAATATTAAACAAAAGAAAACAACATAAACAACGTAACAAAACAACAATCAACATAGAACAAACGAAACCAAAATGAAAAAAGGAAGAAAAGATACTGAAATGCAAGAACGATGACGCACCCTGCACGGCGTTCTCAAGGCAACTCCCTCGAAAGGTAAAAACACCCTTTTTCTACGACGTAAACCTGGCCACACGTTCCTTCACAGTCTCCGTTCACACATTCACTAATCCGTATTCGACAAGTATCCCCAAAGGCATAGAAAACGGGCCCCTCAAAACAAACCAAATATACAAACACAATACAAACACAATAAAAAGGAGGCAAATACGGGGTGAAGAAAGGGGAGACTGAATTAAAGATAAAATAAAACGGAGGAGAAAAACAAGGAAGGGGGAGGTAGGAGAGCGGAAAGCCACTGCGCTAGAACGAAAAGGAAGAAAAAAGAAAGGAAAAAAAAATGCGCTAGAACGAGCAGGAAGAGAGAGAAGAGAGGAAAGAAACTGCGCTAGAACGAACAGGAAGGAGGAAGGAAGAAAGAGAGGGAAGATATAGCGCTAGAACGACCAGGAAGAAGGAAGAGAGGAGAGAGGAAAGCAACTGCGGTAGAAAGAACAGGAAGAAAGGAGGGACACAAGATACACAAGAGTAAAAACAGGGAGAAGGGCGATAATGTACAGTCCACAGCAAAGGATAGAAAGGGAAAAGACGGGAGAGCAAAAAGGAGGAGGAGGAGGAGGAAGGAAAGACAAAAAGGTGAGCGAACGAGGAGAAAAGGAAAGGAGGGAGAAGGAAAAAAAAAAGATAACAGAAGAGGAAGTCAGGAGGAAAGAAGGAAAAAAAGGCAAACAAGAAAAAAGTGTGAGAAGAAAAGAAAATAGAAGGAAGGGAGAGAGGAAGGGTGGGAGAAAAGAAGGCAAACAAGAAAAAAAGAGAGGGAAGTAGAAGAAAAGAAAATAGACGGGAGAGAGGGAGGAAAGAAGAAATCAAACAAGAAAAAAAAGAAAATAGAAAGAAGCGAGAAAGGGAGAGAGGGAGGAAGGAAAGAAGGCAAACAAAAAAAAGCGAGGGAGGTAGAAAAAAATAGAAGGAAGGGAGAAGGGAGAAAGTCAAAGAAGGCACAAAAGAAAAAAAATATAGAAAGGGAGGTAGAACAAAATTAGAAGGAAGGGAGAGAATGAGAGAGGGAGGGAGGGACAGACAGGGCGTAATCAATACCACACGCCCCACACAAGTTCACAACACGCAGCCCCGCCTCGCATGGCGCCTCCCTTCTTCGCTCGCTCCCTCTCTTCCCTCCTCTCCTCCCTCTCCTTCCCCTTCCTCCTCCTCCTCCTTCCCCCTCCCTCCC
>NW_020869032.1:816763-826763 GCF_003789085.1 Penaeus vannamei | reverse complement strand
AAAAAAAAAGAGAAAAAAGAAAGAGAGAGAAGAAGAGTAGAGAAGAGTAAAGAGAAGGAGAGGAGGAGATAGAGAAGAGAGAGAGAGAGAGAGAAGAGGAGAAGAGAGAGGAGAGAGAAGGAGAGAGGAGAGAGAGAGAGAAGAGAGAGGAGAGAGAGAAGAGAGAAAGAGGAGGAGAAGGAGAGACGAGAGAAAGAGAGAGGAGAGAGAGAAAGAGAGAGATGAGAGAGAGAGAGAGAAAGAGAGAGAAGAGCGAAAGAGAAGAGAGAGAGAGCGAGAGAGAGAGGAGAGAGAGGAGAGAGGAAGAGAGAGAGAGAGAGAGAAGAGAAAGAGGAGGAGAGAGAAGAGAGAGAGAGAGAGAGGGAGAGAGAGAGAGAGAGAAGAGAGAGAAGGAGAGAGAGAAAGAAGAAGAGAGGAGAGAAAAGGAACGAGGACGGAAGGAAGGGAAAGAAAGGGGGAGGGGAGGGGAGGAAAGGTTGGGATTGGGAATAGCAAAGGACGGAAAAATTAAGGAAGAAAGGGAAGAGCGGATGAGAAAGAGAAAAAGATTAAAAAGCAAGAAAATGCGCCAATGACAACACCGGAGGACCACAACACAACACACGGCCTATATTTAGACTTCTACCAATTATTGGCTCTTCTCTTTAGCTGGGTGACGCCCCTTTACATCCGTGGACTGTAAACTACACACTATACACTGTAAAACGCACCAGAACACCGTGTAGATTTACTAAGACGAAGAAGAGAGAAGAGGAAGGGAGGAAAATGCGGGAGAAGGAAGACAAGAAAGGAGGGAGAAAAGGAGGATTGAGAGAAGGGAAAAAGGGAAGGGGGAAAAGAAGAGAGGGGAGAAAAGGAGGATTGGGAGAAGGGAAAAAGGGAAGGAGGGAAGAAGGAATAGAAGAGAGAAAGCAAGAAAGAGGGAGGAGGAAAAGGAGGATTGGGAGAAGGGAAAAAGGGAAAGGAGAAGAAGGAATAGAAGAGAGAAAGCAGGGAAGAGGGAGGGAGGGAAGAGGGGGGAAAAGGAGGATTGAGAGAAAGGAAAAAGGGAAGGAGGGAAGAAGGAAGAGAGGAGAGAAAACAAGAGAGAGGGAAGAAGGGAAGGAAGGAGAAAAGGGGGATTGACAGAAAAGGAAAAAGGGAATGAGGTAAGAAGGAAGTGAGAGAAAACAAGAGAGCCGGAGGGAGGGAAGGAGAGGGGTTAACGCAGTGATGGGATAGTTTAAAAGGAACTGCAGCCAGTCTGATAGAGAGATTATTTCCTAATTCTTCGGTTCGAGTAATTCTCCTTTTTGCCACGACAATTCACGGACGGAAAGAGGCCGATGAAGTGTGGAAGGAGGGAGCTAAAAGGGAAGAAACTATGAGCGAAAGATGATTTCCTATTAGATTTTTGCTAATGCTAAAACAAAACAAAAAAGTGCGTAGTTAAACATCTCCTTACACACGATGCTAAATCATATACCACTGCGATTTCTCACCGTACAACCCACACCTAAATCACAGTTCCCGATGCGATTCGCCGTAGTAAACAACTGCACAAAGGAAAGTTGGATCTGGCTGCAAGAACCTCCAAACGAGAACGGATTTAGCTGCGCCCAATTTTATCGCGAGAGGAGAGCCCCGTGAGAGAAACCCAAACGCGGAGATCGAACTGGAAACACACGAACGCAAACACCATCGACATAACTCGGTGATTCTAAATGCGTTGTCCATTATCTTGCAGGACAGAGTGCACGGGACGCAATCGTATCAACTGCAACCTATGGCAAGCGTCAGCTACACCTACACTTGCCCTCCTTATACCCTGAACCGTAGCTACGGGCAGGGGTACAAGGCCCTTTAGTAAATGCCCAAGGGGGGAGGGGGGTTGTCGCCAAGACGGTGACCGGTTACTCTGTCGAGAGCTTTCAAGGAGGTCGTACTTGTGCTCAAGGCGGCGGGGGGGGGGGGGTCGTGGGGTGCTGTGTCTCCCGCTAATTCAGATGTGGGAGGGGCAGGAGAGGAGGGGAGAGGGAGGAAAGGAGGGAGAGGAGGTGAGAGGGAGGAAAAGAGGGGAGAGAAAGGAGAAATAGAGGGAGGAAAAGGGAGAGGAGAGTGAGGAGAGGAGAGGGAAGCGGAATAAGGAAGGAGGAGGAGAGAGTTACAGAGGGAGAAAAAGGCGGATGGTAGCGGCAGCGGTGACTAGATGAACTGGTGGTTGCATTATTTGTAATAATATAGTTTTGTTATGTAGTTTGTTGTCGTCGTAGTGGTTTGTTGTTTAGCGTTTTGTAGTAGTAGTAGAAATTGTAGTTAATAATAACAGCTAGCGCAGCAGCAAAAAATATATATATAATAATAAAATAGGCAAAAGTAAAAAGCAGGAAGAGGAGACCCAGATGAAAAATCACCTTTAAAAACACCTGATTCCCACGCGTAACGTCTCCCTCAGCGCGTTTAAAGGTTACGGAGAGGAAGGGTTGAGTGTGTGCGCGTGTGTGCGTGCGTGCGTGTGTGTGTGAGGAGAGCTTTTGGCTATTTCTTAATATGGCATCGGCTCTTGGGGTCTAAAGAGGCGCTTCCATTTCCGTGTGGTTTCTGCTACCCACGCTCATTCCAGCCTACCCTTGTGTGGCCTTTTCTTTCGATAGCATGCCCAAATGTGTGCAGGACCGTGCCAACTATGCATATTGTCCGATAAATACAAAACCCTGAGATGGCAACTTGCAATCCCCCCTCCCCCCCTTTTTTTTGCCAGGTACTTATTTACAACTACTTAGTTCTAGCTACATCAACCGATATAAAGATTTCAATGGGATAAGTTTGGGATCTGCCATATCTATAATACCAGATCGATCAACATGGCAGAAAAGATTCACACGGCAGAAAAATAAAAATGTATCAAAGATTGAAACGGCGATTTTAGAAAATATTCTCTCGCATCTCCAGAGCTTCACCTGTGCCTTAAGGGTATATAGAACCACAAGTGTACTGTCTGGTTTTTCCAATGCACTTTATCAAACTGCCCTCACACCCTCCGTTCACCGCCCACATCCCCCCCCCTCTCTCTCTCTTTGCCCTTCCTCCCTTCCTCTCCCTCTCTCTTTGCCCTCCCTCCCTCCCTTTTTCTCTTTGCCCTCCCTCCCTCCCTTTTTCTCTTTGCCCTTCCTCTCTCCCTCCCTCCCTCTCTCTTCTTTGCTCTCCCTCCCTCCTTCTCTCTCTCATTGCCTTACCTCTCTCCCTTTCTCTCTCCCTCCCCCCCTCTCTCTCTCTGGTTCATCCAAACATGCCACAGAGACGTGACAGCCTGTACACGAACACGAAAGCGCGCAAGCATGCAAACTCCTCTAAGTCAAGTGCCAACCACTCACTCCGCGCCAGTGGCCAAACAATACAGACAGCGGAGGCGTGTCACTCACAACACTGGACGATTTTCTTATCAACAATGGCCGTCTTCACCTCGTTCGCATCCTCGCTCGCCGCTGCCAACGTGAGAAGGGGAGGGGGAGTAGGTATTACTCCACCTCCTCTTCTCTCTCCTTCCACTCCTCTCTCTGCGCTGTCTCCGTATTACCTTCACTTTATTCTGTTATCCGTCTTCTCTTCATTTATTTCTTCTTCATCTATCCCCCACTTCATTTGCTTCTTCCCCTCTCACCTCCTTCTTTCTCTGTCTCTCCCTTACCCTTCCTTTCCTCTCTTCTCCCATCCTCTCACCCCCTCTCTCATCTTTTTCCTTCTCCCTCTCTCTCATCCTCTTCCTTCTCACCCTCTCTCATCCTCTTCCTTCTCACCCTCTCCCATCCCCTCCCTACTGCCCTCCTACCATTCCCTTCCTTCGTCTTCTATCCACACCCCTTACTTCTCCACCTCTCATCCTCCCTTTCCCTTTCTCCCCCTCTCCCCTATACATCCCTCCCCTCCTCTTCCTCTCTTTCTCCCCTCCCTTCCCTCTTCTTCTTCCTCAACCTCACCCTCCTTTCCCTCTCCTCCTACCTCCTCCACTTCCTCCCTTCGCACTCCGTCCACGCCGCTCTTCATCTCTCCCCTTCCTCTCTCGCGCTCCCCTTTCCCCCACCCCCCCCCCCAAGAACAACAGATGATGACGCAACGCCGGTTGATTCACTCCCGTGTGAATCACCAGTCGGTAGGCCATTCCACAGTATCCCTTTTACGGAATGTGCAAGACGGGGTCCTTCGGTTGTGGGTGGGAAACGAAGAGGGGAAGGAGAGGGGAAGAGGGGGAAGAGGAGGGAAGAGGGGGAAAGGGGAGGGAAAGGGGAAGAGGGGAAGAAGAGAGGGAAAAGAGGAGGAAGAGGGGGAGGAGGGAGGGAAGAGGGGGAAGGGGGGAAGAGGAGGGAAGAGGGGAAAAGAGGAAGGGAAGAGGGGGAAAGAGGAGGGAAGGGGGGAGGGGGGAGGAGGAAAAAAGGGGAAAAGGGGGAAGAGTAGCGGAAGGGTAAGAGGAGAAAGGCAGAAAAGGGAAGGAAGAAGAAACGAGGAAGAAGGAAGAAAGGTAGGGAAAAGAGGAAGGAACGATAGAAAGAGAAGGGAGGGAAAAGAAAAAAAACAGGCAGGATGTGAGAGGGAGGGAGGAAATATACGGGAGGCCGGGAGGAAAAAGGGGGAGGTGGGGAGAGGAAAGGATAGAGGAGTGTGAGGGCGGAGAGAAATGGAAGGCGATGAAGAAGGAAGGAAGGATGGAGGTAGACAGGCGAGAGGAGAACAGCGAAGGAAAGGAAAGAGTGTGTTGGGAAAGAAAGAAGACAAGGAAGGGAAGGAGAGAGAAGGGTGAAGGAAAGCGGGTAGGGTAGAGAGAGAAAAGAAGGAGGGAGGAAGAAGGGAAGGATAAGGGAGTGGAGGAAATAAGGAAGAGTGGGTGATGGAGGGCAAGCGACCAGGGCGAATGAGAAGGAAAACGAAAGATGGGAAGGAGAAAGGAAAAGAGAGAAGACGAAAAAAGGAGACACAGAATGAGATTAAAGGAGCAAGAGGAGCAGGGAAGAGAGAGAAGACGAAAAGAAAAGGAGACACAGAATGAGATTAAAGGAGCAAGAGGAACAGGAAAGAGAGAGAAGACGAAAAGAAGAGACACAGAATGAGATTAAAGGAGCAAGAGGAACAGGGAAGAGAGAGAAGACGAAAAAAGGAGACACAGAATGAGATTAAAGGAGCAAGAGGAACAGGGAAGGCGGGGAAAGAAACCTCCATGCACTTCCTTACGGCCTTACAAGCCCCATCCGGCCCATATTTTCGCCTTTATGCGCGCCTTCTCTGCCCGCTTCAAATCAATATGGAGGCACTTCCGGTGTTGGGGGGCTTTAAATCGAGGTCTGACACACACGCACCAGACTGAAGGAATGCATGCATGTTTGGAGGGGGAGAAAGGGGGATAGGGTGGGGGTGGGATGGGGTTGGGGGGTTGCATGACGACTCGGTGGGTGTGGGAGAGGGAGTGGTCCGTCTGACTTGGGGGTGGGAGGGTGTGCATGGGAGGGTGTGCATGCGAGCGGGTGGGTTTGTTGCAGGTGTGTGCGTGTGTTTTTTGAGAGGCGGATAGGGTGAAAAGGAAGAGGGTGAGGGAGATGGAGTGGGTGAGGGAGAGGGAGGAAGGGAGGAGAGGGAGAAAAGAGGGGAGGGGGGAGGGAAGGAGAGAGATGAGAGATATAAGAGGGAGATAAACAGACGGAGAGAAATGCAGATAGAGATAGAGATGGTATGCAACTATTTCCGTATTCCTACATCATCGCTCTGTAAAACCATTCCCTTCCTTCTATTCTCGCGCCCTTATTCCACCTCCTCATTATCTCCACTTCTCTCTGCCTCTCCCTCCACCTCGGTCCCAACCTACACTTCTCTCAGCCACCGGGTGAGTTACTCCATCCTCAATTATCATCATTATCTATCTATCCCTATCTTTATCTTTGCCTCCGCCTTCACCCTCACGGCGCCGTGTCTGCCTCCAAGGTTCTCCAAATACCCTGACCTTACACCTTGTGAACCTGTTGCCCTTAAACGAGTCGAAAACACGTCTTGCTTAAAAATATAACGTTCCCGACCGAATCTTCCCCGTCTTTAAAGGAGATGCACAGACAGACAGACAACCCAGCCCTAGACACGCGGGTATGCAAACACATACCCAGCCGGAGAGACACGCACATTAAAGTAAAATGAAAATAAGCAACGTCTCTTTTTTTCGTCATGTCTAAGAAAGGAAATTTTGCACTGTGCCTCTTTCTCTCTTTTCCCCTCATTCTAATTTACCATCTTTTACCCTTACCCACCATTCTTTATTATAGGATTGTAACAGTAAAACATACACACACACACGCACACACATTTTTCAATTCCTTCTTCCTACTCATTTCCTCTTCTCCTCTTCCTCCTTCTCTCCCTCGTCATAAAACCCTCCCGGCCTTCCACCCCCTTCCTCTTTTTTCACTGATACCGCCCCGATCTGCTACCCCGTCGACCACCCCTTCCTTCCCTGCCCATCTATCCTTCTTACCTCCCACCCCTCCCCTTCCTACCTTTCCTTCTCTACCCTGCCCATGTATCCCTCTACCCTTCCACCCCTCCTTCCCCTACCCATCCCTGAGGAATGCGTGTAGGAACCCCACAGCCGCATTCCTTTCGCCGCCCGACCGCATCAGGAGAGGAAGGAGCCGAGAAGGAGCCGAGACGCGCATATAAGGCTATCGCACATGAAGAGTCTACGGTGCCCACCCCTTCCCCCCTTCCCCTTCCCAGTCTCCCCTTCCCTTCCCACTGTGCCCTTCCCCTCCCTTTCCCACTCTTCCCTTCCCATTCTCCCCCCCTTCCTCTTCCCACTCTTCCTCCCCTCCCTCTTCCCACTCTCCCCTCTCCCTCCCCTTCCCCCCTCCCCTTCCCTTTCCCACTCTCCCATCCCCTTCCCCCTCCCTCTCTTCTAACCCAGACGGTCAAGAATGCGCGCGTGTGTGTGTACGTGGATAAGAACTGCATTTTTTTCGCTTCAAATAGTTTGAGTATGAGGGGGGGGGGCAGGCTGGAGGAGGGGCAGGCTGGAGGAGGACACAGGCTGGAAGGTGGGATGCGGGAAGGGCAGGGCAAGGGGAGGGGAGGGCTTAGGGAGGGAGGTGGATGGAATAACATGCAACTGGGGATGGAATTGTGAGCGGTGGAAGGAAGAAAGGGGGAACGATAAGGAAATAAGGTAAGAGGAAAGTGGAGGAGGAAATGGAGGCAGAGGCCGTGCAGAACGAAAACGAGGGGAGGAAGAGGAGGAGGAAAAGGAAATAAATAGAAGACGGAAGGAAAAAAGTCGAAGCGAATAAACACACGAAAAAACACAGACCAAAGTGATGAAGAATAAAGTAGCAAAAACAGAAGAAAGAGCCCGCGTCCGTCTTTCATGTAGCATGAGCTCTCCAGTGTACAAACATCAAACAAACAAACATACCTACAACAATCAGAAACTACAAAAAACAAAGACACAAACACACCGGACAGTCATGCACGCGTCCGCACACATGCACTCCATCGCGCAACCTTCTGTCTCGTATCGAAGGCCTACCACGCCAGGAACCGACACTGCATGACATGACCAACAAAACGGCCATCCCAGGGACTTTCTCTGCCTAGGCCTACCGCGACCGCCAAGGGAAACGAAACACGGTCGGCCAAGGAGGAGAGGGGGGTGCAGGAGGAGGGGACTGGAGAGGGGAAACGGGATGGGGATGGGGCGTGGGAAAGGAGCGGACGAGGGAAGAGAGGGGAGGGAAGAACAGGATGATAAGGGGTGGGGGAAGGAAAGGCAAGGGGAGGGGGAAGGAAAGGCAAGGGGAGGGATGAAGATAAGAGGAAGGGAGGGAGAGGAGAGGGAGAGGAAGAGAGGGAAGAGGAGGAGGAGGAAAAAGAATAAGGAAAGAGGAGGAAGAGGAAGAGGCTAAGGGGAGGGAAGGGGGGAGGGAAAGAGCGGCAAGGGTGGGGAGGGTAGCTGGCTCATATTACGAGGTGCCAGACATGGGATAGCAGTGAGGATTGGGAGGGGATTGAGAGGGGACTGAAAGGAGGTAACGGGAGGGATAATTGGAGAAACAGGGAAGGAGCAGGTGCCATTATGAACGGAAGGAGGGGAGAGGGAGGTGGAATTGCTAATATTGAACCCTGGGGCAGAATAAACGAAGGGGAAACAGAGAGGGGGGAAGGGACGATGAGGGGAAAGTGGAAGGGGGAAGGGGAGGGAGGGCAAAGTGAGGTCACACGCGCTCTTACTAATTAGTGCTGGGCTGAGGGGGTGCCATGGAGGGCGCGGGTGCCACCTGGCCGGTCATCTGAGTTGTCGCGAGCGGGTTAGACATGAAGGGCGGCAACCTGCAACGAAGACGTGCGTGTTGGGGTCACAGATATCCGATCCGGGTCGGAGGTGGCGCCCTCAGTCCGGTCCGGCTGCTAAACCTGATTTGAGCCGCTCGAGTTTGATGATGACGGGCCGTCTCTCCGCGTCCACGGCAGCACAGTAGATATGAATATTGTAACTTTCTAGGACTATATTATAACCTATTTTGACCTATTCCATGCATTGGCCTGTGATTATTAGTCTTTCCGTAGTACGTACCTGATTTTTTTTTAACTGAAAAACAGACGAAGCAACTATTGCTAAACATCCAGACTTACCCCCACCTCCCATCCTCATCTTATCTTTTCTTTGAGCGTTTCAAGATTTCTACTTCCTCTGACAAGACCTAAAGAGCCAGGCTGAAGGCTCTCCCGTCCTCCCAATAACAACTTTATGGACGCCACACCACCAGCCCGAAGCCTAGGCTAAAAATACACCTCTTCTGGCCGTCGTCTCGAGTCTGTCCCTAAGCATTTCCATCTATCAGCTTCTCCCCCTTTCATATAATCTATCTGTCTTCCTATTGAATGTATTTTTACGACTCCACATTTATCAAATTCACGAGAGAAGGAGCAAGAGGGAAGACTTTTTACTAAGTAAACGAAGCTTTTTGGTTGAATGAACACCCTTTTCATTCAACTCCAACTCAAGTCCTAGGCCCCTCCCTTCAGGACTGCCCCTCTCCAAGCGCTAATCCACCGCATTTCCTGTTAAATTTCGTCATTTCCCTCAATTACGTATATCTGGAAAGCTTCCTCTACACGTTTCTTCAGCTGTCATGTAAATCATGATGTAGGCCTAGCATTAGAACATATTACGAAAGATCATCACCGTTCCCCGTGGAATGAATCGTTAATTTACTATCTGGCAAAGAGGGATTATACTAATTTGTTATGCTTACTATCAACCTACAATTCACGATAATTCATACACCTCTCTTCGCACAAAACAACTCCAAAATATATATGAAAGCGACAAAACACAAAATTAAACAATGTCACACACACGCAGTAAATTCACCATATTATAATCTAACAAAAACGCAGCACAAACACACTCTAGTTTGATTTTGACTAATAATGAATGCGTAACTGAACTAGATCTTTTTTACCTGGAGGAAGTGAGCATTGAGCGCTGGAAGAGAGACGATTCCCGATTCATCAATTCATTGCGGAAGCGAGCCATCTCATCTTCCATTTTCTTCATTTCACTGTCGAATTTCTCCCGAATTGAATTGAATTCCTGGTCGATCACGCTGAAGTCTCCCAGTTTGACGGGAATGTGCTTGAAGCCCTCCATTTTTTATGTATTAGGTTTGTTTATTCTGTTAAACTTAGCGGTCGATTTGTCTCTTCCTAGCGTCTCGCGTGAAGGAGCCTGGATGGGGAATGGGAGGGGAGACACGCAGGTCCTCACTCGCTGGCTGCTCAACACAAACTGACGTAGTTGTGCTTTTGGCAACGAACACGCCGGCGTCCGTGTGTTTTGTATTCGCATCCGTTACTGTGGCTTTACTTCGCCGTTTTATATCTACTATGAGATTTTATCAACTCTTTTTCAACTTTGCGAAGAAAAACAACTATTAGTATAAGGTTCTAATAGCTACTTCCCTCCTAAATTTCAAACTTTCGCTTTATTCAT
>NW_020869032.1:801763-811763 GCF_003789085.1 Penaeus vannamei | reverse complement strand
ACACACGCATGACAAAATATAGTATGATGTGGGTAGAACAAATTTGGTGTTCATTTTCTGCGCAAACTATTGTTTGTCAAGTAAGCAGCCTCCTCCCTCTGCCTCCCAATCTCACAGGCTCGGGTGACCTATGAAAGACCAGGGTTATGGGCTGGGGGAAACAAGATGTATTTAAATGTATTTGACATATAGCTAATCTAAGATAGAAATATAGATTATATGATTGGTAGAGGTTACAGACACGGACGTGCGTAGATAGAGGGAAATGGACACCGCCATCTTATAGAGCAGGAAAAATAGAAGGGGATATCATAGTTGAAGTTTCCTTAATTTCATCAATTTTATTGATTCCATACTATACTGTCAATTATGATTGTCTTGCACTAAAACTGTACTGAATAGGATTGCATCAAGTGATGTCATGGTCACTGCACTTTGGCAAAGACAAACCAACCTCAGATATGCATATTCTGAAAAGATAGAGCATAGGCTGGTTCCTTATTTGATAATAAATTGCCCATGCAGTTTACGAACTCTTCTGTGTCAAAATCTATTGCTGAAGCATGAAGTTTTGGTGCCATGGAATAGCCTAATGCATAGATTAGCAAACCTTAATGGACTCTGAAGTATTTTGTACATATTATTTTTTATACTTAACAGGGTTGCTGTATGTAGTCTGTTCTCTATTACTATTACAACAGTTTTTCAGTGTTTATGCAGTTCTGTTCATATGGTAAATATTGTAAATAATTTTATTTATTTCAGATTGTGACACTCAATACTCATAATCATGATATGATAAGAGGCATATGATACTGTAAGAAACTTTTCAATTTATTGTTAGCAAACTATACTTTATATACATTTTGTTGGCAGGTATATCTGCCATGTGTAGTTTCTATAAGAAATATAGATTAATTTGCAGATTTATTGAATGCCAAAGATGTGAGGCAAAAAAACAAACAAAAGCCAAAATGATTTTGCTTCAGAAATGTTTTTTTTTACAACACTGTATTCTCTTCCAGTGCCAGTCATCTTTAAAGAAACTGTTTGATAGCTATTCATCACTTTCAAGATTTTTGGAGCTCCCTGGTCAAACTAGAAGGGGAAGACAACAGTTGTGTTCATTGTGAGACATGTGTGGGCAGACCTTATGATGACACAGATTTACATGTTTTGTGGCAGAAAATTGCAGTATTGAACACCCAAAGGACCTCTTCCTGTGTAAGTTCACTGATTTTAAATTTTCCAACATTGGGACATTTTGTAATTACAGTGTCTGAAAATATACAACTAAAAGTAAATTTCATGGGTACTTAAAGTGCAATGTTTTTATAGTATATTATGCATATATTTTGTGTTAAAGAGGAATTGTCTCTCAAAAAAGTTTCTTATTACTTGTTTCTCTTGTATATTTGTGTATGGTATTGGATTATTTATAGTTTACCATAGAGTTAGAATACCCGTTTGAATATAATGATAGTATTATGTATGCATTTCTTTTAATGGATACTTATTTTAGTTGATTCTGTTTTAAAATACAATACATGAACAAAGATTTTACAGTCGTAACCTTCAGACTCAATTAATGCCGTATTGTGTCTTGTTCCAAGTCAGTACAGTAGGCTTAACTCATATGCATACCTTTTATTTATGCTATTATTTATGATTTATATTTTTATATTTTACTTGTATTAACAGTTAGGAAACTTATTGGGATATTATTATGACTCAAGATATAGTTTAAGTAAATATGTTAATTTCTTTTTCTCTTTTGCAGGATGAAATAGTTTTATTCTAAGCTTGTAGTCTTTGCAATAAGGAGATCTTCTCTTTGGAAGGAGAGGAGAGAAGAATGAGCTTATCTTTTGAAATTTTGTGTAAGTACAAAATGATGAAGTGAATTTTGTATCTGCACATAATTATCTGCAATGGGTCATGAAGTTGTGTAGTTATCAGATAATATTTATTTATCAGGCAATTACATTGTTTACATTTTTTAATCCAGTAGCACCAGGAACCTGTTATCTTCACTGTAGTTTAGTTTTATGAAATCTGTTTACATTGGTGTTGTTTCTTTATTGATATAATTATAATGTTTTTAAGAATGCTAATAGCAATATAAACAAAACCCAAAAATCAAGTAGAAGGGTAAACTGGTGATATGGGTAGGACTAGTCATTTGTTTCTTAGTGACTCGGCAATTATGGTGCTATGAAAATGTAAACTAAAGTGGGTATGGCATCTATATACATACCATCCTAGGTGGCAAAGGATTGATATTAAAGAATTTAATAGGTAAATAATATCTTAGAATTTTCAGATGATTATGTCTTGTATAAATTTCTTATATGTTTTCCTTAATGGGACTGTCTGCTGAGTAACCTATATGTGACTAGTTATTCGGTCATAAAATGATAACACATTGAGATTATGATTAGGTAAAATGATTGGAGATCACATGATTGTGTTTCTTTTAAGCTATAGTTTTTAAAGTTATTTTCCAGGAGGGTTAATGGCCCCCTCCAGAAACTGAAAATGTGCATAATTTTATATAGGTCATAAGGTGTAGAGTAAGTTTTACAAAACTTAACCATTGGTCAAAAAGACATAAAAATAATATAAACCTACTAACCTACTATTTTTATTATTATATTTTAGTTTCCAGTACTAATGTTATATTAAAAAAAAGAATATGTACAGTGCATTAGAACTTGATATTATTTAATTAGTGGTTTGTTATATAAAATAAAATACAGAAAGAAGTGGTGTAGAAACCCACATTTTAGGTACAATTAAAATTACAAAAATATTAAATGTATGTAAAATTTTGGTATGTAATTGAAAGTTTATTCTCAATAATAGGGAAAAGAATATAATCCTATATTGGTAATAGATTAGGGGGGATCACTTGGCCCATTCAGCAGTCACTCCTTTACTATTTGTGTTCTATAGTATATTTTTCATAAACTCTAATCTTAATGCATCTTGAATGATTTAGCAATACTTAATATGACTAAAACAGACCAATAGTTGACCTAATGTATTTTAAGAACATGTGATGTGATAGCTAACATCAAACAACTGAGACATTTTGTATGTTGGTATATTCTTACAGATTCTGCAAGAGAGACTTCAAGTACAAAAAAGGCCTTAACTTTTGAATTCCCTAATGACTTTCTTTGGATTTTCCTCTTGTTTTTTTGTTTTTGATTTTGTTTTTTGGTATATCTATGAATGACATTCAGTTACATGGTCAGACATTAATTAACTCTGCTTAGGCTTTCTTTATTAATCTGTTTTGCCTACAGTACTTTTCTTTAATAGTCTATTGGTAATTTAGAATGTCAACCTGGATGCAGTACACATCGCTGTATTCCTTTCTTTATAATTTTCAGTGAAAGATCTGAATACAAAGTTGGAGGAATACAGTGTTAACTTTTGCATATCTCAACTATAGTTTTGCAGAAGAAAATTAATTGAGTATTCAGCATTTACTTCTGATGTGTTGTAGTTCTTTGTTTAGAAGAAAATGTGTTGATGCATAAGTTTTGTAAAGATATTTTACATTTTGAATCAGAAATATTATATAGTAAAATCTGAGAAAGGTAGTAGAAGCTAAGGAAAATAAAATATTATTTCTGTTGCAGGGAGAATGTGCTGAAAGTTTACAAGTAAAGCAACATGAGTAACATTGCAAGGCTTGAGAAAGACAAGCGGCGTGCAGAGAATAAAAATAACCTTAAAGAGGTCGCTAGTTTAGCCAACCTTCTAGGGCAAGAGCTACAACAGGCAGGAGACTATGATGGCGCACTGGTCCAGCATCGTGAGGAAGCAGCCTTGTGTGAGGCTCTCGGTGACACCATTGGTGTGGCTGTGGCACAACGCCGCATGGGGGAAGTGTACAGTGAGATGGGAGAATGGGGAAAAGCACTCCATTGCCTAAATAAATACTTATCTCTTGCCAAAGAGGCAGAAAGTTTGGTGGAAGAGCAGCGTGCTTATGCAACCCTTGGTCGGACTCACTTGCAGAAAGCAGAGGAAGCAGGATTGAGGGGTCAGGAAGAGGACCAAACAAAGGCTTTGACAGAAGCAGAGAAGGCTTTTTTACGTTCCCTTTCTGTATGTGAACGCCTCAAAGGAGCAGTTGACTCTCAGGAGCATAGCCAGATGCGGTGTCGGCTTTACCTTAATCTTGGATTAGTTCTGGATTATCGAGGAAATGCTAAAAAGGCACGTCACTTCATAAGCCAAGCGCTAGATTTGTGCACCAATAACAGTCTTCACGAAGATGCACAAAGATGCCATTCAGCGCTTGGGGTTATCTTGCTACGAGAAGGCCTCCTGACAGATGCCCTTCAAGAGGGTCAAAAATCATTAGCTTTGGCAGCCAAACTTCATAATAAAAGTCTCCAGTGTGACTGTCACTCATTCCTTGCACAGGTCCATCTTGCTAATGCTGACTATGAGGCTGCAAAAAAATGCTATCACAAAGCCTATAAACTGAAACACCCTGACCTTGAAGATAGGGAAAGAATTGAGAAAAATTTAAAATGTGTTGTAAGTATGTGTGTAGCTGAGGACTCTCTAGTGATGATGGGAGATGGCACTGATGAAGAAAAGATAAAATTATATGAAAAACTAGGTGATGGGTCAGCCCATTTGGGATTCTACACTAAAGCAATTGAGTATTACCAAAAAATGTTGGAATGTGCTGTCCGTGCGAACAAAAGCCCTTCATTTCTTGCTCCTGTATATTTGTCTCTTGCTCAAACATATTCTGATAACAAACAGTTTTTGGAGGCTAAACAGTATTACATAAAAGAATATGAAGTAAAGCTTCAAGAAGATACTAGTGAAGCCTGCAAAACTTTACTCACCATTGCAGATGTACGAGAAAGGCTTGGAGAAAAGTATGATACACTCTCAGATACCTATCATGAAGCTAGAGCATTGGCTGCTAAAGACCGCAATCCAAAACTAGAGGTTTATGTGCTGCGTTTGTATTCTTGCCTTTCTGGTATCCCAGAAGATGTAAAATGTGAGCTCAAAGAACAAATGAATGCACTGGCAAATGAAAATGATTTAGATCCAGAAGCAGACTTGAGTGACGAGGAAGAAAATGAATGTGAAGATGAGATTGACTTAAATCTTGTCAACTTTTCTGACAGTGAAGATGACCAGGAAAACTTTGACAGGCCTAGGCAGTCACGTCAGAAGAAGTCTCTTGTGGTAAAGAGAAATGAGAAAGGAGAAACCCCTTTGCATAAGGCTTGCATAGATGGGAACCTTACCATGGTGCGGAAGCTCCTACAACAAGGCCATCCTGTTAATCCTCGTGACAATTGCGGTTGGTTGCCCATCCATGAAGCAGCCAATCATGGTTACTATGATATCATTCTTGAACTGATAGAGGCTGGAGCGTGGATTAGTGATCGAGGAGGAAAACAGTGTGATGGTATCACACCTATACATGATGCTGCATCTTGTGGAAATATTGAGATTGTCAGACTTCTTATGAACAAAGGGGCCTCAGTCATTGCTAAAACTGATGATGGTGATACTCCCTTGGAAAGTTTGGTAAATTACAGAAGAAGAGCAAAACTTTCTAAAAGGGATGAAGAGGAATGCATTAGACTTGAGACAGAGCTGAAGGAAGCAATGAAACGTGCTGGGCACAAAATACCAGCCAAGGCTTCCGACTCCTCTCCATCAGACCGCTTTAGCCCCAAGGAATCCCAACCGCTGAAAAGGAGAGCAAATTCACATGCATCTCTGTCTGGGATAGAGGAAGTGTCGAGACCAAGAAGGTTTAGTGAAGAAAAGACTGATAAGAGTAAGCTGAGTTCTAGACTGGGCTTTGAAGAAGAGGAAAGTGAAGGGATACTGGATGATGAGTTACCTGACCCTTGTGCTACTGGTAGTAATACTGATGAAAGACCATCAAGTGCATTTTCTCAAGGAAATCCAATTGAAGCTGATATTGAAGAAGACTCAGAAGAATTTGTTAATCCTTTGCTTATAGATTTACAGGAGCCAAAATCAGCAACAGGAACTTACCTGAGTGCAATTGAGAGTGTGGGCAGTGCTGTGCGTAGAGCTGAATTCCAGAAGAGTAGCTTATCCCTTCCAAAGGATAAGAAGCAGGCGCTTGTGACTGATGAGGAGGTTGTAGATGATTGGTTAGATGATGATCTCGGTATATTTTCCAGAAAAAGGAAAAGGGTAGAGAAACTTGAATTTGAATACAAGGAACCCAAGAGGGAACGTAGAGTCCTGTCAGAAAAGAATTCATCAGAGAGAATATTAAGTCGGACTAAAAAGGTCCGTCAGACAAAGTTGACTTCGATTGTACAGAAATATCCAGAGGACATCCATGATGGAAGGAACAGTCCTTGCACAGAAGGTGATTACAGCTTGAGTGACATGAGAGACAGTCCTGTAACTACAGAGACCAGCAGAGCAGTTGATTCTCCAGCTACAAGTACCCATGAGAGTCCAATCACTCCCAGCAGTACGCAAAGTACTATGAGTGGTGGTGCCTTACGTCTCCGAGTTCGAGTTCAGAATCGTGTCTTATTGGTGCCAGTAGCTGGTGCTGGACAGAACCGGACAGTAAGTTGGCTAGCAGAGGAGGTAACACGCAGGTATTACCAGCTAGCTGGATTACGTCCCCATCTTACGCTGACAACTCAGGATGGTGCTGTCCTTGATCCCAATGATCCAATATCTCTTGTGCTACCTATGGAGATGTCAGAGTTGCAGGCACAGGTAACAGGTTGGGACTTACCACCTTTGCCTGATCGCTATAGCCAAGCATGCCAGGCTCTTGGCACCGTCCCTGTTTCGTCAATCTCTTCCATCTTGCACCGCACAGAAGCTTCAACCAGTCTTGATCTTAAGCATGTAAGGCGAATCACAGCACTACAACTTCAGCCAGTTCTCAGGGCCATTCAGTGCCAGCAAAGCTTACGAAGTATAGATCTGTCACATTGTCGATTGGGAGATGATGGCTTCCGCCACTTGATAGAAGCCTTGCAATCCTTACCATCACTTGAAGCTTTACACCTGAGAGCTGCAGCTGTGACTACATCAAGTTTTGTCACACTTACAGAAGCCATAACTTCTGGAGAAGTTCCACTAAAATGTTTGACATCATTAGACATGAGTTATAACACACTTTCTGGAGTTAAACTTTCCCACATAGGGATAGTTTTAAGCTTACCATTACTCACTAGTTTGATGTTAAAACACTGTAGTATGTCACTTATTGGACAGCAACAAATATCTTCAATATGTTCAGGTTTAAAAACATTGTCACTTGATTATAACATCATAAACAGTGTGTCCCTTGCAAACTTGCTATCTTGCGTACCACAGGTGTCCAATCTGACCCTCAGTGGTGTGAGAAGTAACCAAGAGGCAAAGAATGACTCCAGTGCACGTTTGGGTGTTGCATTATCTGGAGTCCTGGGAGCTGGAGAACAGTGTCTTTTGCAACAGCTGGACCTTAGTTCTTGCAACCTTGCAGATGCTGACCTCGAGGATATCTCAGCTTACCTATATCGTTGTCCCTTTTTGACCTCCATCAACTTGGCACACAATCCAGGCCTCACATCATCATCTGTCAATGCTCTTCTTGAGGAACTCACAACAAATCTTGTTCTTCCACTCACTGATCTTAGCATCCATGGTAATAAGAACTTCCCAGTGCAGGTGTCGGCAAAGATTGCTACAACTCTAAGACACAAAGCAGCAACAAAATATCCTTTGAAAAAAATATCAATTTCAAGCATGGACAGCAGTTCACAGTTGGAAGACCTTTGGAAAGCACAGCATCAGAAAAAAGCCAGCGTAAACACAGTAAGCGGTGAATTATTTCTTGAATGTGTTGAGAGCTGAACTTTGTGTTATTGGAGTTGGACATTTTTAAAATGTTTTATAGATATTTTATGATATAAATGTTGTTATTGATATTTACTTGATGTTTTTTATTGAATTATCCTTGTTATATTGGGACATATTGTTTAGGATTGGTGTCTGTGTTAGTCAATATTTTTTGGGAGATTCATGTTAAATTATTTATTATGATAAAATGGGATTTCAAAAGAAGGGCAGCAGCAGCAGTTTCTTAGCTTTTTTGTGTTATATATAGATTATTTTATTTTGACAAGCACATGCAGACACGCGCACACCCACCCACATGTGTATGTGTGTGTGTGAGACCTCGAAAACGACCTCCTTGTCTGTGCAGTGGCAGTACAGTGCTACACAATTTCTATCAAAGGCCAGCATAAATCTTACACCAAAATTGACAAGATTAGCTTCTGTAGCCATAACCTTCCCAATGAAGTTTATATTAGTGGACTGTCCTGCCCAAACCAACTGTATGGACCCCTTCCTTGTCAGTGTCAGAAATGTTGGCGTTTTAGCCACCCATTCAAATGCATGTCTGCCAATTGTAATGGATCCCATAATGTATTTTAAAGGACCTGACCGAATCTGAGGTAGCAATTGACAGATTCAAACTTGGCCTCACTACTTGAGACCAGACAGGAAGCACGCTGACAAGGATTTTCATTTATTCCAAGGCTGTCTGCTCCGCTTCCCTCCCTCCTCAAGATGTCTCAGCATCTCCCACAGTATCTCTTCCCTCTACTCAGAACCATCATAGTTCTACTCCTCCTCTAATCTCTACCACTTTCCTGATGCCTACCCCTCCTCACTTTACCAGTTGCTCCAGGCAATCTAAATCGTTCTACTCCATCTACCACATCATCTCTGACACTTTTTCCTTATACTTAGACGTATATCCATTTTCTCTTCTTCATAAGAAAACCTTCGTTTCTCAGCCTTCCCCTCCCAACTCCCCTTCAGAAACTCTTGAAGACCTCCGAAACTTCCTAAACATGACCCAAGAAAATGCTCCGCGCCCTCATCCACTCCCCAATATCTCAATACCTATTCCCTCTACATGGAAAGTAATTGTCGATATCCATCCTCCTCAAGTTCCCCCAACCCTTCTTCCTCCCACTCTCTCCTGACACACCATCTTTCCGTTGTCCATGTGCACCATTCCTTCTTTCCCCATTATCATTACCGCTCTCACCTGATTGCTCATGTGACTCCCTTCCGTCACAAGTATCCTCCGAATCCTTCCCCCTCCTGACGTTCTTCCTGATACTTCCTCTGGTCCCTTATCTGATTACCCTGATTCTTCTACTTCTCTAACGTTCATTCATACCTTATTACCCGTTGATTGCTTCATAATGGCTCTTTTAGTGCTCCTCATACAATGTTCCTCTTCCTTCCTCAGACATAAATGTTCTCCATGTGATCTAATCGCCATTCGGCCTTAACCCCCTTCCCCCTTTTTAAAAAATCCCGCCTTCCTCCATCGACTCCCCACCCTCTTTACCATTTTCACTAACCTACTTTCGAATAGTTATGTACAATCTATGACATCAAACACATTTTGTCCCAATCATTAACTGATTTTTACCCCTTTCGCCGCAGTCCTTTACCATATTGTTGTATTATGACCTTTGATGTGCGCATTTATGTTTTAATCATTAACCACTATGGTTATTCAAGCTGAAAATCTGATGCTCCATTTCATGGTTTATTTGTATATACTTTCTTGCAGATAAATTTTGCTTTTATGTTTGTTGGCATATTTTGTAAGTTCCAAAAGGGAAAAGTTCCCTTGAAAATTTTACGCTTTCTATGAGTAAAATGGAACGTCGTCGTTTTCTTTGGAGGATGGATAGGATATACTATTGTTTTATATATGATGTTTCTCTGCATTACTAACGTTAAATAACGGCATAGTTAATAAATTAGAATATATTTTTTGAATAAGTGTAATGATAACATACATAATCATAGTCATGATAAAAATAATAAATCTACAAAGTTGTATGTTACGTAAAAAAGACCAATGTAGATAATCATAAACATGCCAGAAATAAAAATAACAGATTTATAACATTTTAGTTAT
>NW_020869032.1:774263-779263 GCF_003789085.1 Penaeus vannamei | reverse complement strand
ATTAGCATGCAGCTGTTACCTCCCTCGACCCCTCCTGACCCTCATTACCTCGCGGCTTTCTCCCCCGGCGTGACCCCAGCTTTTGTTTATAGTGTCACACCTTCCTGACCCCTCCGATGACCCCCCGTCTTTCGAGGTGTAATCACCTGTCGACGTATATTACTCAGAGGGCGTGAAGCATCACTGACGAACGGCGGAGGAATTTATGAATGGAAATATTCGAAGCTCCGAAGCATTCGAATAGGTAAGGTTCGAAGCTTCGGAGCATTTGAACACCGGGTCGAGAGGAAGAGACTCTGGCTCGGGCAAAGAAAATGTTCAGATTAGTTTCGACTGATTAATGGGTGGACGGCAGACACTCACTCACTCGCTGAACACATACAGTACACTTCTCACTAAGCATAACTCAAGGTGTGTAAATATGGATTCTAATTATGTTTACAGACATGTTTTCTTTTTGTGTGTGTGTGAAGGAGTCGTGTACTTTTTAAGTGCACGGAGACTGTTATTCATTTATCTATTCGTTATTTTCCTTGTTATTATTATCATCATTATCGTTGCTGTTATTATTATTGTGATTATTATTATCACTATTATTGTTGTTATCATATTATTATTATTATTATTATTATTATTGTTATTATTATTGTTATTATTGGTATTATTATTATTATCATTATTATTATTGGTATTATAATTGTTATCATGGTTATCATTATCATCATTATTATTATTGTTATTATTGTTATCGTTATCATCATTATTATTATTGTTATTATTGTTATTACCATTATTATTATTGTAGTTGTTGTTATTGGTATAATAATAATAATAATAATGATAATTGATATTATTGTTATTATTTTTATCATCATTATCGTCGTCATTATTACTATCATTATTATATTTATATTATTATTATTATATTATTATTATTTTCATTATCGTCATTCTTATGATCATTATTATCATTATTACTTTCAGTATTAGTATCATTATAATTTTTTTTACTTATTATTATTATCATCATTTTGCTGTTCACTTTCCTAGATTTCCATGTATACTTTTAGATCTAAGGAAATTATGCAAATTCCGAGACACAAGCCAAAGGGCAGCGAGAGAGAGAGAGAGAGGGAGAGAGAGAGAGAGAGAGAGAGAGAGAGAGAGAGAGAGAGAGAGAGAGAGAGAGAGAGAGAGAGAGAGAGAGAGAGAGAGAGAGAGAGAGAGAGAGAGAGAGATTTTCTTAATCTTAGGGAAGATGAGATTACAGGCACCATCTCAAAAATATTGATATAGGTACAGATTTTAGCCAAGTACGATTCTTAAATCATTTAAAGGGCAGATGATAAAGCAGGTAATACGTTTAAGATAGAAAAAAATTAAAAGGAAAACTTTTCCTTTTTTCTTTGTGCTTCTCTTGAGTCTGTTTTCCATTTTTTCGTTTTTTTTTATTTTTCTCATATTTTTTGTTTTCTTTCTTCTTTGTCTCTCTTTCTTCCCTCTTTTCTCCTTTTTCTTTTGAAATGCTCTTCTTTTCTTCTTTTCTCAGGTTTTCTGTTTTTCTTTGCCAATCTCTTCCCGTTTTTTTCTTTTCCTCCTTCTCATTTTCAAAGTTTCTTCTCTTTCTCATCTTTTCTTCTTTACTTTGCTTTCCGTTCTCTTTCTTCACTTCCTTCTCATTTTAAACTTTTCTTCTTGTTCGTTATCCTCAATAAGAAGACCAGATTTAAGTAACATTTAACACACACACACACACACACACACACACACACACACACACACACACACACACACCACACACACACACACACACACACACACACACACACACACACACACACATTACTATGAATGCATGTATCTACGCATTAATGTATTTATGCAGACCTAGTTATACTAAAACGCTATTACAGTATAACCAGTATGTTCAACTTGTTCCTTATGTATTGGCAGAAAGCTGACATAAATTTGTGACAGCTGTGACATGAGAAGGAAAAAGATACAGAAAGACATACAAAGATTGAATGGAGAGAGGCAAAGAGAACAGGGAGAGGAAGGGAGATAAAAAAATGATAATAATAATAATATCGAATAATAACAGTAATGATGGTAATGACAATGATAATGGTAATGGTGATAATAATAATAATAAGGATAGTAATCATGTTAATGATAGTAGTCATTTATAGTAGTGATAACAACACATGTAATAATGATAATAATGATAATGATAATGATAATGGTGATATAATCTTCATGATAATAATGATAGATATGATAATAAAGATAGACATGATTATAATGATAGTAATCATGATAATGATAGTAATAACAATAATGATAATGATAAATGGTAATGATAATAATATTAATGGTAGTAATCATGGTAATAATAACAATAATGATGATAATAATGATGGTATAATAATAATAGTAATCATGATAATAATATTGATAACAACAATGATAATAATAATGATAATAATAAAACCATGATCTTGGTCGTTTGAGTTTTGAATAATGATAATGATAATAATAATAATAATTTAGGGTTTGCTGTGACAGGCTCTTGTGGCACCAGTCAAATTGTGGCTTGTCTGTTTATTGTGCTTCTAAACTATGATAATTTTTGCTCGCACCCAATTCTTTTTTTCGCAAATATTTGAATTCCAGTAAGAATACGAGTATTTTAGATGTTGTGAAAGTAATGCATTGTTTATATTGTTTTCAAGACGATCTTTGTCATACCATATCATCATCAGCATAATCATCAACGTTATCGTGATTGCTACTATCATTACAATCCTTATTATCACATTATAATCATTATTATTATTACTATTATCATTGTTAGTGTTATTGTTATTATTATCATTCTTATTATCATCATTATCATTATAATGAGGATTATGAAAATAATGATCACTATATCACTGTTTAGCGACGTTGTACCTGTCCCAATAATGATGGATTAATGTCACTTTTTAACGACATTTTACTACTGCAGTTAGGACTACCGTTATTACTGCAACTTAAAAATAAGTACCACTATAAGAACACACCCATTTTGAATACAGGTAAAGGATATTCGATATCAAATTAGTCCAAGATAAAGATTTATATAATGTTTTTTTTTGCCATTTAGTTGAGGATATATTGTCACTTTCATTTCATATTACTTTTATGAATTAATTGGTGTCCAGCGCCCGGCCTTGGTTGTAGTACTTCCTACAGTGTTGTTTTGAAAGCAAGATTATAATGCTTTTTACTATGGGGCATTTTAATAGGATCACGTGACCTAGCATCTGACAGAGAATGGACTCTCTCGGTGTTCTCTTTCTCTTCTTTTCCTCCTATAACCCCATTTCTCTTATTCTTCATCTTCCTCCTTTTCTTCGGTTCTATCTTTGAAAACGAACAATTTTTGGTTCTTTCTTTTTTTCTCAATTCTCCTTTCTTTCACAAGATTTAGGAACGATGTGATGCCTCGGTGGTTGCTGCAGTCACATCGGTCCCCCCCCACTTCCCCATCGGACGGGCTCAATATAGGAAAATTCTTTCACTATTCCTTATCGTTTACTATTCTTTATCAATTTTACTAGGATTATTAACTATGGAACATGTGTTTTTTTTTTCTTAAATGACTGAAATAGAATTTATTATTTTCTTAATTATATCCAATACCTTTATCAGATGTTCCATGCTTTGTCGTATATCCACCGTCATCGCCATTGTCATTGAATCCAATCCATTAAATTCTACTTGAGAGTATAACTAAAAACAATAGGACACGGGAATCGAAGACCCCCCCCCCCCTTCCCCCACTTTGATTGAATTTATTGTAATATGCTGTTTGTGATCAATAATTTCCAAATTATGTCACTTTTTTTTGCTTTTTGACATAGTTGTTATATGTATGTTATGTTATATTATATATATTACGTAAGGATATGTATATATATATCATAGGGATATCAACCTAAGTACTTATCTACTTGCATACCATTGTATTATCTGTCCAGTCCAGTCTACAGTATCTACTAACCTACTTACACATCTATATTTTCTCTCTCTATGTACCTACATTTTTCTTATCTTCCTCCTGCCTAGATCTTTTATTTTTCTGTTAACTACATTTTTTCTTATTCCTTCTATCTACATTTTTTTCTCATTTTCCTCCTACCTACATCTTTACTTATCTCCCGTCTATCTATATCTTTTCTTATCTCTCTACTATCTACATCTTTCTCATCTTCCTTCTACCTACATTTTTTCTTATCTCCCTCCTACCTACATCTTTTCTCATCTCCCTTCTACTACAACTTCTTATCTCTCTACTACCTACATCTTTTCTCATCTTCCTTCTACCTACATCTTTCTTATCTCCTCCTACCTACATCTTTACTTATCTCCCTCCTACCTACATCTTTCCTTATCTTCCGCACTCGCTTTCTCATTATCCGCCTCAACACCTCTTCCCCTCCTCATCCTATTATCTCTCCCTGATAACCTCCTCCTCACAATACTGTTCATGAGGTCTTCATGGCCATTCATGCGATTCCTCCCTCACGACTCCAGCGTCCGTGTCTCTCGTATTAGCTTTCCATTTTCTCGGCGTCGTTTCCCTTTCTCATTTGTTCCTGGCCGTGTGGGCTGGGATTCTCGAGACGCTGCCTGGGTATCTGCGCTGGGCGAGGAGGGTTCAAGATGGGGTGGGGTGGGGGTGGGGTGGGGGGTGGGGTGTTCTGGCGTATGTCGTGGATCTCTTGTTTCTTTCTGGTCCTTTCTCTGGCTCCTTCTTTTATATGCCTCTCTTTCTGTTTCTCTCTCCCTCTTTCTGTATATATGTATATATATATATATATATATATATATATATATATATATATATATATATATATATATATATATATATATATATGTGTGTGTGTGTGTGTGTGTGTGTGTGTGTGTGTGTGTGTGTCTATTCATAAATATATGTACACACATACACACATATA
>NW_020869032.1:741763-749263 GCF_003789085.1 Penaeus vannamei | reverse complement strand
GCCTATTTATCTAGATGTTTGTCTCTGTCATTCTGTCTGTTTGTCTCTGTTTTTGTCCATCTCTCTCCATTTCTCTTTCTCTCTCTCTTTTCTTACTCTGTCTCTTTCCCTCTATTTTACTTTCTCTCTCTTCTTCTTCCTTTCTTTCTCCCAATATTCCAGAATAACAGAAAATGGAATATCTGTTAATCCCTATCATTCTGTCACTATTTCAACGCCCGCAAAAAAAAGAAAAAAAGAAAAGAAAAAAGAACAACTCCCGCAAAGAAGAAAAAAAGAAAAAAAAGAAAAAGAAAAGAAAAACAAAGAAAAAAGAAAAAATATTCCAGCATCACCTCGTATTGAAACATCTCCCATAACGACTACCTTGACTCAACCTCAGACAATGATTATGATGATCGGACCGCTGTTAGCACATAGGGACGCCTCCATATTCGACATAATTCCACGTCTAAACAAACAACTATATAATCTAACCGGCGATAACACTTTGGACGACGAAGATTTACCGCCTGGAAGTCATCCCGTCGACACATATTTGGTGGGATGATGAATGCGTTGGTTCTAACAAGCAAAATCGAGGATCATAACCCACCTCGTCGAGATCAACTCCCGAGAGCCAGGCTGTCGGTTCAACGCAACACACTTTAAGGGGAAATTAAAAAAAGGGGGTGGTGGTGGTGTAAGATGCGAGTGTGGTATTTGTTTACTTGTTGTCTATGGTGTTTTTTTCTTTCTTTTTTTGGTGACGAAGGAATGGGAATAAAGGAGATAATAAACGCAATGGGAAAAGGTAGAGACGATGGTGATAATGAAAAATAAAAGTAATATCTTACGAGGATAATAGACAAAAGAAGTAAAGATAATACTATCATCATTATACTTATGTTATATTTTATTGTCATATTTATTAGTAATTCATTTTTGCCATTAACATTAATACTGCTACTACTACTAGCATTACTATTGTATATATTGCTGTTACAATCTATCATCCTCATTATCACAATTATCACTATTGTTATCGTCATTATCATTACCATTGTTATCATAATCGCCTTAACTATCGTATTACAATGATAATTGTCTTTATCGTTATTATCATTACAGTTACTTCTGTCATCCATGTAATCACCATGTCATTAATTAGAATCATTATCATTATAATAATGGTGATAGTAATAATAATCGTTGTCATTACCATTACCATTATCATTCTCATTCTTATTATTATCATCAATATTTTCATTATCATTCTTATCATCATCATTCCTATTGTTATCTTTTATCATCATCACTGTAGCAATGATGATGATAATATTGATAATAGTAATTCTAATAATAATAATATAAATGATAATAAGATAAATAATTATAAGAATCATTATCATCATTATTATCAACATTAGCATTATTGTTGCTATTATCATCATAGTAGATAATGCTCGTTATTTGCATAATTAGCAGAATTGTTGTTATCATCATTATCATAGCTGATCTTCTTCCTATCACCAGTGCTATTGTTGATGATGTCGTTCTTGTTGATGTTTCTCTTGTTATTGTCATTGTAATTGTTGGTTCTAATATTGTTGTCATTATAATCAATATCACTATAATTATAATTATGACAATAATAATAATCAAAATGGTACTATTATTGTAGGTATAGTTACTATCATCAACAATAATAATAACGATAATAATAACAACAATAATGATAAGCATAACTAATAATTAAGTTAATTCATCTTGGTGTAAGAGGGGGTAATAATTGACAAAATAAATATCAGAGAATGACACACAAACACCCGCAGGCGCGCAGTAAGTTACCAATCTATGACAAGCTATCATTATCTTTTTTTATTGTCATCATTTTTATCGTTATCATAATTATAGTAGTAGTAGTAGAAGTATCATTCTTCTTTGGGGCAAGTACGCTGCACTGAAGTGGTTCGACAGTAAGTTTATATAAATTTATTATTTACACGATTATCCGAAGGGGGAAGGAGAAAGGAAGGAAAGGGGAGAGGGGGAAAGGAAGAGAAAGAAAAAAGGGGGAAGGGAGAAAGGGAGGGTTAGGGGGTTTAAAAAGAAAAGGGTGATGGCGAAAAAAGTGGGCAATACGTAAGGGGAATGGGAAGGGGAGGGGAAAGGGGGGAAGAGAAATAGGGGGGTGAGAGAGCGATGGAAAAAAATCACACGAGGGAAAAATGAGAAATAAACTACAACAAATATGGTGCTTGACATTATTTGGATGTAAATGCTCGTGTACCAAAATGAAGTAACTCTATAGGAATTATTTAGGATTGTCAATACACAAATCACCCATGTCGTTTACCCGTGAGGCACTTATGAGGTTCACTGGTATGATCGCTGGTTAGAAAAGTGAGGCTTGGTGGGGTGTGTGAGGCTTTGTGGTGAGTTCTGCTGCGGTCACACGACTCCTTGGTATGAAGGGACTCTGATATATGGGGCGATTTTCCCCTGCCCAAGCTATCCGTCGTGGCTGATTCCTTCCGTAACTAATGACGGGGAAAGGACCGCTGTGTTGGTCTTCGCTCTTCAATACTCGTTAACCTCTCAGATCAAAACAAGAACCATAACATAATTACCAATCAGTTCAATGATTACTTAAGAGGTTTTGCTATAGAGTTAGTCTTTCTTTAATTAATTTTCCATGAAAGATTGAATTATTATCATAGTGTTTATTTTTCAAAGTTCAACATGCATGGAACTCAATTGGCAAACGACCGGAAACCTTTCACGATCGGCTCCAAGTAGCTCATTCCCTCATTGGCATTAATAGGGTCAATGAGGAATTAGGGAATACAAACCACAGCAACTTCAAAATGGAATGGATCTACAACAGGAACATCCCCATCATTATTCACATATCAGTCTTTCCTTTCAAACAACTAACCCGCAATCTTGTTCGTGGCTTCCTCTTACTCCCTTTTACGCTTCGCTCTACGTCAAAGAAAGAACAACTGTCGTATATCCAGTTAGTGATGCTTCCCTGGAGAGCACTATGATCGCTCTGTTAACATATCACGGGGCAGGAGGCGTCCAGCGAGGTCGTGTGAACAGCCCTTCAGTAATGCTGGACGAGGGCGTGGGGCGAGGTTCCGATTTGGGAAGGACCAGCTGTGTGACCGCGGCCCCTGGGAGATCTGTAGATGGCTCGGCGGTGTAACTACGTGGTGTAGACGGTAGCAGAATAAACCAGCAAGTTGAACAATTCTCCTGGGATGTGGTAGAGAGATGTCCCCCGTCCAGGACCCTCTCTCCCTCCTCTCCCTCTTCCTGTCCTCTCCTTTTCCCTCCGATTCCATACCCAATTCCGTTCTCGTTATCACACTGTCATCCGTCATATATACAAGCTCAACAGCATCATCATACAAGTCTCTAGTCCAATAAAACATCCAAATCATTGTCTCTCACCCCATTATGCTGTGCCATGTCGAATTGCAGCAATGGCTACACTGTCATAATTCATCAAGCGATTCGGCTATTTTCACCACTCAAATAAAAACAAACAAACAACAACAACAATAACAACAACAACAACAAAATGGGAACTTTTCTAGTATCAAAACAAACCACCGAGAGTAATACTCAAAAAGCTAGGTAATAGAGATGATAAGGGAAAAAAAATCGAAAAAGTAAACGCTTTTGCTCGAGGGGTAACAGAGGTGCCTCTTTAAAGCTCCCAAGGTTGTTTTTGTGACGTTACCCTCAGGCGAAAGACAGGCGCTCTCCCACATCTCGAAGCGACCAATCAGAACTCAAGTTTCCTCACAGGAGACTCCGCCCAACTCTTGTCACGCTTGCGCAGCTGCAGGAAATGCCAGATTTTGCTTTCTTAGGGATCAACCTCTTTACCTTCTAAAGTTAGGGAAAATTTTGGAGTGAGAGGGGGTAGCAGAGAGGGAAAGGGAAAGGTAGAGGGAGAGGGAGAGGGAGGAGAGGGAGAGGGAAGGGAGAGAGAGGGAGAGGGGAGAGGGAGGGAGGGGAGAGGAGGGGGAGGGGGAGGGGGAGGGGGAGGGGGAAGGGGGAGAGGAGAGGGAGAGGGAGAGGGAGAGGGAGAGGGAGAGGGAAGAGGGAGGGAGAGGAGAGGGAGAGGGAGAGGGAGAGGAGAGGGAGAGGGAGAGGGAGAGGGAGGGAAAGGGGAGAGGGAGAGGAAAGGTAGAGGGAAGAGGGTGAAAGATAGAGAAATTAATACCTCATGTTTTTAATCAGTATTTTTAGTATCGTTATCATTACTTTGTTATTATCATCACCATTGTGATCGTCAATGTCATAAGCATCATAATTATTATTATCAGTGCTGTTATCATTACCATTACTATTGCTAATAATAGTATTACTTACTATCGTTGTCTTTAGTCATTATTATGATTATCATTGTTGTTTACTATCACTATTTCTTACTATCATTATTCGTTATTATTATTACTATTATATATCGTCAGTATTATCGTATCTCTTATTATTTTTCAATATTGTTATTATTACTATTATTTTTATTATCATTATCATCATTAATATTATTATTATCATCATTATCATCATCATCATCATCATTTTTATTATTATTATTATTATTATTATTATTATTATTATTATTATTATTATTATTATTATTATTATTATTATTATTATTATTATTATTATTAATATTATCATCGTTATTGTTATTATCCTTACCATTACTATTACTAGTCTTATTATTATTGTTGTTGTTACTACTATTATTATTATTAATGTTATTATTTATACTATTATTAGCATTACTATTACCATCACCATTATTATCATTATCATTATTAGCAATACTGTTACTTTTATAATAATCATTACTATCAATGCCATTATCATTATCATTACCCTTATCAATTTATTATTGTGATTATTATTGTCATTATTATTGCTATTATTCCTACTATTACTGCTACTACTACTACTATTACTATTATCGTTATTATTATCAATATTATTATCATTATTATCATCGTTATCGTCGTTATAATAATAATAATAATAACAATAATAATAATAATAATAATAATAATTATTATTATTATTATAATTATTATTATTGTTATTAATTACTATCATGATGATCATCATCTTTATTACTACTGTTTATGTTGTTACCACTATTATCATCAATATCATTATCATTATTATCATCAATATAATTATCATTATGGTTATTGTTATAATCATAATAATTACTATCATTATCATTATTCTTTCTATTAATATTATCTATATTAATATAATCGTTATGACTTTTATTATTGTTGCTACTACTGCTACTATTATTATCATCATTTTCATTATTTTCTTTATTGCTATCAGCATTATTACCACTGTTATTGTTTTTATCATTTTTATGAGCATTATTATCATTATTATTGTTGTTGTTATTATTATTATCATCATTATCATTATTATCACTATCATTGTCATTTCCATTATTATCAACATTATATATATATATATATATATATATATATATATATTATATATATATATATGTGTGTGTGTGTGTGGTGTGTGTGTGTGTGTGTGTGTGTGTGTGTCTGTGTGTTGTGTATGTGCGTGTGTGTATGTGTAAACATATATGTGTATGTGCATTCACAAACATTTATATATATATATATATATTATATATATATAATATATATATATATATATATATATAATATATATACATGTGTGTGTGTATATGTGTGTAACATATATAGATATATACATATATTATATATTTATATATGTATATATTTGCTAATATATATATTATAATATATATATATAATATATATATATATATATATATATATTATATATATATATATATATATATGTGTGTGTGTGTGTGTGTCAGACACACACACACACATACAGGAGCTACCATGTTTTTGTGTGTATTTCTCTTTTGGTGTTTAAACGTGTATTTGTACGAACACACTTATTATTCATATAATTATATAGAGAACTGCACATTTACCAATATATACACCTCCAGTCTTCTTCTTCATCTGTTTCTTCTTTACTCCTTCTCTTTCTTTCCTTCTTAACACTAGTCACTTTTTTTTACCCTGACCCGGACTAAAAAGTTCAGAAGACCCAGCATCACAGTGACCTGTAGTGACCCCCACGCTGTTCAGAGAGTCACTGAATATCAAATACCATGAACACCGTATTTCTAAATATACCCTTACGCTGCCCCTCCCGAGAGACCGATTTCGCCCGGCTCGCTTGCCGCTGATACGTCTGGCAGGGCTGGTTTTGCCTGCAGAATCACACCTGCAATTTATTCTGGTGCTGAGGTGTGGCGACGCAGCCCATGTGCAAAGGCGTGGTAACTTCAGCCAATCCACGCCGAAGGACTTGTCGTTCTTCCCCGGCCAACATCCACGTTCATTTATCATTGTGTGATTCAGCCTCGTCTTGTGTCTTCGTCCCAATATATATCTTTGACACTACTTGCCACAGCAAAGGGTTGGAATCCAGCATTCCTGTCGCCTCGGTTGATGGATCCCTCTCTGATGGCAAACAAAAATGATAAAGATAATGATAACGATAATGGCAATGATAATGATAATGATAATAATGATGATGATGATGACATGATGATATGATAATAATAATAATAAAAATAATAATATGATAATAATAATAATGATAATAATAATAATAATAATAATAATAATAATAATAATAATAATAATAATAATAATAATAATAATAATAATGATAATAATAATAATAATAATAATGATATAATAATAATAAAATAATAACAATGATAATAATAATGATAACAACAACAAAAAGAAAATACTACTACGACTCCTACTCTTACTGCTATTACTACTATTGATAACAACAGTAATAATAATGATAATGATAATAATGATAACAAAAATGATGATAACAATCATGATAATAACAACAACAATAAAAATACAATAAAAATAAAAAATCAAAATAACACTACTAATACTACAGTTACTACTACTACCAGCAATAATAATGAGAATGATATTGATGATGATAATGATAATGAAGATATTGATAATGATAATACTAATAATCATGATAATGATTTAATAAAAGTGATAACAATATTAGTGTTAGTAAAAATAACAATGGTAATAATGATGGTGACAGTAATAATAATAATAATGATTATAACAATAATTATAAAAATATAATGATAATAACAATAACAACAACAACAACAACAATGGCAACAACAACGATAATTCTAATAATAATAAACATAATTAACATGATAATGATATAAATGATAATAATGATGATGAGAGTGATAATAACAACAGCAAAAATAACTACAACAACACTAATAACAACAATAATGCTAATAATAATAATCACAATAGTGATAACTATGATGACAATGATAATAACAATAAAAAGAATAATGATTACATAATGATAACCATAAAAAGGATGAAAATGACGATA
>NW_020869032.1:724263-726763 GCF_003789085.1 Penaeus vannamei | reverse complement strand
GCAGGAGAGAGAAAGAGAAAGAAGGAGGAGAGAGGGCGCGGGAGAGAGACAGAAAACACAGCAGAGGCGAAACGAGAAAGAGAAAGAGAGAGAGAGGCGGGCTGGCGAGAGAGAGAGAGAACTCGGAGAGACAGCGCGGCCTCGAGACGAGAGACCAGAGAGAGCGGAGAGAGAGAGAGAGAGAGGAGAGAGCCCGGAGGAGAAGCGGAGACGAGACGACCAGAGAAGAGAGAGCAGAAAAAAGAGGGAAGCAAGAGAGACGAGAGGAGAGTGAGAGAGGAGACGAAGAGAGAGAACGAGAGAGAGAGAGAGAGAGAGGAGTGATCTGGACGAGACGAAGACGCCCGCAGGAGACCAGAGAGAGACCGAGCGCAGAGACGATCGGATGAGAACGAGGTAGGTTGTGAAGAAAAGGGCGAGAACGACGACGGAGAACGAGAGACGCAGAAGAAAGAGCAAAGCGAAAGAGACTAGTAGAAAGTAGAGGGAGAGAGAAAGGAAGGAGAGTGGGAGAGAGCAGAAAGGAGAGAGACGGGGAGAGAACGGAGAGAGAAGAGATGAGAGAAGAGAGAGAGACGAGGAGAGAGAGAGAAGGAGAGAGAGAGAGAGAGAAGAGAAAGAGACAAGAGGAAAGAGAGAAGAGATAGAGAAAGAGAGAAGAAGAGAGAGAGAAGAGCGAAGCGAGCGAGCGAGAGCGAGAGAGCGAGAGACGAGAACGAGAGAAGAACGAGAAGAGCCGAGGAGAAAGAGAGAACGAGCGAGAGAACGAGAAAGAGAGAACGAGAGAGAGAGAGATCGTCCTGTGATGGAAGACCTCCGTTTATCAAGGAATGCGCGGATTATATGAAGTTCTTATCAGTAATGGAAACCTTCAAACATGGCGTCTTTAATGAGTGTCTTCCCCGCAGCGTTTGTTTACATAACGTTTGCTTATCACACGATAGGTTTATTGGCCCGTCTATAATGTTCGGTCGGGAAGCGAAACGTTTTGATTTCTTTCGTCTGATGGAAGAGGCAAATCAGCTGGAAAAATT
This sequence comes from Penaeus vannamei, assembly GCF_003789085.1. Lineage (NCBI taxonomy): Eukaryota > Metazoa > Arthropoda > Malacostraca > Decapoda > Penaeidae > Penaeus > Penaeus vannamei. The sequence continues at coordinate 725,729 of NW_020869032.1, read as the reverse complement.
TAAGGTACTGGAGTTTATCATCGGCTTCGTTTAATTTTTTTTTTTTGTGCGTCTGTATTTACTTTATTTCCGTGTGTATCTTTTTTTTTAATATAAGGATATAGGTTTTGCATATATATGCTGTGTTTTATAGGCTGGTCCTGTGTGTATGAGTTGTGTGTGTGTGTGTGTGTGTGTGTGTGTGTGTGTTGTGTGTGTGTGTGTGTGTGTGTGTGTGTGGTGTGGTGTGTGTGTGTGTTGTGTGTGTGTGTGTGTGTGTGTGTGTGTGTGTGTGTGTGTGTGTGTGTGTGTGTGTGTGTGTGTGTGTGTGTGTGTGTGTGTGTTCGTATGTGTTTATGTATGCATAAAGTAGTTATGCTCATGCATATATGTATACAAATGTATTATATATATATATATATATATATATATATATTAATATATATATACTATATATAATATGTATGTATGTATGTATATCTATATATATATATGATTGCATATATATGTCTGTTCGTCTATCTGTCTGTCTATCTATTTGTCTATTTGGATTTATATATGTATGTATCTTTGAGCATATATTTTTGTTTGTCTTTACGTATGTGTACAATTAAAAATGTGATCAGATATGACAGAAATATGAGTTTGAAGAAATATGTGTACATACAAACACAAACTAGTGTGTCAAGTGCAATCAGCTGTTTTGGAGGGTTTGTGTATGCCTGCGACCTGTCCTCCGAGTCCTACCTGTCATGTTTTATATTCACGTTTCATTTATATCAAATGATAATGATGATAATAACAGAAAGGAGAATTACAATAATAACGATTATATTAATGATGGTAGGATAATTCAGATGATAAAACATAGTGATGATGGTGGAGAATGGAGTTAATAAAAGAAAGTATGCGTAATGATGATAATAATGATAATGATGATAATACTTGATAGTGATTATGGCAGTGAGATAATGAAAATTAGGAAAATAACAATAATAACAGTTATAACAGCAGCAACAACAATGATAATAAAAACATAAATCATGACATATAGAATAATTTTCAATGATAATGATAATAATTATGATGATGATGATAATAATGACGATGTGATATAACAATTTTCCTTTCCTCTTCTCCCTCCTCCCTTCCTTCCTTCCCTCTCTCTCTCCATCCCTAACTCTCCTCTCCTTTTAACTTCCTCCTCTCTCTCCTTCTCTCTCCATCTCTTGTTCCCTCCTTCTTCCCCTCTTCTCCCCTTCCTTTCTCTCTCTCTCTCCATCCGTTCCTTCCTCCCCTCCTTCCCTCTTCCTCCCTCCCTCCCTCTCCTCCTCCTCTCCCTCTTCTCCCTCTTCCCTCTCCCTCCCCTCCTTCCCTCTTCCCTCTCCCTCTTCCCTCCTTCCCTCCTCCCCTCCCTCCCTCCCTCCTTCCCTCCCCTTCCTCCTCTTTCCCTCTCCCCTCCCTCTCCCTCCCCCCTCCCTCTCCTC
>NW_020869032.1:711763-714263 GCF_003789085.1 Penaeus vannamei | reverse complement strand
CTGCAGCGGTACAAAATACACACCTTTTTTCTCTCCCTCCCGTCAATGATAATTTTGTTATTAAGAGTATCCCGTTGCCATGATTGCGAGGCTGACAGGCAACAGCATCTGGCACAAGAGAAGTCGCCACCAGGTACGGCAACAGGACACATTATTATACCAGGTAATGAGACCGGTATGTTACCTGGGCGACGTGCGTATGCTAATATTGCGGTTTAATCAAGAAAGTAAACAAGGACCCCCACTTCACACACGCTCCCTTACCCCTTCCCCTCTCCCTCGGCCAGTCCCCTTCCCCTTTTCTCTCCTTCCGTCCCCTTCCTACTATATTCTTCTCCTTCCCTCTTCCCTCTCTCTTCTCTTATCTTTTCCCTTTTCCCCTCTCCCCTCCTCCTGCCCTTCCTACTATATCCTTCTCCTTCCCCCTTCCCTCTCTCCTCCTTTTCCCTTCTCCCTCCCCTTCCCCTTCCCCTCTCCTCCTCCCCGCCCATTCCTACTATATCCTCCTCCCCTTCCCTCTCCTCTGTCCCCCTTCTCTCCCTCCCTCCCCTTCCCCTTTCCCTCTCCCTCACTCCCCTCCCTGCTCCCTCTTTCTCTCTCCTCTTCACCTTTTCCCTCTTCCCTCCTCCCGCCCCTTCCTACTATATCCTTCTCCTTCCCCTTCCCTCTCTCCTCTGTCCCCCTTCTCCCTCCCTCCCCTTCCCCTTTTCCCCTCTCCCTCACTCACCTCTCCCCGACCACTTTCCTCACACGGGCATCAGCAATTCTCGTGAAATATAAAGTCAGGTTCACTCAGTAAGTATTGTGCGGTGGCTCCCGGTGGCCTGGAGGCAGCTTCAGGGGGTGTAAATGGATGGTGAAGTATTTCTCGCTTCGCATAATTTTTACTTGCTTGTAGTTCTCTGTTCTTGCGTTTGCCTTTTGTTTTGTTTATATTTCTCTTTTTTTGTATGTTTGTTTTGATTTTTTTTTTGTTTCTATTCGCTTGGTTATTTTTTTTTCGTATGGCTGTGTGTCTGGCTGTTTATCTATCTGCCTCTCTCTCTCTCTTTCTCTCTTCCTCCCTCTTCCTCCCTCCCTCCTTCTCCCTTCCTCCATCCCTCCTTCCCTCCCCCCTCTCTTCTCCTCCCTCCCTCTCTCTCTTCCTCCATCCCTCCCTCTCTCTCTTCCTCTCTCCCTCCCCTCCTCTCTCTTTCCTCCCTTCCATCTCTCTCTTCTCCATCCCTCCTCTCTCTCTTCCTTCCGCCCCTCCCTCTCTCTCTTCTTCCCTCCCTCCCTCACTCTCCTCCTCCTCTCTCTCCCTCCATCCCTCCCTCCCTCCCTCTCCTCTCTTCTCCCTCCCTCCCTCTCTACTCTCCTCCTCCCTCCCTCTCTCTCTCTCTTCCTCCCTCCCCCCCCTCTTCTCCTCCTCCCTCCTCTCTCTCTCTCTTCCTCCCTCCCTCCCCTCTCTCCTCTTCCTCCATCCCTCCTCCTTCACTCTCTTCCTCCATAACTCCCTCCCTCTCTCTCTCTCTCTCCTCCATCCCTCCCTCCTTCACACTCTCTTCCTCCCTACCTCTCTCTCTCTCCCTCCCTCCATCCCTCCTCTCTCCCTCTCTCCTCTCTCTCTCTCCTCCCTTCCCTCCCTCCTCTCTCTCTCTGATTACACCGAAATACAAACACCAACAGTGTGATACAATCAACACCACCTGTCCTTCCCCGACATTAGGTCCCCTTTCGCAAATGAAGGAGCTGGATCGCACGTCAACAGCCCCCCCCCCCACACGACCCCACGTGAAGGTCTCTCTCTCGTCGTCTCTCGCGTCGTTCTCCCGACACCCATACGCTCGTCTCTACGACCTCACTGAATACGACCTCTTCTCTTCTGGATTAGGAGTACTTGTCTTCGTCGTTGGTCATCTTAGGCTTTCGCGTGAGACCATGTCGAGGGACCTTGGCGACGGAGGCACTGTCTTCGGGTCATGTTGCCTACCACTTCGTTGACAACGGTCTGACTCTGCACGTCTTTCATTCTCGTTCTCTGCTCTCTTTTCTTGTTCCTTTATACCCTTTTTTTATTTTCTTTCTTTCCCTCTGTTTTTTTTTTAGCTCTCATTCCACTCCCTTCCCCTTTTCCCATCTCCGTACCCTTTCCCTCTTCCCCCTCTTCCTTCCCCTTCCCCCTCTCCTTCACCCCTTCCCCTCTTCTCTTAGCCCTTCTCCTTCCCCCTCTCATAACCGTTCCTTCCCCCTTCCCCCTCCCCCCTCAACCATACCCTTCCCCCTCAACCATACCCCTTCACCCCTTCCCCTTCACCCCTTCGCCCTCTCCTATACCCTTCTCCCTTCCCCCTTCTTCCCCCCCTCCCCCTCTCCCGCTGGCAACCGCACAAATGCAAGAACGCAACTCGGGGCCTACACCCTTCGCAGGCCATATAAGTGTCGGGCGCCGGAATAGAACACGCGGTCCACTTCCACGACGACAGAGAATTATCTGTTTCTCCGCAAGATCGAGACGAGG
>NW_020869032.1:693112-695612 GCF_003789085.1 Penaeus vannamei | reverse complement strand
TGATTTAAGACAATGAAATCATAAAGACATGATAGCAAGGCCGGAATTTCCCTGCTACCATCACGGTGCAGAAAGCATTGTTTTAGCGCAAGAGAATGCTTTTGTAAAAAATTTAACATATACCTCGAGGAATAAAGCTTAAGTATTCACACCATCATTCTATCTGCACGAGGATATACAAGAGTTTCGCTTGAGTAACACATAACATATTACTACCGTGTTTATCCTGCTTGAAAATCGTCTTAGTATATATACATCTTTTCTGTGGTTCTTTCTTTCTGTTCAGATGAGTTTAGAATTTATAATAACTCGGCAAACGCGAATGCAAAATGAGATAGACAGAAAACCAAAGTGAAATAGATGAGGAGGAAGAGGATTTTACAGACATTCGCGAGATAAGTAAAATGGAAAAAGAAAAAGAATAGAAAAAAAAAATCATGTATGAATATGAATTCCTCTTTTTCTAAGAACTACGAGCGCACTTTGAATTGAATTTATCACTAACTAGTATTTTAGTGGTTCTCATTTCCTTGGGATAATAAGACCGAGACTCTCTTTCTTCTCTTTTCTTCTCTTCTCTCTCTCTCTCTCCTTCTTCTCTTCTATTCTATTCCTTGTCTCTCTCTCTCTCTTCTGTTTCTTTCTCTCTCTCTCTCTCTCCTCTTCTCTTCTCTTCTCTCCTCTCTTCTTTCTCTCTTTCTCTCTCTTCTCTCTTCTCTCCCTCCCTTTCTCCTCTTCTTTTCTCTTCTCCTTCTTCTCTTCTCTTCTCTTCTCTTCTCTCCTCTTCTCTTCTCTTCTCTTTTCTCCTCTTCTTTTCTCTTCTCTCTCTCTTCTCTCTCTCCCTCTCTCTCTTTATGTTTGCATGTGTGTATGTATATTCAAGTTTGTGTCCATATTCAGGTGTTCTAGGGAGCCATAACGAAAATGTTATTTGGCTCCAAGTGGCTGTTTCTACATATAACCTGATGTTTACGTGTGTTATTGTGCAACCTTCATAAAGTTATTTTTCTTCCCATACCAACTACCGTAAATAAACAGTGAACTAACAGGGAGAAAAAAAAAGTGAAATAACAGAACAATAACAGAAAAGAAAAAAAGATAAACGTGATATGGTCTTTTCAAGTGACAAAGAGTACAAGCGGAGATCCATACCACGAATGTACAATAGATACAAAACGATACCTTACGTAGACCGCGCCTCCTCGTGGCTCCGGCTAGAATGACTGACGCGATCAGGCCAAGAAACACACGAGGAAAACCATCGCCCAAGAAGGCTGACGTCTTGAACTAACTGTCCCCGTCATTGGGAGCGAGGCCAGAAGAAAGACGCTTTCCTCTTCTTCTTCTTCTTCCTTTCTTCTAATTCTTCTTCTTCCTTCTTCCTTTTTTTCTTCTTCCTTCTTCCTTCTTTTCCTCTTCTTTCTTCTTTTTCCTTCTTCCTTCCTCCTTCCCTCCTTCTTCCTTCTCTTCCTCCTTCCTCCTCTTCTTCTTCCTCCTTCCTCCTCTTCTCTCTTCTTCTCCTCCTCCTCCTTCTTCCTTCTTCCTCCTCCTCCTCCTCCCTCCTTTCCTCTTCCTTCTTCTTCTTCCTCCTCCTCCTCCTCCTTCTTCTTCCTGTTGAAGACCTCGCCAGGAAGGATCAAAATGTACTCGTTCCTGTGCGGTCTCTCGGCGACCAAGTTTCTCGTCCTGGTGGTTCTGCTCGCCGTCTCTCTCCCTGGTGAGTACGGGGGGGGGGGGTCCCTTCCTCTCTTTTATTCTCGATCAGATTTTCATTCAATTTTTTCTCTTTCAGGATATTTTCATATTCATTTTTTTCTTTTTTTCTGTGTTCCTTTATTATTTTTTTTTTATTGTTTTTTTTTTATAATTCTTGAATTATTGGGTTAATTTTATCTTGCTAATTATCAAGATTCTTAAAAGAACATTTTTTCGTTTCTTTTTTTTTATTATTATCATTGCTACAGTTATTTCTTATTTTCTTTTATTATCATTCCTACAGTTAAAAAGCTATATCAATAATTACCATCATTACCATCCTAATCTTCATTATCATTATTATTTTTAGGTGTTCTTACAGTTGCACCCATGCTGTTGAAACTATATATTGACTGATATAATGAATTATGTAGGTATATATGTCTGTAGATATTTATGTATACATTTATCTCTCTCTCCCTCTCTCATACATACACACACACACATACACACACACACACATGTTGTGGTGTGTGTTGGTGTGTTGTGTATATATATATATAATATATATATATATATATATATATAATATATATATATATATATATATATATATATATATATATATATATATATATATATAATATATATATATATATATATATATATATATATATATATATATATATATATATATATATATATATATTATATATATATATATATATATATATATTATATATATATATATTATATATTATATATATATATATATATATATATTATAATATATATATATATATAT
>NW_020869032.1:683091-688683 GCF_003789085.1 Penaeus vannamei | reverse complement strand
CACACAACACAACCACACACAACACACACACACGCACAACCCTCACCAAACAGAGGCGTTTAGAAAAGATAATTCACACTTTGAAGAAGTTCCCCAAAGCCTCATTGAAGTTTACGCAAAGATCTAAGTTGACTGGAGTTATTGTGTTTGAGGAGAATATGTTGGTCGAGCTATTCTTAGATAGTCTCAGAGAGCTCTTCGGAACAGGCGCCTTAAGAAATCACTTTGTTCCAGCTTCAAAGGCAAAGGAAAGAGGCGGCTATAGGAACAGCTGAAAAAGTAAATTGTTCTTTTTGTTTAATTTTTTTGATTTTTTCTCTTTCTTCTCTCTCTCTTCTCTTTCTTTCTTTTCTCTCTCTCTCTCTCTCTTCTCTCTCTCTCTCTCCCTCTCTCTTCATCTTTCTTCTCTCTCTCTCTCTTTCTCTCTCTTCTCTCTTCCCTCCTCTCCTCTCTCTCTCTCTCTCTCTCCCTCTCCCTCCACCCCAATCTCTCTCTCTCTCAGTCTCTCTCTCTCTCCCCTCTCTCTCTCCTCTCTCTCTCTCTCTCTCTTTCTCTCTCCTCTTCTCCTCTCTCTCTCCTCTCTCTCTCTCTCTTCAGTTTCTTTCTCTTCTCTCTCCCCTCTCTCTCTCCTCTCTCCTCTTCCTCTCCTCTCTCTTCTCATCTTCTCTTCTCTTTCTCTCTCTCTCTTCTTCTCTCTCTCTCTCTCTACATATATATATTATGTCTTTTCTTTTTTTTATATATTCGTCTCTTATGAGGAAGCGTTGACTTTTTTCGATATATTTCCCTTTTTCTCTTCACTGTAGAGAGAAAAGAGAGGAAAAAAGTCAAACATTCATACTTATATTTTTTTGAAAAGAGAAAAGGAAGACTCAAGGTTACTTTCATTGCGTTTCGCCCCCCTACAGATAACGAATACAAAATAAGAAAGGGAGAAAGCACACGTTTATATTTGCTATAAAAAACTTTCTCTCTCTGTACCACCCACACTAACAAATGTATATATGTTATGTAAATATATATTATATATATATATTATAATATATATTATATATATATATATACATATATACTTAATTTTATCTATCATAATCTATCTATCTATCTATTCTACATATATCAACGCAATCGAAAAAAGATACGGAAATTCCAACCGTTTCCTCAGTCCCCAGACTCCGAGTCAAGTAAACCATTACCCAGCCAACAATGCCGAAGTCCTCTCGGCTTCCCTGGGGTCCACTCCGCGTCCCACTCGGCCTGGCCATTAATACCCATTTGCTGTCCGGTCGTTCCTCGCTCGGCTGCCGATTTCAACGCCAATTTACATCAATTGGATTTTCGTAAACGTCAGTTCTTGTGTACATTGTGATACGTACGCACGAAGTTCTCACATACGCAAAGACAGACATAAATACTCATATGAAGACAACTTAACACAGACACAGAAACACAACACACACACAAAAACACGCGCGCGCGCGCGCTCACACACACAAAACACACGCACACACATACGTACCACACGCTCACGAAACACACACCCACACACACAACACACACACACACACACACACACACACACACACACACACACAACACGCACAGCACACACACACACAACACACACCACACACACACTACAAAGACATCCACCTGATCTCCGTTAAGAACGAAACACAGCGAATCAGATAGCAAAATCAATCAATTTAATGCCATTCTAATCTACCCACGGGCCAAGGCAATTAACAGGAGATATGTGTCCATCAATAGGGTTTTATAAGGTAATTATCGTGACGTATATATAGATGGAAAGGGACTTCGCTCTCTTTATGGGAGGTGACGGGAGCCAAAAACATCTTGGAGGAAAATCTGAGTGAGAGTAGTGGTTCTCTCTCTCTTTTTTCCCTTTTCTTCTTCTTTTCTCTCTTCTCTCTCTCGCTCTCTCTGTCTGTCTTTCTCTCTCTCTCTCTCTCTCTCTCTCTCTCTGTCTGTCTCTCTTCTCTCGCTCTCTTCTGTCTGTCTGTCTGTCTCTCTCTCTCTCTCTCTCTCTCTCTCTCTCTCTCTCTCTCTCTCTCTCTCTCAGCGCGCGCGCGCCGCGCGCTCTCTCTCTCTCTCTGTCTGTCTGCCTCTCTGTCTGGGTCTTTCTCCCCATTCCCCTCTCTCTTTTTTCCTCCCTATCCCTATCTCCTTTTTTCTCCCCGCTCTGTTATCTGTTTGTCTGTCTCTGTCTGTTTGTCTCTCTCTTTCTCTCTCTCTTTTTTTCTCTTCCTCCTCTCTCTCTCCTCTCTCTCTCTCTCTCTTCTCTCTCTCTCTCTCTCTCTCTCTCTCTCTCTCTCCTCTCTCTCTCTCTCTTTTTTCTCCCTCTCCCTCTCTACCTCTCTCTCTATTTCCCTCTCTTGAATATACACATATGCAAATATTCCGATACCGCAGAATTGCTAAACAAACATAACGTTCCTAATATCTGGATGAAACAGCATTACCCTGTCTCGTTGAAAATTATTTATAAGAGCACATTGCTGCTGGCGAGAGATGAGGGACGTAAACAAATGCGCCTAATATTGCAGTTTCCATTAAGGTCGCGGAAACGTGTCGTATTTTGCAGTGCTTGCGGAATAATGCCAATGTGTATGTGCGCCATTTCTCTTAAGGCGAGTGGGATGAGGTAGACACCACAACAAGTTCTATATTTAGATCTTATCGAAAAAAAAAAAGAAGAAAAAAAAACAAATAGAAAAAAGAATAGAAAGAAAAGATGGAAAAAGAGAAAAAAAGAAAGAAAAGAAAAGAAAAAAAAGAAAAGAAAAAAAAAATTGTATCATCATCTAGAAAATCTAAAAGGAATTTTGGATACTGTCAAGGTTGAAATGGAATAACAAAAAACGTTTGGCAATTCATACTCAAATTTGCACAAAATATAAATCCTTCGATTTTTAGAAGTATGTGTCTTTCTAATTGAAGTATGTTAGCCTAATTATTATCTTATACAAACAGCGATAGACCTTTCATTACTCGATTCATCAAAGATATACCTGGTAATAAAAAATAAGAACAGACCCCCCCAAAAATGATAATAAATAAATAAATAGATAAAATAAAATGAATAAATATAAAAAAGAGAAAAAAAAGACAAAAAAATCTATAATAAGTAAAACAAAAACAGCATTTAGAGGGCAGAATCGACTCCTCGTCAGCACGAATCTTGGTTTTGCTAGCTGATAAGGAGTCAGTCCCTTCTCGAAACGTTTATTGTGGCCATTTCTTTTCAACTCTCTCCATTTTTCTTCTCTCTGTTTCTTTCGACTCTCTCTCTCTCTTCGACTTTACCTCCCTCCCTCTCACACTACTTTTTTTCTCTCTGTCTCTCTCTCTCTCTCTCTCTCTCTCTCTCTCTCTCTCTTCCTCTCTCTCTCTCTCTCTCTCTCTCTCTCTCTTCTCTCTCTCTCTCTCTCTCTCTCTCTCTCTCTCTCTCTCTCTCTCTCTCTCCTCTCTCTCTCTCTCTCTCTCTCTCTCTCTCTCTCTCTCTCTCTCTCTCTCTCTCTCCTATCTCTCTCTCTCTCTCTCTATCTATCTCTATCTCTCTCCCTCTCTCTCTCTCTTTATGGTGATCATTCCATTTGGACTCACCTCTCTTTCCAAACAAATTCTGAATATTCTTATATATCACACACCGTATCTGTCCGGCTTTTGGGGTTTATGCTTTTGATATCAGGAAGAAGGAGATTAAATGTTACATCAAATCCTCATTTATATTCTCACAGTCAACATGATTGCATCGTCTTAGGCAATCTTTGAGACGAGCCTAAATGTTTATATTTGCATACATGCATTTAAACTTTGTATGCTTGCCAAACACACACACACAAGCCTAAGCACACAGCATTATTACTTTGACAACAAGCACACACAGAAACAGCGTGGATTATACCTTATGCTTGGAGTGGCGGCGTCTATCGCAAGCAAGCATTCAGCTCCTATCTATATACCTGAATATTCCAGCTTTCACAGAGATCTGTTTATATATAAACGTATATATTTGTGCGTACATACATACAAACACACACACACACAGACACTCACTCACTTACTCACTCACACACACCCACACACACACACACACACACACAACACACACACACACTCACTCACTCACTCACTCACCACACACACACACACACACACACACACACACCACACACAACACACACACACACACACACACACCACACACACACACACACACACACACACAACACACACACACACACATATGTATATATATATATATATATATATATATATATATGTATATATATATATATATATATATATATATTATATATATATATATATATATATATATATATATATATATATATATATATATATATATTATATATATATATATATATATATATATATATATATATATATATATATATATATATATATATATATATATATATATATATATATATATATATATATATAATATATATATATATATATATATGTGTGTGTGTGTGTGTGTGTGTGTGTGTGTGTGTGTGTGTGTGTGTGTGTGTGTGTGTGTGTGTGTGTGTATGTATGTGTGTTTGTGTGTACACACACATACTGACACATATAAACATACAGACACATACACACATACAAACAGAATATAGAAGACGAAATTTTAAAATCCTATTATAAATGTGAGAACGGTGTTTAGACTATATTGATACAAAATTATATGAACACACATATTGTATGACTTTATCATTTATTGTCTATGATAATATGTCTTTGTAGTAGTTATATCTGGTAAACAGGCACACCCACACTCACACACACAGATACACACACAGATACAGACACAGACACAGAGAGACAACTCTCTCTCTCTCTCTTTCTCTCTCAAAGAGAAAGAGAAATCTAGGAAGTGCAAGACGTAAGACAAGACCGGCGTTGTACTTATGGTCACGGGTGTACATTGTAAAAACATTTTTCTTTTCTATAACTTTTACAGAGATCGTTTCAGAGGAGATCACAGCAAGAGAATAAGTAATTTTGATTGCCTTTGTATTCTTACATTCTCATATTTCTGATATCCTTAAACTCATAATTCCAACAGCAGAATTAATTATTTCCTTTTCTTCATATCCTTATGTTCTTATGCTCCTTATATCAATAACGGAATAAGTTATTTTGATTGTCTTTATATCACTATATTCTTATAACCCTTATATTACTATATTCCTTATACCAACAATCACATAATAAGTTTTGATTGTCCTTATAAACTTTAGTCTTATAATCGTTTTATCCTGTTGTCTCTTAATGTCCACTTCATGCAGTATTTTATTCTCTTTTCATTTCATTGTCTCTCTGTTAATTTATAATTTTCATTATTATAATTTCTTTTAACTATTTATTCATTTCTTTATTTTTTGTTTGTCCTTTATCTGTCATTCCATTTCTCTCTCTCTATCTTTTTCATTTTCATTTCATTGTCTCTCTGTTAATTTATAATTTTCATTATTATAATTTCTTTTAACTCTTTCTTTATTTTTCAATTTTTATTTTTCGCTTGTCTTTTATCTGTCATTCCAA
>NW_020869032.1:673091-678091 GCF_003789085.1 Penaeus vannamei | reverse complement strand
TTATTTGTATCATATTTTTGTTGTTATTTTGTTATTTGTGTCATATTTTTGGTATTTGAGTCATATTTTTATTTGTGTCATATATGCACTTGTGTCATATTTTTGGCTATGTCATATTTTTGTGTTTGAGTTATATTTTTGCTACTTGTACTTTATTATTGTTAGTATTATAATTTTGTCATTCGTGTCATATTTTTGTTAATTGCGTCATAGTTTTGTCATTTGTGTCACATTTCTGTTTACTGTGTATTTTCATTTATCATGTGTATTTGTATTTCGTTCGTACTGTTTATTTGTGTCATACTTTACGGACCTCTAAAGTATGCGTGGGATACATTATTCAGTTCAGATCAGCGAGGTTTGAGGAGATTCTGACCGGCTTAAACTGATTTGGCTAAACTGAGCTCTCTCAACTGGATAGTCTCCCTCTCTCCCTCTCTCTCACTTTCATCCCCGTCTTCTCTCTCTCTCTGTCTGTCTGTCTGTCTGTCTGTCCTCTCTCTCTCTTTCTCACTTTATCCCCCGTCTCTCTCTGTCTGTCTGTCTGTCTCTCGCTCACTTTCATCCCCCGTCACTCTCTCTCTCTCTCTTCTCTCTCTCTTCTCTCCCCCCCCTTCTCTCTCTTCTCTTTCTCTCTCTCTCTCCCTCTCATCTAAAATGCATTTTCAACGCTGAAAACTACGCATACATCAAGGCGTTTGTGTAATACATTCTTCTTTTGCATACAGTCTTTTTATCGTGTATTATCTTTAGGCGTAGTATTCAGGAAACGTGTCTTTTCTGTCACTCTTCTTCATCGTGTGTGTGTGTGTTTGTTTTGTATGGTGTGTATGTGTGTGTGCTTGCATGTGTATATGTGTGTGTGTGCGTTTGTCTGTGTGTTTGTGTTTGTGCGTGTGTTTGTGTGTGTTGTGTGTTTGCGCTTGTTTGTTTTGTGTTTGTGTGTGTGTGTGTGTTTGTGTGTATGTGTATGTTTCATGCCGACAACCCTGTAACAGCACTTATGGACGCCAACTTAGGAGAATATACTTTTTTTTGCGTTATTTTATTGCAAGTATATTTGGGTGTTTGTTTCATGGGCGTCAACCCTACTGAGATTAAATCCTCCCATTTTAGAGCTTTCACTCAGTTCACCAGAAAATTAGAATAAAATGTCCAACATTTTCCCCGTCTAAAGTTCTGGTTTTGTTCTTACTTGTTTTGTTAAGCATTCAAACTCTCTCAGACTCTGGTCTCCTAAACAGCTCATTGGCGTTAACTCTGGTAGTTCGTAACCACTGAGAGGCTGTAAAAAGACTTGGCGAATTAGTGCATATTAAGCTGAGACAAAAAAACAAAACAAACAAAAAAAGAAAAGAGAAGAGAAGAGAAGAGAAGAGAAGAGAAAGAGAAAGAGAAAGAAAGAGAAAGAGAAAAAAAAAGAAAAAGAAAAACAAAAGAAAAAGAAAGAAAAATAGAAGAAAAATATAATAAAAAGAAAAAGAATAAAAAGAAACAGGAGAAAAAGAAATAGAAGAAAAAAAGTTTGGCTGAGCAAATGAAATTTTTGATTCATATTTCTTTTTCAGTTTTCATCATTCATTCGAACTATTTAGGATTTGATGATGCATAATAATAATAATCATAAAATAAATAATATGACAAAATGACCCTCACGAGAGAGCCTGTTTGAGTGAAAAATACCATTACTTTACGATGTACTAAATGGCGTGAAATATTTCATTTCTGTTTTTATTCATTAAAAAAAGTGTAATATTGTAATTATGCGTACATATATACATACATACATATACATATATATATATATTATATATATATATATATATATTATATTATAATTATATGTACATATATATACAAGTTTATATATGTAGTGCATATATATATATATATATATATATATATATATATATATATATATATATATATATATTATATGTATATGTGTGTGTTGTGTGTGTGTGTGTGTGTGTGTGTGTGTTGTTGTGTGTGTGTGTGTGTGTGTGTGTGTGTATGTGTGTGTGTGAATGTGTATGTACATGCTTTTGTGTGATGTGCGCATGTTGGTGTGTATATGTGTGTGTTGTACTACTGTGTGTATTTTAAGGTAAACCGTTATTGACATTAACAAATATTTTTTCTTGTGAAATTTGTTCTGTGTTATATAATCATCATTGGTTTTTAGCAATCTAACGATGGGCAGATTTCGGGTGCGACACAATGAAAGAGAAACACACACACATACACACGTTCACAAGCGCTGCTTCTCTCTATCTATCTATCTGTCTGCCGGTCTATCTATCTGTATATCTGTGTCTGTCTGTGTGTCTGTCTATCTGTCTGTATATTGTCTGTCTGTCTGTCTGTACATTTGTCTGTCTGTCTATCTGTCTGTCCTGTCTGTCTGTCTATCTGTCTCTCTGTCTGTCTGTATATTTGTCTGTCTATCTATCTATCTGTCTGTCTGTCTGTCTACCTGTCTATCTATATATTGAATCCGGAGGATGTGTATATTATAATTAGTTTTTCTGTCGTTTTGATGTATGATTCATCCTGGGGCGGGTGATGGGATTATGTAGGAAATTCTATGTGCAAAAAGTATGTGGAAGGGAATGTTTCATAAATGGGACGTAACATGGTAAAACATTAGAGACGCACATTCATATACAGACACACACGGACATACACACACAGACACACACGTACATACACACACAGGCACGCACGGACATACACACACAGACACACATGGACATACACAGACACACACGGACATACACACACATACACACAACTCACTTTCACACACACCACACACACACACACACACACACACAACACACACACACGCACACACACACACACACAACAAACAAACACACACACACACACTGTAGTCCAGCTATATCTATATCTAATTACTATATGATACACACTTATATATAATGCTTACATGTTTGTCACATCACGTTATCTTTCACACCATACATATACAATATGNCAGGGGTGGGGGGGAGGGGAAGGGGGTGGTAGTAGGAGGGAGGGGAGAGAAGGGGGAAGAAATTTTCCGCTGAAATTGTCTTGAACAATCGACACCGATCTGTTTTAGAGGGGAGAGAAAGGGGGGTTAAAGTGCAGGGAAGAAGGGGTTAAAAGGGGAAAAGAGGAAAAACGGATAAAGGAGAGAGATAGGCGAAGCAGAGAAGGGATGTTCATTATGAGAAAGAGGAGAAAGGGGGGAAGATGAGGGGAAGACGCCGATGAAAGAGGGAACAGAGAGCGAAGAATGACAATTAGAATACAGAAAAGGGGAAAAAAGGGGAGAGAGGCTTCGGCTTTGCTTTCGTAAGGGGGTAAATGGGACAAGACGAAAGTAGGAGAGAGAGTAAGAGGAATGGAACGAAACGGGTAGTGGATAACGAGGAAAAAGGGAGAAAAATCTAACGATAAATTAGGTGAAAGGTAAGAGAAGACAGTGAAAGGGTTACTGTAAAGGTAAGAGATAAGAGGCCAAGGGAGGAAGAGAGAGAGAGAGAAGATAAGAAAAGTAAGGAAAAGGGAGAGACGAGGATAGAGTAAGGAAGTGAAGGAGTAAGCTAAGAAGAGGGAGGGTGGAGAGGAGTGGAAAAGGGAAACAGGAGGAAAGGTAAAAATAGGAGTAGACACGAGATGACCTATTCTCATTTGTTTGCTTGTCTATCGTAATGGGTTAAAGAGAATAGGAAGATAGGAGAAAGACAAGAAAAGAGAAAATTGAATTAGAAAATTTGCACGGTAAGAGTGAAGGTACTGCCCTATTGGGGAAGTATAGAGAGAGGAGATAAGTGGAATAGAGGGAAGAAGAGGAATAGAGGGAAGATATCACTTTTTTCTCTTGGGGAGGGTACGGAGAGAGGGGAGAGGGAAGAGGAGTGGAGAGGGGGAAATTAGAAGAAATCTAAGGGGCAAGAGAGTGAGCTAAGAGATGAGAAGAATTCATTTCAAGGGAAAGGACCGGAGAGGGAGAGAAGGGAAAGGCGAGAAGGATAAGGGAAATTCGATAAAACGAAGGGGGGGAAATCAGAGGGAAGGGACAGGTGATAGCGCTCAGATAACGAGGGGAAAAGAGGAGGGGGGAAAGAGAGAGAGGAATAAGGGAGAAAAGGGAAGGCAGAGGGGAAATGTGTATAGTTAACACAAGGTTTTCCGCTCAGTGAAGTGTCTCTCGTGCGAGGGGAGAGGGGGAAAGGGAGACAGGGAAGAGACGTGGATTAGACGAAAGCAGAGGGAGGGGAAAGTGAGAGGTAATGAGAGGGGGGGACGTCGCTCTCTAGTTTCATAAATCTGAAGTAAACGTTTCCCCTCAAAGGCGGGGAAAGTGATGGACAATTATAGGTGTTTCAGGAACATGTGGGTAGAGACAAGAGGATGCAGTGTAGTTATGAATAGAAAGGGGGAGAGGGAGGGGAGAAGAGCGAGAGGGAGAGAGAGAGAGAGAGAGAGAGAGAGAGAGAGAGAGAGAGAGAGGAGAGAGAGAGAGAGAGAGAGAGAGAGAGAGAGAGAAAGAGAGGAGAGAAGAGAGAGAGAGAGAGAGAGAGAGAGACAGATCAGACAGACAGACAGACAGACAGACCAGACAGAACAGACAGACAGACAGAGACAGACAGAGACAAAGATAGAAAGAGACGGAGAGAAAGAAAGAGAAAGGAGAGACAGAAAGACAGACAGAGAAGATATATATATATATTTATATATATAAATAATATATATATATAATATATATATATAGAGATAGAGAGAGAGAGAGAGAGAGAGAGAGAGAGAAGAGAGAGAGAGAGAGAGAAGAGAGAGAGAGAGAGAGAGAGAGAGAGAGAGAGATACAGACAGACAGACAGACAGACAGACAGACAGAGACAAAGATAGAAAGAGACGGAGAGAAAGAAAGAGAAGGAGAGAGAAAGACAGACAGAGAAGATATATATATATATATATATATATATATATAGAGAGAGAGAGAGAGA
>NW_020869032.1:665591-670591 GCF_003789085.1 Penaeus vannamei | reverse complement strand
GCCAGGAGTAAGAGAGTGAAAAGAGATTGATAGATGGCATAAAAAGATAGATAAAGATAGATGTATAAAAATAAGTAAATGGAAAATAGGTAGAACATTGATAGCTAGAAATAGCTAGAAAGAGAAAATCTTCTTATGCGTATTATATCAGAGGGGAAAATCTTGTTATGACAAAAGACATACCTTTTATGGCTTTATCTTTTTTCTTCTTTCCGTTGTGTAAGTTATTATTTGTTTCTACTTGTTTTTTTTTTGTTGTTGTTGTTGCTTATGTATAAGTAATTTTTTTGTGTTTTTTCCTATCTCTTTTTTACGATATCTGAATGTCTCCCAATTTCTCCTTTTTTGTTGGAATTGTCAGTACATTTCTTTTCTTTTCTTTTCTATCGGTGTTCGAAAGGGATATGCTTGTTTCTGTCATCAATGTGTGTTACATATCTTTCGCTTCTTTTCTTCCCTTTTTTTTTTTTTTTTTTGCTAGTTCTTCTCGTCTCCTTGTTTCTATTTACCTCACTCTCTTTCTCTCCCTCTCTCCGCTCTTTACCTGCCTCTTTCTCCCATTCTTCTCACTCTCCTCACTCTCTTTCTTATTTTTCTCCCTGTTCAAATTTTCTTCCTCTCCCGTCCCTTTACTGTTTCTTTACTACAGTCTGTATTCTGTCATTCTCCTTCTCCTGCTTCTCTCCTCCACTCTTCTCCCTCACCCCTTATTCCTCTAACCTTTTCTCTCTCCCATCTCTCCTTCATCCTTCTTCCTCCCCCCTTTTTCCTCTCCCACCACTCTCCCCTCTCCCCTCCACCCTTCTCCCTCTCCCCTCTCTCCTTCATCCCTCTACCTCTCCCTCTCTCCTCCACCCTTCATCTTCTCCCCTCTCTCCTTCACCCTCTCTCTTTTCTCCTCCACCCTGCTCCCTCTCCCCTCTCTCCTTCATCCTTCTTCTTCTCCCCTCTTTCCTCCCCCACCACTCTCTCCTCTCTTCTCCCACCTTCTCCCTCTCCCCTCTCTCCTTCTCCTCCGTCTCCTTCTTCCCTCTCCCTCTCTCTTCTCTCCCCCACCTCTCTCCCTCTCCCCTCTCTTTCTGCACCTCCTTACACCTTATTCCTATTCAGGGGGTGCACCCAGACCCTCCCATCCTCTTGGCGACATTGCTCTCAACACGAGAAACTCAATTACAAGTTTCCATTTTTGGTTCTTCAAGTGAGGCGGACAGTAGGAGGGAGAGAAGGAGGGAGGAGGAGTGAAGGGAGAGGGAAAGAGAAGGAGGAGGAAGGATGAAGAGATGGAAGGAGAGAGAGAGAGAAAGGGTGAAGGAGGGGTGAGAAGGAGAAGGGGTGAAAAGAGGTTGAGAAGAAAGGAGGTGGGGAAGAGGGAGGAAAAGTAAATGGAAGGAGAAAGGAAGGAAGGAAGGGAGAAAGAAAGGAAGCGAGAGAAGAAGGAGGAGGGAGAGGGTGTAAGGAATAGAGAGATAGAGAGAGAACAGAGGAGAGAGTGAGGGAGGGAGAGGAGGAGAAGAAGGAAAGAGAGGAGAGGAGGAGGAGAACAAGGGAGTAGACAAAAATAGAAAGAAGGTGGGAATGTGAGAAGGTAGACTAGGAATGAGAAAGGGAGAGAAGGATGGAGAAGAAGGAGGAAAAGAAGAAGAGGAGAGAATAAGGAAGAACAGAGAGGGAGACAGAGAGAGAGAGAGAGGCAGACAGAGTAACAAATCCAGAGACCGAGTAAATGAGAGAGAGCGAAGAAAAGACGGAGAGATAAAGTTGAAGGGGGAGGGAAGGGAAGAAAGGAGGGAAGAGGAATGGAAGGGAAAGTATGTGGAGGGAGTGACTGTGGGACGGCCAACTTGCACGCTCAGTGGAAAAGATCAATGGTGCAGGAGCTTCTTGCCGGATTGAGTGTAATCCATGTGCGGAAACAAGAGCCAAATAGACCCCCTGTTCCGGTTCCAATTATTTTTTTGTCTTTCTCTCTCTCTCTTTTTTTTTTTTTTTTTTTTTTTTTTGTCTCTGCCATTTTTTTATTATTATTATTATATTATTGGTGTGTTTTGTGTGTTTGGAATGGTAAGGCAGTTAACTTTCTTTCCGTTTTTTTTTGGGGGGGAGGGGGCGGTGAGGGGGGTGATATGTATATGAGCAAAAGTGTGTTAGCTGGGGAGGAGGTGTTCAATATGCGTCTCTGTGAGCGTTTCTACGTACGTATAAAAGACGTGTGTATGAACACACACACACACACACACACACACACACACACACACACACACACACACACACACACACACACACACACACACACACACACACACACACACACACACACACACACACACACACACACCACACACACACACACACACACACACACACACACACACACACACACACACAACACACACACACACATACACATACATACATATATATATATATATATATATATATATATATATATATATATATATATATATGTATATATATACATATATATATACATATATATATATATATATATATATATATATATATATATATATATATGTATATATGTATGTATGTATTATGTATATGCATATATACACTCACACACACATACACATCTATATATGTGTGTGTGTGTGTGTGCGTGTGTATAGAGAGATAGAGAGAAAGAGAGATAGACAATTAGATATATATATATATGAATGTATGTATGTACATGCATATATATACATACAGTACGTTAATAGAGCAACAGACGCACTTCATCAACCGGCTGGTTTTAATGCAACACAATAATGACAGACGACTTTAGACCCAAATTAAAATATATGCTTCTGATTTCCATTAACATTCATGAAATGCCAAAATTTTACCAAATGGCGCCAGCTTTCATGTTCCCCCGATCATTTATAATTGGAAAGCGTTGAATGACCCCGAAAAATACATATATTTAAAGTAAATATTGCGAGTCAACAGACATATGTGAAATGCACTGAATTGCTAAAGACCCTCATTTGGTGCCGAGAAAGAAAGAGGGTGTGATGGAAACATAATGTGAAAGAGAGAGACAAAGACAAAGAGAGCGAGAGAGAGAGAGAGAGAGAGAGAGAGAGAGAGAGAGAGAGAAGGAGAGGAGAAAGAAAGAGGACACGGGTGAGAGAAAGAAAGTGTGTGTGTGAGAGAGAGAGAGAGAGAGAAAGAGACAGAGACAAAGAGAGAGAGAGAATGAAGAAGAAAAAAGGAGAGAGTGAGAGAAGGGGGAGATGGGAGGAAGAGAGAGGGGAGTGCTAGGGGGAGAGAGAGAAAGAGCTAGGGTAAAAAGGAGATAGAGTCAGTGAGAAAGACAAACAGACTAAGAGACTAAAGAAGAGAGGGAACTCTCTTTCTGTCTGTCTCTGTTTGCCCTCTCTCTTCTCTCTCTCTCTCTCTCTCTCTCTCTCTCTCTCTCTCTCTCTCTCTCTCTCTCTCTCTCTCTCTCTCTCTCTCTCTCCCTCTCCCTCTCCCTCTCCCTCTCCCTCTCCCTCTCCCTCTCCTTCTCCCTCACTCTCACTCTCTCAATGTTCCAAAAACTCCCCAGGTATAACTTTTGCAGTCACATACATCAGTGCCTCCCTCTCTCGTTTCAGTTGCAACTTTAAATGTGTTCAGAGACATTAGTTCAAGCGGATTCAATGTTATTATCGCTGATACACCATTGCTACCATTTTCAACATTGTTTTTCCTCGCAAAATTGCAATCTATAATGCGCTGTTGATCATTATATCGTGGCCTACGTATCACGTAATTGCAATATGGTGATTAATATTGCAAAGTCATAACTCAAATCAGCCCGCCGAACAAACACTTTGCCGCTTAATTCCGACAAAATATGAACAAGTTGTGCCCCGCTAATAAATTCTGAATATATCACAAACTGCCATAAAAATGTTGGATACAAGCGATGCTGAATTGTGCGCCTCCGATCGCCGGCCGCGGGGAAGGGAAGGTCTGGCTTGAGGGGTTTTGGTCGAACGGAAAGTGAACTCAAGGCACTCGGTTTGAAGGAAGGGTTTCGTCTCTGTGTTCGCTGGTCTATTTCGTTGTCTGTCTATTTATTTGCCGGTCTGTTGTTGTGTCCATTTACGCGTCTTTCGTTTTGCCATTCCTCTTCTCTCTATCTCTCTCATTCTGTCCATTTGTAGTATATATATATATATATATATATATATATATATATATATATATATATATATATATATATGCATATAGACAGATAGATAGATACATACATACATACATACATATATAAATTTGTGTGTATGTATATATATATATATATATATATATATATATATATATATATTATATATATATATATATATATGTATACATATAAATATAAATGTAAATATAATATATATAACATATATATATTATATATATATATATATATATATATATATATATATATACCTATTTATCTATCTGTCCTTCTCTCTTTCCATCGTTCTTGCCTCTCCCTGTCCTTCCCTCTTTCTTCCCTCGATGTCCTCCCCTTTCCGTTCTTTATTCCATCCCTCTGTTCTTTCCTCTTTCCTTCTATTTTTCCCTCTTTCCCCTATTCTCTGAGACCCTCATTTTATTGCCGTATCATTGTTCCTTCCTCGGCACTTTTATCTCGTCACCGCCTCTTCCAGAAACGCCCCTTATCCGTCTCCCATATGAAAGAATTCGCCATAAAACTCGAGTAATCGGCAACTGTAACGAGAGTAGCCGAACGGGAATTTATTTACACGAAGATATACGGCGCCGGCGATCAGTTTACAACACTTCTCCCACGTGGGAGGTGCTGGTCCTCCGACAGGAAGCCTCTCGCTCGTAATTCACTCTACTGCGCTCTGTGGCTATCTCAAGTTATCAAAGTTTTCTTGTTGGGGGACTGGGAGGAGGGGTAGAGAGGCGCGAGGGGGGATGGGGGAGAAGTTGTTTTATGTGGGAATTGGATCCTGATCTCTTTTTTTCCTCTCTCTCTCTCTCTCTCTCTC
>NW_020869032.1:658091-660591 GCF_003789085.1 Penaeus vannamei | reverse complement strand
GAAAAAATACATCTAACTCCCTTCAAAAATATATAATACATAAATCATCTCGCCGAACATGAACAGCACACTCCACAAAAAAAAAAAAAAAAAAAAAAAAACGTCCCCTAAAATATAAATTCACCGAAAGGTAAAACGAGCGGGCTGCGAGCGTGCGCCGAAGGTGTCAACTTTCCGAAACGAGCTGCATATATTTATATAGACGCAGACGCGATCAAAATTGATTTCGGCAAGAAACCGGCAAAGTTAGGGAAAGAAAGACTCTCCTGACTAACAAATGGGCGAGCAAGTTTAGCAAAGGAATACTGTGACTGTCGAGCGGGAGTCGAGGAAAGGAAAACGGGAGTCCCTCTGTCTGCTGCGCGTCCGGAAAAAAGAAAACGGAAAGTAATATTTGTGTATATTTATGCCTGTGTTCGTTCCTTTGTGTTTTTTCTGCTTAGAGGTTCGTGTTTATGTTTTGAGTTAGTGTGTGAGTGTGTTTGTATATTTGTATTTGTATGTGTGTGTATGTATGGGAGTGCATGTGTGTATAAATAAGCATGCGTATAGATACTTCATTTTTCATTTTGGTTGCGTCCACATTGGCGCTACAATTGTTCCTGTTTCCATATGCGAATATTGATGTGCTCGACCTTGTCTTGTTTGCTGGTGTGTGTGGATATCTGCATAGTTATATGTGTGCGTATATGTAAACATGCATGTGTATGTATCCGTTGTTCAATTTGTATTTGAACATGTCCGCACAGCTGTAGACAGACAAAGGGAGATGAAAATGAACAAAGTGTTACAGATTTATCGACGCGTCACGATTCGAGTAAATTAATCTAGTATGTGTTTGATATCGAAATCTGTCAGTCAACGCTGTCTGCGGTTCACGGGGCTCGCGGCGAATTATGGGTAAGCATTTTCAGATTTTTCATATTGTTGTTAGTATGAATAGTTCTATCATGATGATGTTTGTTGTTGCAGATTTTATTGTTGATATAATTACTATTATCATTAGGATTATATTTTTTCGTTATAATTATTATTATGATCACCATTTATATCATCATTGTCCTACTTCTGGCATCATTATCATTATAATGAAGGATGATGATGAAAGTTGCAGTATTTTCTAATGGAATGATTTTCAAGACTTTTAATTTTAAGATTTATCCCCCATGAAATATATTTACACGTACAAAGACGAGAAAGAAAAAAGAAAGGGAGACAGAGAGAGAGAGAGAGAGAGAGAGAGAGAGAGAGAGAGAGAGAGAGAGAGAGAGAGAGAGAAGAGAGAGAGAGAGAGAGAGAGAGAGAGAGAGAGAGAGAGAGAGAGAGAGAGAGAAAGAATGAGACTATCCGACAGACAGACAGACAGACAGAGACACAAACACAGACATGGAAACTAACAATCAGACACGGAAAGCCCTTTCCAAATAAGGACGCAACCAAAGTAAAGATCCTCCCGTGACGAGATAGCCAAAGGACATCAGTAGCGAGTGTGAAGTGGAAAGACAATTAACTGAAGCCGTAGAACTCTCTGATTTGGGGGAATTCCTTGGACAGAAGTGAGCTTACAGCCACTGTGGCCGGTGAGATGAGGTCATTTCAGAAGGAACGCAAACGCTCTCTCTCCCTCTATCTGTCTGTCTACCAACATATTCATTTAGGTAGATAGATATATAGATGATGGATTGATAGATTGATTGGTAGATATATAATAGGTAAATGGACATATATAAGATAGGTATATGTAAAGATTTATAGATAAATACATCAATATATATATAAATATATATAATATATATATATATATATATATATATATATATATATATATATATATATATATATATATATGTATGTATGTATGGATGGATGGATGTATGTATGCATGTATATCATATATATATATATATATATATATATATATATATATATATATATATATATATATATATATATATATATATATATATATATATATATATATATATATATATATATATATATATATATATATATATATATTTCTCTCTCTCGTAATCCTTTCCCCTTCCTTTCCCCTGTTCCTCTGCTTCTTCCTCTTTCTCTCTTTTTTCCCATTATATCTTCCTCTATATCTCTCTCTCCCTCTATTTTCCCTTTCTCTCTCCCTCTCTCCTCTTTTTTTACCTTCTCCTCATCCCTCTTCCTCTCCCTTAATCTCTCCCTCACCTTCTCCCTCTCTCCATCCCTCCCTCTCCCATCCAACTACCCCCCCCCCCCAAGATCGCCCACCCCACGTGCAAACGAATCGGGAATAAGCGGGAAAAGCTCGCTGATCGCTTTTCTTCGCCGGCGAGCCCTTTGCCATAAGCTTCTTGCGGGCTCAGGGCCGTGCTAACAAGACAAACGCTCCGGAGTTTCGTTCCTTCTGTGCTTGTCTATCGTGGGGGGAGGGGGGGGAGGGGGGGGGCGTTAAGCTTTGTGTTCGGCGGGAGGAAGTTCGACCATTCTATTTCGTTCTGTG
>NW_020869032.1:647462-650387 GCF_003789085.1 Penaeus vannamei | reverse complement strand
CTCCTCTCTTCTCTCTCTCCCTCTCTTTACTTTCTCTCTTTCCCCCCTCTCTCTCTTTCCCCTCTTTCCCCCCTCCCTCTCCTCCCCCCCTCTCCCTCTCTCTGCTCTCCCCTCCCCCTCTCTCCCCCTCTCTCTCCCTCTCTTACCATCAAAATCAACTTCCCCTTTTTAACGCATTGCAACTGAGATGGAATCAAATCAATAACTTGGGATCAAACACTATTACGTAAGTTACCGTCTTGGAAGCTGTTTTAAAGTCAGGACATGTAAGTGTTGCGAAGTTGGAAATATATGTATATATTTTTTTTTTTCTTTCTTTATCTTTCGCTTGTTTTTTTCAGTTATTATTATTTTTATTATTATTATCATTGTTATTATTAATTATTATTATATTATTATTATTATTATTATTATTATTATTATTATTATTACTATTGTTATCTATCTATCTATCTACCTATTTATCTATCTATTTACCTATCTATCTATCTTTCATGAATCTCTCAGGTTCTCCTTTTCTTCTCACCCCCTCTTTATAACCCTCTCATCTGTCCTTTTCTTCTTTTCCTTCCCAATTTTTATTCTTTCTATTTCCTCCCACCCTTTCTCCATCGCCTTTTATTTTCCTCTCTTTGCTTATTTCTTTCCTATCCCCATCCCTGTTTCCCTTCTTTTATTATTTGTGTATCCCTTACCCCTCGTTTTATCTCTTCTTTTCACTTCCCCTTCCTTCGTTTATTTCCTCAATCTTTCTCTCTATTTCTTTTCTTTTTCTTCTCCTCCTCGTTTCCTATCCCGCCTACTTCTTCTATCGTTTTCTTCCTCTTCTTTCATTCTATTTTCTCTACCGTCCCCATCTCCTTTCCTCTCTTTTCTTCTCCTCTCCCATGCCCGCCCATTTCTCTCTATATGGTCTTTCCTTCCTCTCCTTTATTTTATTTTATTTATCTCATCCACCCCCTTTCTCTAATTCTACTTTCCTTCATTTCCTTCAATTTCCTTGCCCCACCTTCTCTCTATCTTCCATTTTCTTTCCCTCCCCTTTTTATACTTTCTCTGTCTCTCACCCCTCTTTTCCTCTTCTATCTCCCTCCTCTTTCTCCAACCTACCCTTTATCCATTTCTCCATTTCCTCCGTTCCCCCCTTCTCTCTCTCTCCCCTAGCATTTTTTCTCTCCTTTTCTTCCCCCTAACCCATTCTCCCCCTATCCTTCCTTTTCTATTACTATCTACTAATCTCGCTATCTCCGCCACCCCCTCTTTCCCTCCCCCCCCTCTTTTATTCTATCTCCCCCCCGATTCTCCTTTCTCCTTCCTTCCTTTTCTCCTTCCTTCCTCTCTCCTAGTCCCTCTCTCTCCTCCCTCACTCTTCTTTCCTGCCTTCCCCACCTTTACTATTCTCCCTATCTCTCCCACCCTTCTTTCCCTTCTTCCTCCACCCTCTCCTAGTCTCTCTCTTCTCTCACTCTTCTTTCCTGCCTTCCCTACCCCTCTCTATTCCTCTCTCTCCCCACCTTCTTCCTCCCTCCCCTCACCCTCTCCTATTCTCTCTATCTCCCCCACCCTTCTTTCCCTCCTTCCCCTCACCCTTTCCTCTATCTCCCTATCTCCCACCCTTCTTTCCCTCCCTCCCCCCAACCCTCTCCTATTCTCTCTATCTCCCATACCCCTCTTTCCCCCCTTTTCTTCTCTCCCTTCCCTCCCTTCCTCTCTTCCTTCGTCCCCTCAGCACGCAGCCCATGATAAGCCGAAACCCGATCAAGACCGGCATCCTTCTTCTTGATAAGGTCAAGGTCTGGATCAAGCATATTAGGTCATTCCAGGTCAATAGCAATTTCCGCTTCCTTGAGTAACGTTTAGTCTATTTAATTAGCTTCTCGGTAATTTGTTTCTGTGTAGTAATGCTGTGAAGGTTTTTGTTCGTTTTGTACAGCACTTTTTTATCTTCGTCGTTATATTCTCTGTTAGACACACACACATGTACATGAGCTGTATGTATATATGTATATATGTATATATATATATATATATATATATATATATATATATATATATTATATATATATATATATATATATATATATATATATGTATATATATATATATATATAATATATATATATATATATATATATATATATATATATATATATATATATATATATTATATATGTGTGTGTGTGTGTGTGTGTGTGTGTGTGTGTGTGTGTGTGTGTGTGTGTGTGTGTGTGTGTGTGTGTGTGTGTGTGTGTGTGTGTGTGTGTGTATGTATGCATATATATATATATATATATATATATAATATATATATATATATATATATATATATATACATATATATATTCCCTCTCTCCCCTGCTTCCTCACTTCATCTCTCCTTCTTTCTTCTTATTCTCCCTCTCTCTCCTATTCTCATTCCCCTCCTCTCTCTCTCTCCCTTCCTTGCCTTCTCCTACACGAGCTGAGTTCCGTTTGATGTCAAGAACAGACTCACTATATGTTCAAGAATTAATCCTCTGTGTTCATTGCACTGGAATTGCACCCTTGTTCTACGTTAATGTTCTTCCTGGGCGAAATAGTTATCAACTTTAATAGCATTATTATTATCATCATGATTATTGTAATTATTAGCAATGTCATTATCATTATTATCATTGTTATTATTATCAATATTATTCTCATTATTCTTATTCTTATTATTATTATTATCATTATTGTTATTTTCATTATCATTATTATGATTATTATTGTTATTATTATCATTATTATCATTATGATTTTTATTATTTTTATTATTATTATTATTATTATTACCACTATTGTTATTGATATCATTATTACTTTTTATCATTTATGTCATTGTGATCAATTTTATTATCATTATAATAATTTTCATTAATATTATCATCATTATTATCTTGTTGT
>NW_020869032.1:632462-637462 GCF_003789085.1 Penaeus vannamei | reverse complement strand
AGAGAGAGAGAGAGAATACAACCCTATTCAAAGAACACCCGATAGCAAATCCAACTCTATATATTCTTCTTTGAAACATATATACACAGAATCAAGAGGGAAAGAGCTTTTAGCAGACAGTCAACAGAGGTAGACGTCAACCTTCTAAAACACTCTGAGAGTACACGAGCCACTCAAGAACGCGGTTAGATCTGACTTTTAATATCTTTTGCTAAAGGAGTCGGGAGACTGAGACAGATCTATGTATAACTCTAAACGCGTTCTCCCTACGAATCTGCCTGTCTGACTGAGTGTGTATGTGTGTGACAGGCGCCTGTGTAATTTGTTATACATATGTGTGTGATGTGTAGTGTGTGTGCGATTCTATCTATCTATTTGTCCATATATAAAATATATATATAGTATATATATATATATATATATATATATATATATATATATATTATATATATATATATATAATATATATGTATGTATGGTATGTATATATTATATATATTATATATAATATTGTATATATATATATTATATATATATATATATATAATATATATATATGTTATGTATGTATATATAATATATATATATATATATATATATATATATATATTATATATATATATATATATATATATATAATATATATAGTATTATATATATATTATAATATATATTATATGTATATATATTATATATTATTATATATATATATATATATATATATATATATATATATATATAATATATATATTGATTATTATATATTATATGATATATATATATATAATATATATATATACGTATGAAATGTGGTTTGGTGTGTGTGTATATTATATATATATATATATATATATATATATTATATATATATATATATATATTATATATATTATATATATATATATGTATATTTGAGAAATGTCTGTCTGCGTGTCTGCATTTTTCTTTGCCATACTTGCTTGCATGCTATTATACTGCGAACGAAACAATCAGGACAAAGCTTAATTGACCCTTGAATATATGATAATTTCGACACACACCACATTTCTCATTACACACTGTATTAAACGAAATACACACTGAATCAAGGGATTGAGGCCCATACGCAACACCATTATCGAAATGATATTTTGCAATCCTCGAGGATTTTCGAAAAGGTATGACGTCACCATTACGAGAGAGAGAGGAGAGAGAGAGAGAGAGAGAGAGAGAGAGAGAGAGAGAGAGAGAGAGAGAGAGAGAGAGAGAGAGAGAGAGAGAGAGAGAGAGAGAGAGTGAGAGAGACAGAGACAGAGAGAGAGAGAGAGAGGAAGGGAGGAAGAAAGAAGAGAGAGAGCGAACAGTTATTTCCGATTTCAATTGTCCACAGTTACAACGATGCTTCTTTTTATATAAAGAAGAAGCAAACATGGATCGAGTATGGAACAATTCCACACAGAAAGTTTATAAAAGGATATTTATAGGTTGTTATGTAGTTTCTCTGACGTTATGTAGGTAGAGATAGATAAACATATTGATAGATAGATTGGTAGATTTACTGATAGATAGATTTCAAGATAGATAGGTAGATAATTAGATGGATAGATAGATATAGAAATAATTAGATAGATAGATAGATATAGAGATAATCAGATAGATAGATGTTTGGAGTGATAGACAGATAGGTAGATACATATATAAATGGATAGATAGGTAGATAGATAGACAGATGGATAGATAGACAAATATATAGTATGACTAATAGACAGATGGATAGATAAACTGGCGGATGAGCAGACAGAGAAGCAGACAAATCGACAAACAGACAAATAGACAGACAAGCAGATAGAGTTCGAGAGAGAGAGCTGAGAAGGCGGAGAGAAGGAAACCTGACCAAGGAATAGACTATTTTCCTTTCCCAAGACGTTCGAATTATGTCTGGATAAGTTCGAGAAATCAGCTGATTCCGACCTAGAAGTTGATCTGGAGGAGAGAGGGAGACGAAAGGGGTGATAATGAGGAGGAAAGAGAGAAAGAGAGAGAGATAGAGAGAGTGAGAGGGATTGATAGTTGGTGTGTAGATAGATGGAGGAATTGAGAGAGACAGAGAGAATGTGTGTGGGAGATGGAGTGAGGGAGAATACGTATTTTTATCTATGAATTTTTTTGTCTGTTTCTCTCTCTCTCTCTCTCTCTCTCTCTCTCTCTCTCTCTCTCTCTCTCTCTCTCTCTCTCTCTCTCTCTCTCTCTCTCTCTCTCTCTCTCTCTCTCTCTCTCTCTCTCTCTCTCTCTCTCTCTCTCTCTCTCTCTCTCGCTCTCGCTCTTCTCTCTCTCTCTTTCCCCGAATATAGATAAAGAAAGTTGTAATTGCAATTGCACAATATATTGCAATATTTTTACTGAAACCATTGACAGTGTTGATTAAGAGAGAAGAACCAAAGGGAGAAGCTGACCACGCTCTGATTAGATGTGTCATATGGACTGTGATATGTTGTATTGAATTGATTTTGATTGGATATCATTTTTTGTTTCTTTGTTTGTCTTTCTGTCTTTCGTTGTTTGTCTGTCTCTTTCTCTCTTTCTGTTTGTTCGTGTGTTTTTCTTATTGTCTGTCTGTCTGCTCGTCTGTCTTTTTCGTTCTCTCTCTCTCTCATTCTCTCTATCTCTCTCTCTCTTTCTCCCTCCCTCCCTCCCTCCCTCCCCTCCTCCCTTCCTCCCTTCCTCCCTCCGCCCTCCTCCCTTCCTCCTCCTCCCTCCCTCCTCCCTCCCTCCCCTCCTCCTCCTCTCCCCTCCTTCCTCGCTCCCTCTCTTTCTCTCACTCTCTCTCTTTGCAATATGAACAACTGACCTTCGCATGCTCCTCATCTCCGTATATAATTGGAAACATTTTACATAATTAATTCCTGGTACGTTTGATACATTGTTCCTTCGAGGTAATTATGTGCGTGGTAGTCAGTGACTGAATTAATTGACAGAAGCATTGGCTGATAGAGAAATTAATCGATAGGTGATTATGATTAGATAAATATATCAGGTAGATGTATTGATTGATGGATATATTCATAAAGATATATTGATCGACTAATAAAATAAATGTAGAAATAATTTGTTGGAATTACAGTAGAAGAAAAATGATACATAGAGCGAAAATAAAAGAGAAAATAAATGAAACAAGTAAAAGTAAACGAAAGATTTCTCATTAATCAGAACAAAGTGATTGGATCCTCTACGTAAACACTTCACTTGATACTTGATTCCCTATCACTTTATTGTGTTTGCTGTCTCTGGAGACTCTCTCTTCTCTCTCCTCTCTCTCTCTCTCTCTCTCTCTCTCTCTCTCTCTCTCTCTCTCTCTCTCTTCTCTCGTCTCTCTTTCTCTCTCTCTCTCTCGTCTCTGCTCTCGCTCTCTTCTCTTCTCTCTCTCTCTCTCTCTCCTCTCTCTCTCCTCTCATCTCTTCTTCTCTCTCTCTCTTCCTCCTCCTTCTCTCTTCCTTCTCTCTCTTCCTCTCTCTCTCTCTCTCTCCTCTCTCTCCTCTCCTTTTTTTCCTCCCCTCCCCGCCATCTCTCTCTGTTGAATATCTATCCATCTATCTCTTTCTCNTATATATATATATATATATATATATATCTGTGTTTTGAGTGTCCCCGACGCAGCCACTGCAAAGGCCTCCTCAGGCCTCGCGGCCGAAGGGACGCGCTGCCCTTCAGGCCAAACAGACTCCTCCCGCGTGCTCTGAGGCCTTGTTGCTTCCCTCGGAGACTCTCGGCCCTGATCTCCTTGGAGTTTCAGCTTCGCTCCGTTCACCTCCGTCGCGGCATAGCGTTATGAGTGCCATCGCGGAGGGCCTGGTCACCCGTGCCAAGAGGAAACATTCACCTGCGGAGGCTGATGCGTCGGGCCGTCAGCGAGGGCGGCTGAACGGCAGGTGAATTCCCAGGCTTCTGCGATCGTTTCTTTCCGCCCCCGACGCCCTCGCGCCCCCGGTGGCCGTCGGCTCAGATGGAGTCCTCCTGCAGCTGGCGGGTCCTTCGAGTCTCCCGAAGGAGGGGCAGCGTGCGAGGGAGAGGCTGCCTCCCGTGATATGCCGGCAGTTAGGGGAGCGTGGAGAGATGGCCATAGAGGGCGAGGGCCGGGCACGCCGCCGGCTCTTGGCAGCGCCCCCAGCCGGCGCTCTGCCAGCAAGTGTCGCCGCGAGAGGGCAGGTCGGGCACCCAAGGTTTTAAAAAGAAGAGGTGTAGGCTTAGGGACCTCACTTGTTCCTGGGCGGGACAGGGCAAGGCGGGCGTTCCTTTTCCTTTCTGTGTCTCTTGCCTGGCGCCAGTCACTTTGGCCCAGGGTTGTGTCTTTAGGTAAGTGTTCTGCGTCCCCCGAGGAGTTCGTGACCCGCTCCTTCCGACCTTGGTGATCCGCAAGAACGAGGATTGAGTTTTCCGTAAGAGTCCGAGCGAAGAACGCTCCCTGGGACCCTGAGACGTACCCTTGGCTGCGGGAGAGCTGGAGAGTGAGGTTGCGAAAGGGAGCTCGAGCCTCCTGCCAAAGTGCCAATGCAACACTGTGTTCGTTACCACCCAAGTGCTGCATCGTCCAATGCCTCGGCTGGTGAAGTGCCACGGTACAGCTCGACAGTGCCCCGGTGTGTAGGAGAGCTTCACAGAAACAAAAATCCAAAAAAATAAATAAAAAATCCAATGGAAGAACTTAAGCAAACGCGTGTGCTATATTGGTCCATTTTGTCGCCGCAAAATGCAAGGATATGTGACGATGGTTTCGGATTCCTTTTAAGACTGAGACCAAAGGCGATCGTGAGTGTTCGAGCCTCTATGCTGAATCAAAGCGCTTGCCAATGTTTTTTCGTTCTCTTACTCGTGGATATTTTTGAAAAAATATACATTTCCACTTTGGATCTAAAACCAAAGAAAAAAATGTAAATGCTTCAGTTATGCTGCTTATATATTTTGTATAGATTTGATATATATATATATACATATGTATATATATATATATACATATGTATACATAT
>NW_020869032.1:608579-623578 GCF_003789085.1 Penaeus vannamei | reverse complement strand
CTCTCTCTCTCTCTCTCTCTCTCTTCTCTTCATCTCTTTCTTTCTCTCTCTCCTTCTCTCTCTCTCTCTCTCTCTCTCTCTCTCTCTCTCTCTCTCTCTCTCTCTCTCTTTCTCTTTCTTTCTTTCTTCTTTCTTCTTTCTCTCTCTCTCTCTCTCTCTCCTGTCTCTCCTCTCTCTCTCTGCTCTCCTCTACTCTTCTCTCTCTCCTCTCGTCTCTCTCTTCTCTCTTTGTTCTGATTCTTCTTTGACCGTATGTTTGGCCGCTGTATTTACTGGTATATCTCAGACCAGTATCCTTGGCCCATTATATCTCTCTGCAACGCATATATTGGCCCTGTTAGACTTAGACGGCATCTTTGGCCTCACTTTAACTCTTAGAACGAAGGCTGATCCTTTGCCACGTATAACTCTCTAAGAACGAATGGGATCTTTTGGCCCCTACTATAACTCTCTAGAACGAAGGTATTCCTTTTGCCCACTTATAACTCTCTAGAAACCCAAAGGATCTTGGGGCACTCCCACTATAACTCTTCCTAGACAAGGGATCTTTGGCACCCACTATAACTCCTAGAACGAAGGAATCTTGGACCCACTATAAGCTCCTAGAACGGAGAGGGACTTGGACCCGACTATAACTCTCATAGAACGAAGGAAATCTTGGCCCAACTAATTAACTCTCTAAGGAACGAAGGGACTTTGGCCCAACCACACTTTATAACTCTCTAGAACAATAAGGGACTTTGGCCCACTATAACTCTCTAGAACGAAGGGATCCTTGGACCCACTAAAACTCCTCATAGAACGAAGGGATCTTTGGCCATCTACCCACTATAACTATTCTCTAAGAACACGAAGGGAATCTTTGGCCCCTTTGATCCCCACTATAACTCTCATGAGACAAGGGAATGCTATTGGCCCCACTTATAAACTCTCTAGAAACGAAGAGATCCTGGTCCCCACTAATAACTCTCTATGAACAAACGGGATCTTTGGCCCACTATAACTACTCTAGAACAAAGGGCATCTTTGGCCCACTATAACTCTTAGAACGAAGGGATCCTTTGGTCCCCACACTATAACTCTCTAGAACGAAGGATCTTTGGCCCACTATAACTCTCTAAAACAAAGGATCTTTGGCCCACTAAAACTCTTCGAAAAAGGGATCTTTGGCCCCACTATAACTCTCTAGAACGAAGGGATCTTTGGCCCACTATAACTCTCAGAACGAAGGGATCTTTTGGACCCCACTATAACTCTCTAGAACAAAGGATCCTTTGCCCCCACTATAACTCTCTTAGGAACAAGGGATCTTTGGGCCCAACTATAAACTCTCTAGAACAACGAAGGGATCTTTGGCCCCACTATAACCTCTTCTAGAACGAAGGGATCTCTTGGCCCACTTATAACTCTCTAGAACGAAAAGGGAATCTTTGGCCCACCTATAACTCTCTTAGAACAAAGGGATCTTTGGCCCACTTTAACTCTCTAGAACGAATTGGCCCCACTATAAACTCTCTAGAACAACGGGATTTGGCTCCACTATAACTCTCTAGAACGAAAGGTATCTTTGGCCGCAACTCATAGGCCTCCTCTAGAACGAAGGATCTTTGGCCCACTATAACTCTCTGAACGAAGGATCTTTGGCCCACTATAACTCTCTAGAACGAAGGGATTTGGCCCACTATAACTCTCTCTAGAACAAAGGGATCTTTGGCCCACTATAACTCTCTAGAACGAAGGGATCTTTGGCCACTATAACTCTCTGGGGGCCCACTATAACTCTCTAGAACGAAGGGATCTTTGCCCACTATAACTCTCTAGAACAAAGGGATCTTTGGCCCACTATAACTCTCTAGAACGAAGGGATCTTTGGCCCACTATAACTCTCTAGAACGAAGGGATCTTTGGCCCACTATAAACTCTCTAGAACGAAGGGATCTTTGGCCCACTATAACTCTCTAGAACGAAGGGATCTTTGGCCTCTATAACTCTCTAGAACGAAGGATCTTTGGCCCACTATAACTCTCTAGAACAAAGGGATCTTTGGCCCACTATAACTCTCTAGAACAAAGGGATCTTTGGGCCCACTATAACTCTCTAGAACAAAGGGATCTTTGGCCCACTATAACTCTCTAGAACATCTTTGGCTATAACTCTCTAGAACGAAGGGATCTTTGGCCCACTATAACTCTCTAGAACGAAGGGATCTTTGGCCCACTTAACTCTCTAGAACGAAGGGATCTTTGGCCCACTATAACTCTCTAGAACGAAGGATTGGCCCACTATAACTCTCTAGAACGAAGGGATCTTTGGCCCACTATAACTCTCTGATCTTTGGCCCACTATAACTCTCTAGGAAGGGATCTTGGCCCACTATAACTCTCTAGAACGAAGGGATCTTTGGCCACTATAACTCTCTACTATAACTCTCTAGAACGAAGGGATCTTTGGCCCACTATAACTCTCTAGAACGAAGGGAATCTTTGGGAACTCTCTAGAACGAAGGGAACTTTGGCCCACTATAACTCTTTATACACCGGTATCTTTGGCCCACTATGTCTCTCTCTGGTCCGATCTCTCTAGCCCTCCGTCTCATCGATGCCCACAATACCCACTTGTCCACCATACCACCTGTCCACCCATCCCACCTTGTCCACCATACCCACCTTGTCCACCATACCCACCTTGTCCACCATACCCACCATACCCACCTTGTCCACCATACCCACCTGTCCACCATACCCACCATACCCACCTTGTCCAGCTTGTCGCCTATTCCGGCCACACGCGCGATGGCCAAGGTCGGGCCGGGCGCCCCTCGCGAATGGCCGATGAGGCGGGAGGGTACGACGCCGGGCGGTGCAGCGGGCATGGCGATGGGGCACGGGGAGGAGGAGGGGGGGGGCGGTGTCGGGAGATGTCGGCGGGGGGATTTTTTTTTTTTTCCTTTTTTTTTCTTTTCTTTTCTTTTCTTTTGAGCTGGTGTAGGATTTTTCTTGTTTTTAATTCTGGTGCAATCGGCAGGTCGTGATTCTGTCCTTGTCTGTCTGTCTCTTTCTCTCTCTCTCTCTCTCTCTTCTTCTCTTCTTCTTCTTCTTCTTCTCTTCTCCTCTTCTTCTTTTTCTTCTTCCTCTTCTTCTTTCTTCTTCTTCCTCTTCTTCTTCTTCTTCTTCCTCTTCTTCTTCTTCTTCTTCTTCTTCTTCTTCTTCTTCCTCTTCTTCTTCTTCTTCCTTCTTCTTCTCCTCCTCCTCCTCCCCCCTCCCCTCTCCCTCTCCCCTCCCTTCTCCTCCCCCCCTCCCCCTCCCCCTCCTCCCCCCCCCCCCTCCCCCCCATCCAAATGAGCGGGCGGGTCTGGCGGGCGGGCGGCGGTTCCCCCCGAGCCGCCTGGCCGATAAAGAGGGCGGGGGGAGAAATCGATTATCGATCGGCAGGGCGTGCAACCTGTTGATTCGTGTTTACGTCTTCACTGCCCCTCCCCCTTCCTCCTACTCCTACTCCTACTCTACTCCTGCTGCTCGTACTGCTGCTCGTACTGCTGTTCCTACTCCTGTTTCTACTCTGTTAGTCCTACTTTTCTTCTTTTTCCTCTTTCCCCTATTTCTTCGCCTTATTCATATCCTTCTTTCCTATGCCTTCCTTCCCCTTTTTCTTCGCCTTTTCCTCCTCTCCATCTTCTGCGTCCTTTTCTTTATCTCCTTATCGTCCCACGTCTGTCCTGCCATTCTTTTTTCTTAGTCCCTCTTATTCCCTCCCTCTCTCCCTCTCTCTCTCTCTCTCCTCTCTCTCTCTCTCTCTCTCTCTCTCTCTCTCTCTCTCCTCTTCTCTCTCTCTTCTCTCTCTCTCTCTCTCTTCTCTCCTCTCTCTCTCTCTCTCTCTCCTCTCTCTCTCTCTTTTCCACTCCTTCTCCCTCCCTCTCTCTCCCCCTCCCTCCCTCCCTCCCTCCCTCCCCCTCCCTCTCCCTCCCTCCCTCCCTCCCTCCCTCCTCCCCTCCCTCTCTTCCTCTCTCTCTCTCTCTCTCTCTCTCCTCTCTCTCTCTCTCTCTCTCTCTCTCTCTCTCTCTCTCTCTCTCTCTCTCTCTCTCTCTCTCCCTCCCTCCCTCCCTCCCTCCCTCCTCCCTCCCTCTTTCTCTCACTCTCTCTCACTTATTCTCTCTTTCTCCTTATCATCGTTCTTTCCTGCACGCGTGAGAGAGCGATGGCGGGAATGCCCGTTCGGTCCGGGGCGGGAATGCAATTTTGAGGCCCGGCGCGGGGAGGGGGAAAGGGCGGTAGGGGGTAAGAGGGGGGGGTAAAGGGGAAGGTTGGGGAGGGGAGAAGGTGGAGGATTAGAAGGAGCAGAAGAAGAAAAAGAAGGAGGAAGGAGGAGAAAAAGAGAGGAGGAGGAGGAGGAGAAAAGAGGAGGGGGAGAAAAAAGGAGGAAAAGGAGAGGGGAGAGAAAGAGAGAAGAGGGAGAAGAGAGTAGAAGAGAGAAGAGTAGTGAGAAGAGAAAGAAGGCGCGAGGAAAGGAGGAGGGGCATGGGGAGGAGAGGGGAGGGGTGCTTAGAGGAGAAGGGAGGAGGAGGAGAGGAGAGGAGGAAGCTTGGCTCGGAGCGGAAGAGAAGCTATCACGAAAGTTTGGCAAGGGAGATTGGCGGAAAGGACTTGGGGGAGGAAGGAGGAGGGAGGAGGAAGGTAGGAAGGAAGGAGGAGGAAGGACGAAGAAGGAAGAAGTGAGGAGGAAAGTAGGAAGGAGGAGGGAGGAGGAACGAAGAAGGAGGGAGGAGGAATGAAGGAAGGAGGAGTTAGAGAAGGAAGAGTATGAGTATGAGGAAGGAGGAGGGTAGAGGAGAGAGGAGGAATATGAAAAGAGGAGGATCGAAGGAGAGAATAGTTAGAAGAGGGATTGGAGGCAGGGGGTTGAGGAGGAGGGAGAAGGGACAGGGAGGAAATAGAGGAAGAAGAGAGAAGTAGAGATAAGGAAGGAGGGATTCTAAGTAAGAGAAAAGGGATCGAAGCAAAGAAAGGAAACTAACGGGAGAGAGAGAGAGGAGAAGAGAGAGAGAGGAGAGAGAGAGAGAGAGAGAGAGAGAGAGAGAAGAGAGAGAAGAGAGGAGAGAGAGAGAGAGAGAGAAAAAGAGATTATAAAAAGGAAAGGCAATTGAGAGACGGAAAGGAAGGCAGGAAGCCACCATCGACGGCACCTCGCCCCCCCCCCCCCTCCCCCTGATTAAGCCCAATGAAGCTTAATGAAAACGACGATGGATTGAGACGTCGCTCGGTCGTCTCTCGGCGCCGGTCGCGACACGCGCCGAGGACCGAAGGAGTGAGGAAGGGAGGGAAGGGGTGGGGGGAGGAGGAAGGAAGGGAGGAAGGAGGAGGGAGGAAGAAAGGATGGAAAGAGCGAGGAGGGAGAAGGAAGGAAGGAAGGAAGGAAGGAAGTGGAGTAAGAGAGAGACTGTTAAATGATGATAGATGATAAAGAGGGAAACAGAAGAGAAAGAAGAAGGAGGCAAAATGACAGACAGTAGACCGAGAGAAAGGCCTTTCGTGGATGTACTTCGCGTCGGGGGTTATGTAACCCTCCTGGGCGGCGGCGGCGGAGGAGCGGCGGCGCGGGCGGTGGCGAAACGGAGGAGGAGAGGCGACCGCTGCCCTTTGCGCTCAGCCGCCCGCCGCCGCCCCGAGCGCCCTGCACGCGCTTGCATACGCTCTCTTTGGGCTTTTTTCGTCTCCTTTTGTCCCTTGCTCTGCCCTTTGCCGTTCGCTTTCGATCGGGGCTCTCTCTCTTTTTTCTCTTGCTTTTCTCCCTCTCCCTCTCCCTCTCCCTGCTCCGCTCTCTCTCTCTTTCTCTCTCCTTCTCTCTCTCTCTCTCCTCTCTCTCTCTCTCTCTCTCTCTCTCTCTCCTCTCTCTCTCTCTCTCTCTCTCTCCCCTTCTCTCTCTCTCTCATCTCTCTCTCTCTCTCTCATCTCTCTCTCTCTCTCTCTTCTCTCTCTCTCTCTCTTCTCTCTCTCTTCCTCTCTTCCTCTCCTTCCTCTCTCTCTCTCTCTCTTCCTCTCTCCTCTCTTCCTCCCGCCTTCCCTCCCTCCCTCCTCTTCCTATCTATCTATTTATCTACTTTATCTAATCCTGTCTACCTATCTACCGTATACCATCTATCATCCCTACCCCCTCCCTCTCCCTTTCGGTTACAGCTATTGCCAAATAGTTGCATTATTGTGGGGAAAATTGGTCAATATCTGGTTACGTAAAGAACTTGGACTGACATGTCGAGTTTTTTTTCCCTCCCTCCTGTTTTTTTCCGTTCCGCTGCAAGTTTCTCTTTCAGAATCGCGCACCTTGACCTGGGCCTCCCCTTCCTTCCTCCTTCCCTCCTCTTCCTCCTCTCCCTCCCCTCCCTCCCCGCCCCCCCCTCCCGCCCTCCCTCCTCCTCCCTCCCCTCCCTCCCTCCTCCCCCTCTCCCTTCTCCTCCCCACCCTTCTCCCCCTCCCTCCTTCCTCCCCACTGATTCCTCTCTTCCACTTGCTTCACTTGTGTGCTGCAAGACCACTTTCCGCAAAGAGGGTCGCCTTTAAGCCTCTCTCTTCTTACGTCCACCTTTCTCTCTCTGTCTATCTATCTATCTTTTCTGTTTCTCTTTCTTCCATATTCCTCTCTTCTCCTTGCTGTATCACCTTTTCTCTCTCTCTCTCTCTCTCTCTCTCTCTCTCTCTCTCTCGCTCTCTCTCTCTCTCTCTCTCTTCTCTCTTCTCTCTCTTCTCTCTTCTCTCTCTCTCTCCTTCTCTCTCCTTCTCTCTCCTTCTCTCTCTCTCTCCTCTCTCCTTGTCCTTTCTTCTCTCTCTCGTTCTCTCGTCTCCTTTATCTCTCCTTCTCCCTTCGTTCTCTTTCTCTCTCTCTCACCACTACCACCACCTTCCTCCTTCACCTCCATCTCCTCTTCCACCACCTCCACCACCTGCTCCAGTTCCTTCTCCTCTGCTTCCTTATTCCCCTTCACTACATAGGATTTGGACGAAGGAAGTTAGGAAGAGAGGAAGGGGAGGGGGGGGGAGTCGTACATGAGTCCTACGGCGAGGTACCGTACCGTTTCTCGTGCGGGTGCGCAGAGGGTACACACACGAGGTACGCTGGGGTGTATTGCTGGTTCCTGGGGGGTATAGGTGGGGGCAGAGGTGAGGGTTTGGCTGAGCGAGGTGGGGATTAGGTAGGGGTGAGAGGAGGGTCGGGCGAGATGGGGGTCTCTTCCGATGCTGGTGATTGCGAGGTTTACGGAGGGGTGGGTAGGGGGGAGCGAGAGGAATGGAAGGCAGGGTGAGGGGAGTTAGCATCCCGACGACAGATCGAGGGCCACGGGGGTGGGGGGGCAGGTAACCTGGGGCGGACGAGAGGCCACACCTGGCAGGAGGAGAGGAGGACAGAGTGCCGCGAGGAAAGGGCACTCCTGCGCAGGCACGCCGCTGACGGATACATCAGCTGTGGAGGGGAGGAGGAGGAGGTGGGGTGGGGGAGGCTTCGAGCGGGAAGGGGAACGAGGGGAGGGAGGGGAGGGGAGCCAGGAAAGGCGGATGCCAGAAGGAGGCTCATGTTGCAACCATGCAACCATCATTTCGCGACTGCTACTACATGCAGGCTGCCCGACTCAACGCACTCTGACCTCGGCCTCTTTCCCTCCCTTTTCCTCTTCTACCTTCTTCTTCTTCTTCTTCTCCTCCTCCTTCTTTCCTTTCAGCTTCTTATTCTTATTCTTCTACTTCTACTTCTACTTCTACTTCTACCTCTTCTTTCTCTTCCTCCGCCTTCTCCTTCTGCGTGTTCTCCTCCTCCTCCTTGCGGGGCCGTGCCACAGCGCCGACACGCGCGTTTGGGCGTGGGGCGCCCCTCCGTACGGGCGGCGCGGGGCTCGAGATTCGCTCCGCGGCGCAGCAGAGAGGAGAAGAGGAGAGAAGAAGAAGGAAAGGGAAACTGATCGCGCGCCTCGGTGGGTATCACGTGACCGTATGACGTCACGGCATACACTGACGTCACGGCACTTGCGTCACTCAAGGCTGAGTGAGACCCGCTGATACTAGACGCAGGTAGAGGAGGAGAGGGAGCGAGGGGGAAGAGGGAGAGATAAAGAGGAGGAGGAGGAGAAGAAAAACTCTCCTTCTATCTATCTATCTATCTATCTATCCTATCTATCTATCTATCTATCTATCTATCTATCTATCTATCTATCTATATCTATCTATCCTACCTACCTACCTACCTACTCTATCTTCTATTTCTCTCTCTCCTCTCTCCCCAATAATCCCCCTCTCTCCCCCTATCCCCCCCCCTCTCTCTCTCTCTCTTTCTCTCTCTCTCCCTCCCTTTCTTTCTTTCTCATACAGTCTCAGAGAAAGGGTGATACGTAATAACGAGAATACAAGTATGTGAAAGAGAGTGAGAGAATGCCAAGACCTGATATTTCTTTGATATTAGTCCACCTGCCCTCCTCTTACCCCTCCTTCCTCCTTCACCCACCTTCCCTCCACCTTCCTCCTCCTTCCTCCACCTTCACCTCCTCACCTTCACCTCCTCCTCCTCCTCCACCTTCACCTCCTCCTCCTGCTCCACCTTCACCTTCCTCCTCCTGCTCCTTCACCTTCCTCCTCCTGCTCCTCCTTCACCTTCCTCCTCCTCCTCCACCTTCACCTTCCTCCTCCTCCTCCACCTTCACCTTCACCTCCTCCTCCTCCTCCTCCTCCACCTTCCTCCTCCTCCACCTTCACCTTCCTCCTCCTCCTCCTCCACCTTCACCTTCCTCCTTCCTCCTCCACCTTCACCTCCTCCTCCTCCTCACCTTCACCTTTCCTCCTCCTCCTCCACCTCCTCCACCTTCACCTTCCTCCTCCTCCCCTTCCACCTTTCTCCTCTTCCTCACCTCCTACTCCTCCTCCACCTCCTCCTCCTCCTCCTCCTCCTCCTCCACCTTCACCTTCCTCCTCTCCTCCTCCTCCTCCTCCTCCTCCTCCTTCCTCCTCCTCCTCCTCCTCCACCTTCACCTTCCTCCTCCTCCTCCACCTTCCTCTCCTTCTCCCCTCCCTCCTCCACCTTCACCTCCTCCTCCTCCACCTCCTTCCTCCTTCTCCCCTCCGTCCTCCACCTTCCTTACCTCCTCCACCTCCTCCTCCTCCACCCTCCTCCTCCTCCTCCTCCTTCCTCCTCCTCCTCCTCCTCCTCCTCCTCCTCCTCCTCCACCTTCCTCCCCTCCACCTGATCCCAACACTATAGCAACCTTGACTATCCAAATGTTGATCAGAATTAGGAGTCTGAGCGGTTAGGCAGCTGGGGTAGGGTGTCGGGGGAGAGGAGAGGGTAGGAGTAGGGTAAGGGGCAGGCATTGGCAGGGGCATTGGCAGGGGCATTAGTAGGGGCAAGGGCAGGGGTAGAGATAGGTGCAGAGGTTGGCGTTGGTTTTGAGTTCGATCGCCGTATC
Source organism: Penaeus vannamei (assembly GCF_003789085.1). Classification (NCBI taxonomy): domain Eukaryota; kingdom Metazoa; phylum Arthropoda; class Malacostraca; order Decapoda; family Penaeidae; genus Penaeus; species Penaeus vannamei. The sequence goes on along the minus strand of NW_020869032.1, from coordinate 614,142 downwards.
TCATGAGTAAAAAAAAAAAAATGTTACAGATATATAAAAAAAAAAAACTCGTATTAAAAATAGACCAGAATATCTCCGCCGGATGGGGAGCCGTAAACACTGACTGACTGACTGTGTGTTAAGTAAGGCCGCGAGGGGCGACACACGAAACCAGGTTGGAACTCCGAAGGAACGAGAACACAACGCGAGTTCGGTGCAGGAACACGAAGCCAGCGTTCAATAGGAGTTCACGAAGCCAAGCTGGAGTTGACGAAACTGAAGTGGAGTTCAGTTGGAGCCCACGAGACCAAGCTTGGAGTTCACGAGAGTTCACGAGAGTTCACGAAACTTAAATGGAGTTCAGTAGGAGTTTATGAAACGGAGCTGGAGTTCAGTAGGAGTTCACGAAACCTGACTGAGGTTCAGCTGGAGTTTATGAAACGAATCTGGAGTTGGAAGGGAGTTCACGAAGCTTAACTGGAGTTGAATAGAAGGACGGCGATCTACGTGAGCCCCCTGCATCCTCTCTCTCTCCTCGCCCGCCCAAGGTTTTATCTTTCTTCGGCGGGGGGGGGGGGGGGGCTCACGCAATTCGCTCGCTCTCTTATCAGCTGGCGGGATGCGTGGACCGGGGGAGGGGGGGTACCGTTCAGTTATATCTCTCGCTTTCTCTCTCTCGCTCTCTCTCTCTCTCTCTCTCTCTCTCTCTCTCTCTCTCTCTCTCTCTCTCTCTCTCTCTCTCTCTCTCTCTCTCTCTCTCTCTCTCTCTCTCTCTCTCTCTCTCTCTTTCTCTCTCTCTCTCTCTCTCCCTCTCGTCTGTCCCTTTCTCTCTCTCTCTTCCTCCTTCCCTCACTCCCTTTCTCCTCTCCTTCTCCCTTTCTCCCTATCCTTTCCTCTCTCTCCCTACTCCCCACCCCCCCCTTTCCTTCTCCTGTCGCCCTTAAACCCTTCCCCCCCCCCCCCCCCCAGCCTCACCCCCCACTCTCCCTTTTCGGAACCTGTATAATGCACGCCCAACAGCGGGGCTTGCGAGGCGTCCGTTTGCAATTCGAGTCGGCCTTTGTGCACGCGATTTTGATTGCACGCACATGCTTGTTGCACGCTCGTTGATGCTCCCGCTTGCATGGTGATGTCTAGGGGGGGAGGGGGAGGGGGAGACGTCAGCGTGAATGCTTGATGGTCGTTGGATTTTTTTTTCGGTTTTCAAAAGCACACACACGCGCACGCACACTCAGTCATTCAGACACTCGCAAAAACACACGCAAACTCAAGCTCACTCTCATATTCATGTTCACACAAACACTCTCACCCCCTCGCTCACTCTCACACACACGCACGCACACACGCACAACATACGCGCACCAGAATTTCGTTTCTGATCACGTGACCGGAAAAATAATTTACGTATCTCCGAGCCTGCCACTATTATGGTGCCACGGGGGGGGTGGGGTTGAGGGAGTGGGGGGGAGGGGGTGAGGGCGGGATGGGGGTGGGTTGTGTGGGAAGGGAGGGGGGAAGGAGGGAGGGTGAGGGAGGGTAGAGGGGAGTGGGGAAGGGAAGGGGGGTGAGGGAGGGTAAAGGAGGGGAGGGGGGGAAGGGAAAGAGGGAGGGGAGGTAGAGGGAGTGGGAAGGAAAGGGGGGGGGTAATCTCTCCCGCGCGGATAGAGACATCCGCACTTTGGACCGACGATCGAAACGGCCGAGTCGGTCTCTCTGGCTGCGCGGGGGTCGTGTTCTCCGGTCATTTGTCTGTCGGTTTGTCTGTCTGGGTGTCTGTCAATGCGTCGATCTGCTGGGGATTAATCGGTCTTTGCGTCGATGCGTCTGGTTTTATTTTCGTTTTGTTTGTTTATTTTTTTTTCTTAATTTTGTTTGTCGTGAGGACTGAGTAACGGAGGCGGATGGGGTGTGAAGAAAGAGAGAGAGAGAGAGAGAGAGAGAGAGAGAGAGAGAGAGAGAGAGAGAGAGAGAGAGAGAGAGAGAGAAGAGAGAAAGAAAAAGAAAAGAAGAAGAAGAATGATCGTCCCGAAAGCCCATCCAAACACGATACCCCGATTAGTATAAACGACTTATCTCGACGTCTTGAGGGAATAAGGTCGTCATCTTGACCGTAAACAGATTGATGCTTATCGAATGTCTCGGGACGCCATTACGAAATAGCGATAACGGCATCACGCGGCGAAAGTGCCCCTGGGAGATACGATGATCGGCTTCCATACACTTACGTACGTTATAGGAATGCAGACACATGGATACATAATGAAGAGGTTGAGAAATAAATATATATACATATGATGATTAACAGATATATATATGTAGGTGCGTAATAAGGATAGTTTAGAAATTAATAAATATGTACACATATTGGTTGATACATACATACATGTACGCACGCAATAGAGTGGAGTTGATAAGTACATAGTTGATAGGTAATGATTACATACATGTAATAATGAATGTAAAAACATGTAATGATTAATAAATACGTACACATAATTAATAAATACATGAATAGAAGGACGTAATATAGTTGATAAACAGTTTCGGTAGTCGGTTGGATTGTCGGTCGGTCGGTCGGTCGGTCGGTCACAGTAGTTTATCATCATAGCCACAGCCGAGAGCACTTGCTTTGAGGGCCGATAGCGGCAGCATTCGCTCGTCGAAGACTTGTATATTATTATTATCATCATCATTATTTTTTTTATAATCGCTGTCGTTATTATTGTTATTGTTATGATTACCATTTCTGATATTATTATCATGATTATTATTATTATTATTTTTTTATAATCGCTGTCATTATTTTTGTTATTGTTATGATTACCATTGCTGACAACGACGTTCTGCGAGATCAACAAGAACAGTAACAACCTCGATGACAACAACAACAACGACGGCCACAACAAAAGACAGTGACAAACACGACCGGAAGACGTGTCGTGCGTCTCAACCAAAATTCTCTATGTATTTACTGTTTATTCTTTTTGTTTATTTGTTTATGCATTTGGAAGGAGGGAGGAGAAGGAGGAGGAGGAAGAGGAAGAAAAGGAGAAGGAGGAGAAAAAAAAGAAAAAGAAGAAGCGGAAGAAAAAATAACAGATAAAGAAGCTGAAGAAGACCAGAAGAAGGAGAAGAAAAAGAAGAAGAAGGAGAAGAAGAAGAAGAAGAAGAAACGGAAGAAAAAATGGCAAAAAGAAAAAGTTGAAGGAAGACCAGAAGAAGAAGAAGAAACAGACACCGAAGAAGAACCAGAAGAAGAAAAAATGAAGAAGGAAGGAGGAAGACGACGGCGTCGACGTAGAAGGAAGAAGACGACGAAAAAGGAGAAAAGGGAGAAAGGCCGGGTCTTCGCGGAGTGGGCGCGGGGGCGGGACGAGGAATCGAAGACGCGACAGATCATTCGGCGAGGAATTGGCTCAAGAGGAGGGGGGGAGGGGGGAGAAAGAGCGACTTTTTTCTTTTCTTTTCTTTTGCCTTTTTCTTTTTCTAATTTGGTTTCTCCTTCTCTCTTCCTCCTTCTTCTCTTCTTCTTCTTCTTCTTCTTCTTTTCCTCCTCCTCCAACTGGTTGTTCGGTGTCTTCTTCTCCTCCTTCTGCCTCTCCATTTCCTTTTTTCTTCTTCTCTTTTTCCTCTTCCTTTCTTCTTCTGCTGCTGCTTTCGTCTTCTTCCTGTTTTTTCCTATTCCTCTTCTTTTTCCTCCTTACTCTTGTTCTTTTTCTTCATGTCTTCTTCTTCTTCTTCTTCTTCTTCTTCTTCTTTTTCCGTAAATCAAAAGTAGTGACGACTTGTTATATATCTTTTTTTTTCTCTCTCTTCTTAAAGTCCTCATTAGATATTCGTTATCTCCTCCCCTCTCCCCCTTTTTTTTCTTTATCTCGCTTTTGTGTCGTCCCGTTTTGCCGTGTCACGCGCTCGTTTTTGCTCGTGTCATGCCGCCTCTGCCACTGGCGCTGTGTCACTTCCATGTTCGGAGAGAACTCGTTGGCGCGGCGAGAGGCTATCGGCGCGATTTGGTTGTTGTTTGTGATCATGTTGTTATTCATGTTGTTTTTATTGTTATTATCATCATCATTATCATCATCATTATCATCATCGTCATCGTTATCATTATTATTGTTATTGTTATTTTATTATTAATTATTAGTAGTAGTAGTAGTAGTAGTAGTAGTATCATTGTTATCATTGTTTTATTATTATTATTGTTATTATTATTATTTTATTATTTTTCTAATTATCATTATTGTTATTATTATTGTTTTGTTATTATTATTATTATTGTTATTATTATTGTTTGGTTAGTATTATTATTATTGTTATTATTATGATTATTATTATAATAATTATTATAATTATTATGGTTATTATTGTTATTATTATTATTATTATCATCATTATCATAGATATAATAATTTTTACTATTATTATCATTAATATTGTTATTCACTATTATTTTGTATGTGTGTGTAAATTTATACACATTCGTGCACACATACATACATACATTTATACATACACACATACATACACATATACATACATACTTACACACATTATACATACATCCATGCATACGTATGTATACACACAAATACAAGTATAAAAGCACCTGCAAGCACACACCTAATTGTCGTTGTCTCACGAGGTTGACGTCGCTCGGCCGCGCAGCCACGTGGGACTCGTCCTCGCCTCCCCTCGCTCACCTCCCCTCTCTTCTCCCCTCAGGTGTTGGCTTGCTTCGAGGAGGGCGAAGAGACCGTGACGGCCTTCGTGGAGCCCTTCGTCATCCTTCTCATCCTGATCGCTAACGCCATCGTCGGCGTGTGGCAGGTAGGTCGAGGCGCCCTGGGTGTTGCTGGGGACCCTGGGGGACACTGGGGGACACTGGGGCTCTTGGGTTGGGTGGGGGTTGGAGGGGGTTTGGGGGGTTAGATTGTTGGTGGTGCGTGTTGGTTCCTTGTTGGTGGTGGTGATGTGATTGCTTTTTTTTAAGTTCATAGGATTTTTTTTTTTTTTTTTTTTTTTTTTTTTTTAGTTCATAGGATTTTTTTTCTTTTAGGATGTCTCGAGGTATGATTTTGTCCTTTATGATTTTTTTCCCCTGATTACGGTCTTGTTCTCTCTCTCTCTCTCTCTCTCTCTCTCTCTCTCTCTCTCTCTCTCTCTCTCTCTCTCTCTCTCTCTCTCTCTCTCTCTCTCTCTCTCTCTCTCTCTCTCTCTCTCTCTCTCTCTCTCGTGTTGTTTATGCCTTGTTTTGTTTATGGTTCATTGTCGAGGCTTTCCTTTCCTTCGATTGCGTCGGGGGCTCGTTTGTGTCTCAGTTCTGGCGCCTTTGTTTTGTTTCGGTTGAATCTTGATTGGCCGCGTGTTGACGGGTCTTTGGCTGGGAGGGAAGGGGGAATGCGCGCAGGGTCGGTTCTCTCTCGGCTTTTTTTCTGTCTCTTGCGTTTCTCTGGCTCTTTTCTCTTCTATTTGGCTCTCTCTGTCTCTCTCTCTCTCTCTCTCTCTCTCTCTCTCTCTCTCTCTCTCTCTCTCTCTCTCTCTCTCTCTGTTCTCTCTCTCTCTCTCTCTCTCTCTCTCTCTTCTC
>NW_020869032.1:597973-608479 GCF_003789085.1 Penaeus vannamei | reverse complement strand
GAAGAGAGAGAGAGAGAGAGAGCAGAGAGAGAGAAGCGACGGCCCGGGGGCGGCGTGGAGAGAGAGGAGCAAGAGCAAAAGGGGCAGAGAGAGTCCGAGGATCAGGTGCGGAGGCTCGTCGCGGCCTCATCGCCTTTCAAACGCGGTCCAAGTGTGCGTGGTACCTCCCCCTACCCCTCCCCCCTCCACCCCCCGTTGTCCAAGTGTGCGTGGATACCTCCCCCTTCCTTCCCCCTTCTCCCCATTCCCTTCCTCCCTCTCCCACTAGTCTAAACCCCCTCCCCCCATCTCCCCCTTCTCCTCCCCTCTCCATATTCCCCCCTTCCTCTCCCCTCTCCCTAGTCCAAGTGTGCGTGGGTACCTCCCCTTCCCCCTCTCCCCTCCCTTCCCCCCCGCCCCCCCGCCGAGCACGGGCGAAGATAGCACACATCCGAGGAATGCTGAGGATGTGCTCCCCCTCGCTCAGCCCCGCAGGTGATGGCGGGGGATGGGGAGGAGGGGGAAGGGGGTTACAGGGAGATGGGGAGAGGGGGAAGGGGTTACAGGGATGGGGAGAGGGGAAGGGGAGGGGGAAGGGTGTGAGGGGAGGTTGCTGGAGGAGGGGAAGGGGGAGGGAGTTGCGAAGTTGAAGACGAAAGGAACCGAAAAGAGAGACGGGAGAGGGAGAAGAGCGAGGGGAGGGGTTCCGAGAGGAGGGGTTTGGGATGTTTGGGGGGGAGAGGGGGCTGCAGATGCTTAGAGTGGCTAGAGTGTTATTGTGTCAAGTGCGGCTGGCTGTGATGGAGAGGGTTTTCAGGGGATCGTACGGCGACACTAAACGCGGTGTGCTCAGCCCGTAGGCTGTTTGGGAGCCTTTCCATTTCGGAAGGTGGTCGGACTGGCCTTTGTGTTCCTTCTTTCTTTCTTCTTCTAATTATTTTATTATTATTTTTATTATTATTATTATTTTTTTATTGTTTTTTTTTCTTCTTTTCTTTTTCTCCCTTTTCTTCTTCTGCTCCTCTTTCTTTTTCTTCTACCTTTTCTGCTTCTTACTCTTGTTCTTCTCCTCCATCTTCCTCATTTCCCCCCTTTGTTTATTTATCGATGGACTTTTCCCCTCTGTGTTGGCGTTAAGGGAAACAGGTAGGGAGGCCTGAGGGGCGATGAGGCAGTGAAAGGCGCTTAGACGTCCCCGCCGCCTTGGAGGGCCGCGGCCTGCAACAAGCACTGGTCGCTTAGTAAACACGCCCGTCAAGACCCGACTATAACAACGCCCACCGCCCCCACCCCTTCCCTTCCCTACCCCTACGCGAACCCGCTCTGCCTATCCCTACCCCTACCCCTTCCCCGGCCCACTCTACCTATCCCTACTCCTACCCTTTCCCTGGCCCACTCTACCTATTCCTACCCTACCCTTTCCCTGGCCCACTCTACCTATTCCTACCCTTACCCCTTCCCTGGCCCACTCTGCCTATCCCTACCCTTACCCTTTCCCTGACCCACTCTACCTAATTCTACCCCTGTCCGAACCCGCTATGCCCATTCGTACCCCTACCCTAATCCACTCGACCTCTGCCCACCCATACCCACTCTACCTATCCCTACCCATTCGTATTCTGGGGATTTTTTTTTTTCGTTGTTTCACTGCTTTGTAGGGTTTAGGTCCAAGCACACACGCACACGCACGCACACACGTACGCACACACTTATCTTCATATCCCACGCAACCGGTTAAAGGGGAAGAGTGACGTCATTAAGTATTCCCGCCCTTCGTATCTCCCGTTTCTTCTCTTCTTGTGTTTTCTACCTTGCTTTTTTTCTTCCTTTTTTTACTTTTTTTAATGTGCCCGACGTTTGTTTTCCTTGCCTCGAGCCTCGCCCTCCTACCCCCCCCCCTCCCCCGCTGGCTTGGAGTCGAACCGGAGTTGCGTACTTGTTTCTCACATTACTCCCTCCCCTCCCCCTCTTCCCCTTCGTCTTCTCTTCGCCCTTCGTTCCCTTCTTCCCCTTCTCGTTCCCATCTTCTCCTTCGTTCTCCTCTTCCCCCCTTTCCTCTTTCCCTCCGTCTCCCCCTCTTCCCCTTCCTCCCCTCCTCCCCTTCTCCCCCTCCTCCTCTCCTTCGCCCCTCCCCCTTCTCCCATACACCCCACCCCTCACCATACTCACTCCCCCTGTTTATGAACTGCTCCAGCCCGCTAAGGCCATGTCACACTTGGACTTTTTCCGCTTTACTTTTCCGCTGGCAAGATGGCTCAAACCCCTGCACAGGCTCTGGCGATGATGGACGCTATTCAGGCGGCGATTTAATGCGAAACAACGAATGTATACTGCTAAATGAGAGCTTATTCTTGCTACTCTCATCTAGTCAGCTGACAGGGGAACGTGGATACAAATGTAAACAAACAGGCGAGCAGCTAGTTACCAACTTGTATCTGTTTTTATTAAATACGAGAAAGAATTTTGCTAATTTTAAATATTATTTTCATGTTAACTGTCTTTTTGAATCGTTTTAATTTATAAATAGAGTTTTTGAATTACTATAAAAGATTATCTATTATAGCTTATGATTTGAACCAAAAAAACAACCGAAAATTTGCCAGCGAAAAAGGATAATTATCGCTTGATAAGTTATCGCATTCGGCCAATATGCCAGTGGTAGCAATGAAAAAAAAACAAAAACAAAAAACCAAACACGGAAAACGTGAAAGAACCACGGAAATGGTGCTGATGTGACACCCCCTTCAATGTTTCACTCATTCATTTTCCTTTTTTTTTTTACCCCGTGGCGTAACTTGCCATCCATAAAAGCCCTTTTTATTCGGTCCCGAGGGAAATGCTTCGGTGTTTTCTTCCAGTCTTTGGTTTCTTTTCTGCTCGTTGCGTGTGCTGCCCGCTTGATTGGGTAGGCCTGCTGTGCGACGTTGCAGCGCTGTCTCTTTTTTTGTTTCTGTCTTGGGTCTGTCTCTGTCTTTCTTCTTCTTCTTCTATCTCTCTCTCTCTCTCTCTCTCTCTCTCTCTCTCTCTCTCTCTCTCTCTCTCTCTCTCTCTCTCTCTCTCTCTCTCTCTCTCTCTCTCTCCTCTCTCTGGCTCTCTCTCTCTCTCTCCTCTCTCTACTCTCTCTCTCTCTCTCTCTCTCCTCTCTCTCCTCTCTCTCTCTCTCCTCTCTCTCTCTCTCTCTCTCTCTCTCTCTCTCTCCTCTCTTTCCCTCTCTCCCTCTCCCTTCTCTCCCTCTCTCCCTCTCCCTCTCCCCTCTCCCCTTCTCTCCCTCTCTCCTCTCTCTCTCCTTCCCCCTCCCTACCCAACCCCCGCCCTCCCCATGTTGCAGGGCGCGGGCTTGCATAAGCCCCCAAATCGGCTTCGTTTCGCGAGCGCCGCCTCGGGGAGCCTGGCGAGCGCGTGTATATTGGTGTTTATGTGTGGCGTGTCTCTGGTGTCTTCCGAGGGGGTGGGGCGAGGGAGGGGGAGGGGAGGGGCGGGTGTCATCCTGTTTCTCCGTGCTATTTCTCCCGCGCTGTTTCTCTTCTTCTTCTTTCTTCTTCTTCGCCCTCTTCTTTATTCCTTCTCCTTGTGGGTGCCAAGGTCCCTATTCTGTGCGCCCTCCCCACGCACATGGCGCCTAGCCCAAATCCCCCTCTTCCCCCCCCCCCTCCGTTCGCCCGTGCCCGTGCCTCCCTCCCCTAAACCCTCCCCCTAACCCTCCCCCACACTTTTACCACCCCCTTTTAAAAGCAAAAAAAGAGCCATAGGCGCTGTCTATTTTTCGAAGACTAACGGGGCAGCTCCTTGCCCGCCTTCAGTCCGGACACAGTGACGCCTGAACGACCACCATCCCTCCACGTCCCTCCGCTTCCCTCCGCTTCCCTCCCCTTCCCTCCGCTTCCCTAAACACATGAACAGAAGGCTTTGGGGAGGGATGAGTGGGGGAGATAGAAGGATTGATGGCAGGGGAAGACGGCAGCAGGAGTAGGAGCAGGGATAAGGTTGGGTGTGTGTGTGGGGGGGGGGGGTGAGCTGCGTCTTTATGGATGTTTATTTATTTGTCCGTTTCAAGTTTCTCGCCGGCCTGAGAAGGGTCCGGCCGCCGGGTTGTGCTTATTGAGGTGCGATAACACTGTGTTGCAAGCTGACAGGAGCGGGAGATTGCAAGCAGACGGGTGGGGAGGGAGGGAAAGGTTACGCGGGATGGGGGGAGGCCGACGGAGAGAAGAGAAGAGAGGAGAGAGGGAAGAGGGAATAGAAGGAGAGAGGAGAGAAGTGGGTTGGAATTAGAGGGCGAGAAGGGAAGGAGAGAGGGGAAGATGGGGGTTGGAATAAGAAGGAGAGAGAGGAGAGAGGGGAAGATGGGGTTGGAATAAGGCGAAGGAGAGAGAGGAGAGAGGGGAAGATGGGGTTGGAATAAGGCGAAGGAGAGAGGAGAAGAAAACATTAAGGGACGGGGAGAGAAAGGAAGAAAAGGTCAGGGGGAAGAGAGAAGAGAAGGGGAGGAAAGAAAGGGATAAAGGAAGAGAAAGAGGGAGAGAGATGCAGAGGTCAAGGAAAAGATCGGAATCGGCCACTCTTTCAGACAGGAAGTAAGACTGGGAACAGGGCAGGCGAGGGAGCGAGGCAACAGGGCTGGGAATAAGGGAGCGCGGCACGACGGGTGTAAGGGAGGCGGGGGGAGGGGGCAGAAGTGGGAGATGGTTGGATCCGTTCAAGAATGCCCCGCCGCCGAGAAGTGGCCCTGTTCCGCGACGGGTGTCAAGTGCGGTGCCTGACGGAGAGACCCAGGAATAAAAGCGCTGTGCACGCCGCCGTCGCCAGGTGTGTGTGGATGCGGATGCGGATGTATTTATATATTAGTGTGTTATGTATTTATGTGTTTTCCCCGCGACGGGTTGGCACCGGTGACACACTGGCGCGCGCGAGCGCACACAGCCTCTCTCCTCCCCAACGGGTACTGCCCCGCCGCCGCCGCTACTGGTCTTGGCACCGTGGCAGTGGCGTGACCTCCGTCTACGCGGCGACGATGCGCTGGCATTGTTGACGCGGCCGACGATAGCAACAGCCCAGGGCGTTCACTATATGCGCCTGGGGTCCCTGGGGGAGGAGGGAGGAGGAAAGAGCCCAGGGGGAGGAGAGACGGAGAGGCAGGAGAAAGGGAGAGGGAAGTAAAAGAGAATTGAAGAAAAGTAAGGCGGGGATTCTTGAAGGCGAATGGGGGATGGGGGGAAGAGGCGTTGAAGAACGAGGTAAAGAGTTAGAGCTTTTTTCTCTCACCTACACACCTTCGCAGTTCTTCTCTTGGCGTTCAAGATTTGCTTCTTTTCCCTTTCTCTCGCTCTCTCCCTTCCTTGCTCTCCCTCTCTTCCTTCATTCTTGTCACTCTCTCTTTCTCTTCCTCTCTCCCTTCCTTTCTCTCCTTCTCTCACCTTCTTTTCCCCTCTTGTTTCTCTTGTTTTCTCACCCATTTTATCTTCCTTTTATTTCTCCTTTCCCCACTTCTCTGACTTTTCTTTCTCTCCTCGTTCTCTTTTCTCTCTCTTCTCTCCTCTTCCCCCCCCCTCTCTCTCTCTCTATCCTGTCCCCTCTCCCTCTCCCTCTCCCTCTCCCTCTCTCTCTCCCTTGTCCCTCTCCCTCTCCCTCTCTCCTCTCTCTCGCCTTCTCTTTCCTCCTGCCTTTCTACCCATTTCTCCCCCCCCCCCCTCGATAGACTTCTTGGCTCGTAGCAGGAGGTCCAGGCAGGCTTCTGCTAGGTGCCACAGTAGGCCCTAGGGGTGTCACCTGCTAGGTTATTTGTAGACATCCCCCCTCTCTCATTCTCTCTCTGATCCTCTCTCTTTTCTTGTCTCTCTCTCTTTTCTCATGTCTCTCTCTCTCTGTCTGTATCTGTCTCTCTCTCTCTGTCTGTATCTGTCTCTCTCTCTCTGTCTGTATCTGTCTCTCTCTCTCTGTCTGTATCTGTCCTTCTCTTCCTGTCTCTCTCTCTCTCTCTGTCTGTCTCTCTCTCTCTCCTCTCTCTCTCTGCATCTCTCTCTCTCTCTCTCTCTCTCTCTCTCTCTCTCTCTCTCTCTCTCTCTCTCTCTCTCTCCTTCTCTCTCTCTCTCTCTCTCTCTCTCTTCTCTCTTCTCTCCTCTCTCTCTCTCTCTCTCTCTCTCTCTCTCTCTTCTCTCTCTCCTCTCTCTCTTCTCTCTCTCTCTCTCTCTCTCTACTCCCTCTCCCTCTATCTCTGTCTCCTCCCCTCCCTCCTCCTCTAGAATTCTATTCTATTCTCTCTCCTCCCCCTTCCTTCTCCCTCCTTCTCTTCTCTTCTCTTCTCTTCTATTCTATTCTACTCTATTCTCATCTCTCGCTCCTCTCGTTCAGTGCTGAAGGTGTGTTTAGAGTTCACCGCCAAGGCCTCTCCCTTCTGCCTGGTTCTCCGGGTGCCAACGTACATGCCCTGGCACTGTGAGCTGGCACTTGAGATTAGCCTTTGAACGAGCCTGATGTAGTGCCTTGTACAAAGTGTTTATTGGTGGTTGTGGCACCGTGCAATAGTGCCATTATGGTGACACGGTAGCCCCCTCTAGGGTTCGATAGCAGGGGTGAAGTCGGGGGGAAGGGGTGGGGGCCGGATGGGAGGGGAGGGGGCGGTGGCCAAACTTCAGACAACCTCCGCCCACCTTATTGGCTTGAGGGAACCCCACACCGCCTCAACGCTCTGGCCCGCCCACTCTCCCCCTCTCCCTCCCCCACCCCCGTCCGTCCCATCCCGCCCACTCTTTCTTCTCTCTCCATAGAGCAATATCATTCCCTTCTCCCCTCTGCTCCCTTCTCTCCTCTCCCTTCCTCCCCTCTCCTCCCCCTTCCTTCCCTCCCTCCCTCCTTCCTTCCTCTCTTCCTCCCCTTACTCCCCTACTCCCCCCCTCCCCTCCTCCCCTCTCCTCTTTTCCCTTCGCCTTGCTGTGTTTACACGTGTACTACGCTCGTGTGCTCTTCCACTCTCATTTTTCCCCACTCCCCCCCTCCCCCTTCCCCTCCCTTTTTTTACTTACTCCCCTCTTTTCCTTCCTTCCTTCCTTCTTCCTTCATAACATATCCCCCTTCAATTTGCCGCCTTCTCCTCCCTCCCCTAACTCCTTTCCTCCCTCCCTCCTCCTTCCCTTCTTTCCTTTCTTCCTTCCTTCTCCTCGCCTCCCTCCCTCTCCACCCACCTCATCATCCCTGCCTTCCTATCCCGTCCTCCATCCATCCCATCCATCCATCCATCCATCCATCCCATCCATCCATCCATCCATCCATCTCCACTCACCTCGTTCTCTCTCCCTTCCTCCTTCCTCCCTCCCCCTTCCCTCCTTCCCTCCTTCCCTCCTTCCCTCCTTCTCTCCCTCTCCACTCGCCTCATTCTCCCTCCCTCCCTCCCTCTCCCTTCCTTTTCCCTTCGTGAATACCCAGCGGCAGGTTTCTGGCGGAATCCGTCGGGAGTTCTATATTGCGGGGGGAGAGGGAGAGAGGAGGATGGAGGCTGAGCCGGAGGAGAGGAGAGAGAGAGACAAGAGAGGACAAGAGACAGAGAGACAGAGAGAGAGGAGGGGGGGAGAGAGGGAATAGGGGAAGGTAGAAAGGAGGAAGGGAGAGAGGGAGGGGGTCCGATTAAAATAGGTGACGGAGAGCTGGGGATGGGCGGGAGGGAGGAGGGCGGGTAGGGGAGGGGAGAAGAGGGGGTCAGGGGGAAGAGGGGAGAGGATGGCATGGGAGGCGGCGGCGAGAGGGAGAAGAGATAAGGGGAAGGGAGAAGGGGCGGAGAGAGGAGAGGGGGGAGGGAGAAGGAAGAGATTTGAGGTAGGAGGGAGGCGGTGAGGAGGGGGAGGGGAGGGGGAGCGTTCTGCGGGCGCCTTTGTGACTCATGGGGGTTGTCTGGGGGGGGGGAGGGGGAGGGGAAGGGCTTGAAATATATGGCATCTTTTTTTACGTCATTTTTTAGGGCTAGAAAATAATGAGCGATTTTGACTGTGATAGGACGTTGCCTTTTTGAATCTTTTATAGTTCTCTCTGGTGGGCAAGGGTCTGTCTGCCTGTGTTCAGATGACCCGGTGGGTGAACGTGGCCCTGTCTGCCGTTGTTCTGTTGCCCCTGTGGGTGAACATGACCCTGTCTGCCCTTGTTCTGTTTCCCCTGTGTTCTCTTCACCCAGTGGGCGAACGTGGCCCAGTCGCCTTGTGTTCCGTTGGCCCGGTGTGTGGACATGGCCCCGATGCCGAGGCGAAATCACCTGCAGTAGCGATGGCACTGTGCCAGGCAGATGTGCAAGCCCCCCCCACCCCCCACCCACCCCGTCCCCCCTTTTTCATTCATTCTTTCGTTCATCATCGCGCGACCTCAAGGACAATGGACTTGATGCGAGGGAAGCAGATGTTGATAAGAGAGCTCGGGAGCGGGGAAGGCCTTTTCTTGTTCGGGATGGACGCATTGGTGGCTCTCTGTGTCTGTCTCTGTCTGTCTGTCTGTCTGTTTTTGGTTGTCTGTCTGTTTGTTTGTCTGTCTGTGTCTGTTTGTCTGTCTGTCTGTCTGTTTGTTTGTCGCTCGATCTGTTCTCGTTCTCTCTCTCTCTCTCTTGTCATCTCGCTCCTCTCTCTCTGTTCTCTCTCTCTCTCTCTCTCTCTCTCTCTCTCTCCTCTCTCTCTCTCTCTCTCTCTCTCTCTTCCATTTTTTTCACCTTTTTTCTTCTTTCCTCCTCTCTCCCTGTCTCCTCTGTCTTTATTTTCCTCTCTCATCTTCTTGCCTCCCCCCCCCCTCCCCCTCCCCCCGCGCCAGGAAGTCAACTTTCCATTCTCCCGCCGCCGGGCTGCATGGAGGTCCTCCTTTCACTGCCCCTCCCTCTCCTCCCTCCTGTTTTCCCCTCCCACTCCCTCCTCCCATCCCCTCTCCCCCTCTCCCACTTCCCTCCTCTCCCCTCTCCCTTCTCCCCTCTTCCCCTCCCTCTCCTCCTCCCATCGTTCCCACTTCCCGCTCTCCCTGCCTCCCACTTCCTCCTCCCTCTCCTCCTCTCCCTCTCCCTCCCCTCCCTCCCTCTCCCTCCAACTTCTCCTCCCTCTCCCTCTCCTCCTCTCTCTCTCCTCCCTCTCCCCCTCTCCCACATCTTCTCCCTCTCCCCCCAACCTCCCCTTCACCCCCTATTACGGCATCGGTGTCATTACAGCAATCGTGTCACGTTCTGATCTCACCGCATTTCCTCCTCCCTCCCCCCCCCCCCCCCCACCCCTCCTTCTCCCTCTTCCAGTAGTCTCTCTTTCGCCCTCTCCCACCCATCCATCTTCCCTTCCTGATTTTCTTTCTTCGTCTTCCCCCTTATCTTTTTTTCTATCTTGTAATCCTCATCTCTCTTTTCCTCGTTCTCCTCGCTAGTATGATATTCCCTGTTTTTCTCTCTCTCTCTCTCTCTCTCTCTCTCTCTGCTCTCTCTCTCTCTCTCTCTCTCTCTCTCTCTCTCTCTCTCTCTTCTCTCTCCTCTCTCTCTCTCCTCTCTCCCTCCCTCCCTCCCTCCCTCCTCCTCTCCCTCCCTCCCTCTCCCTCTCTGTCTTTCTGTCTCTCTCTCTCTCTCTTTCTGTCTCTCTCTTCTGTCTCTGTCTCTCTCTCTCTCTCATTCTCTCTCTCTCTCTGTCTCTCTCTCTCTCTCTCTCTCTTCTCTCTCCTCTCTCTCTCCTTTCTTTTTTTCTCTCCTCCTCTCTTCCTCTCTTCGCCTCGGGTCGTGGTTGCATTATTTTCAGCCGCTGTGACCTCCCCACCTGCCGCTGTGGCCCGGAGATTCAGCACTCGGGGTCTGAGGCAAGCTCTTCCCTCCTTTCTTCTCTCGTCTCTCTTCTGGTTCTCTTTCTCATTTTCCCTTCCCTTCTGTTTCTCTCTCCCCTTCTCCTCCCGTTCACTTCTTTCCTTCTTTTCCCTTCTCTCTTTCCTCTCTCTTCTTCTTTCCTCCCTCCCTTCTCTCTTCTCCTCTTTCTCATTTCTTCTCTTCTCTTCCCTTCTCTCTCTCTCTCCTGTTTCTCTTGTTTATTCCCCCTGTACTTTTTCTTTGTTCTCTCTTTTCTCTCTCGTGTGTCTTGTCTCTCTTCTTTGCTCATTATTGGCTCTCTTCTCTCGTCTCTTTTCTTCTCCTTGCCTTCTTCCCTGTCTTCATTTCTCCTATCTCTTTTTCTCTTCTTATTTATTTTTTCTCCGTATTTTCTACCCTCCCCCTTACTCTCCTCTCTCTAACACTCTGTTTTAATATTTTTCATCGCTCTGTCTACCTGTCTGCCTATGTCTCTTCTTGTGTTTTCTTGTTTGTCTGTCTGCTTATGTGTCTTCTTGTACTTTCTAGTCTGTCTATCTTTTGTCATCTCTGTTGCTTCTTGTCTGTCTATCTCTTGTCTCTGTCGGCCTATGTGTCTTGTGCCATCATTTTTTTGTCTTCTTGTACTTTCTAGTCTGTCTATCTTTTGTCTTCTTGTCTATCTCTCTTCTTGTGTCTTCTTGTCTGTCTATCTTGCCTATCGTTTGCTCAGCACAGGAAATGGGGAGGTGCAT
>NW_020869032.1:577973-585473 GCF_003789085.1 Penaeus vannamei | reverse complement strand
GTCTCTTATCTCTGGCTGGCTCTTCTTCCGTTACATGGCTATTGGTGGCTATGTTGGCTGTGCCACTGTCTTTGCTGCCTCCTGGTGGTTCATGTATGACCCCACTGGCCCTCAGCTCAACTACTACCAGCTGTCCCACCATCTGTCCTGCTTGGGTGATGACAAGAACTTCGAAGGTCTGGATTGCAACATCTTCAGCCACCCAGCCCCCATGACCATGGCTCTTTCCGTGCTTGTCACCATTGAGATGCTCAACGCTCTTAACAGGTGAAAAAATAGTTTGTGTACATTTCAGTATTGCTATTAAGTAATTTATCAGTCAAAGGCATCTCTGTCATTATTATCAGCAATATAGAGTTAGAACATTGAAAATCCATCATCACTTCAGAGTGGAGTCTGAATAAGGTACTTTTGTTCAATCCCACCTCTATTTCTCCTGCAGCTTGTCAGAGAACCAGTCACTCATCGTGATGCCCCCCTGGGTCAACATCTGGCTGCTGGCGGCTATGGCCCTCTCCATGACCCTGCATTTCATCATCTTGTACATTGATATCCTTAGTGTAAGTTAGAGTTTTAGTTCTTTTAGATGAATCCTTACCAAGTTAGATTTAGTTATTTGGATTTTTGGTTTTGTTTAGTTTGATTTTTCTGATTTCTTTATCTTTTTCTATTTTGTAAAACATGTTTTCTAAAAAAAAATATATATATATATACTGATTTCACTTTAGAAATAGATATAACTGATAGAGTTGAGTCTTTTTTAAGACAAATGATCTACTGTCCTTTCATTTGATATTCTTTAGTTTTACATTCTCTTCCCTTTTACTTTTCAAAATTTGATCAGGTGAATACTTCATACCTACAAGGTGATGGTAGATTAAACTCTTTTTTTTTTATTGTTTCAAAATTGACTAATCTATTCTTGGGGTGTTCAGACTGTGTTCCAGGTGATGCCCCTCACAACTGCACAGTGGATGGCTGTATTGAAGATATCCCTCCCTGTGGTGCTGCTGGATGAGACCCTCAAGTTCGTTGCTCGCAAGTACACTGATGGTGAGAATCCAATCTATTCCTGCCACTGGACTGTGCTAGCCTGGGCTATCTATTTTGCCTATATCTGGATATACTTCTTCTAACCTCAGTCACCACCCTAACTTATATATATATATATATATATGTATAAACACTGTCACGAATCAGACTCTCAAGATATAGAAAACTGAAAGGGGTTTGAGGAACACTGTGGTCCAAGTGCAAACAATGTTTCCATTATCAACAGTATTCCCTTTGGGCTGTGGGTTTCTGAGACAATTCTCACATGAAGTGAACTTTTTGTTTATTTGTTTTTATTATTATTATTATTATTGTCATTATTGTTATTATTATTGTTATTTTTATTATTATTTTTGGTGTTAAATTTGGCCACTGTGCTCCCAGCCCCTGATTAAGGTACAAGTGGGAAAAGACTCAGGGTGAGTGATAGAAAGAAAGAACTGTTGTCAGCCCTCGACTCGCAATGTGGGTCCGTTCTTGCTGCCACTTCGGCTGCCAATTGCCAGTGCCCTTTACTGCTGTTGCCACTGCTGTTTGCTTAACGGGGGGCTGTATGTCAGCGTCAGTGTACATAAAAGTGACGTGCTGAATGTGTTTAGGCATATGACCACAAGCCATTAACATTAGTGGAATACTGCCCGACCAAAGTTGTTGCGAGCCAAAGCAGAGAGCACCTTCACTTGCAAGGGAAGTCCTGCTCTGGTTCTGTCCCCATCCACTGAGGATGACTTAACTTATTATGCCTTGAGATGCAGGCTTCAAGGTGTGTTGTTTAACTGATTGCTTGAAGTCATAATGAGTGCTGCCATGTTAGGGACAGGCAGTTTTTTATTATTATTATTATTATTATTATTATTATTATTATTTTTTTTTATTATTATTATCATTATTATTAACTGAGTGGGTGAGTGCAGATACAAGATTTATTGGTAAGAAAAGTTAAAATTTAGATGTTTAAATATATATATTTTATGGTTGTTAAACAATAAACAAAATTGCATTTGTAGGCTTCCTATAGTGAGAAGTGAAATATTGTTTGAAATTTAACCTGTGCCTTTATTTAGTTTGATGCCATCTGGTTCCCGGCCTCCTCCTTATCCTCCCAGCATGTGCCTGGATGAGAACTTGTGGATGGTTCAAGTTTTTGTAGAGTATTTGATTAAAAGTACAGTATTCCCTAGTTGTGTGTGATGTAAAGATCATTGACTGCAACTTGTAATAACATGTGGATATGTGCAATGGATAATGTAAGTCTTTTTTATTATTATTCTCATGACACTTATGGAGTACATGAACCTTATGGTGCATTAGTGAATTTTTGCGGGTACCCAGTTTGATGCTGCACATGCAGAGTCTCCCTCTCCACAACAAGTAGATGTTTCTTCACTGTTACTGCAAACACTTTAGTGTGTATCAAGGTTCTAAAGCAGCTAATGCATTAAAGTGCTGCATTGCAATAATTCTCAGTATTTTTGTTAGTTGGTGTGATTGCAATCAAGGGGCAAGGTTTTTAGTTATTTTTTTCTGACAGAGAGCATATGACTTTTCCCATCCACCATTACCCATTGCATACATGGAACCTGCTGTGTAAAAATCCACTATTTAAGGACTGTGAGTTGTTTGCATGGCATAATTGGTTCTCTGACATTGAAATAAATCTATCCTCTTTCCCCCTTTATTTATTATTCCAGGTCATTTTTTTTTAACTGTTCAGTTAATACCCAAAGTCCCATGAACCTTACTCTCTTGCTAATTTTTTTCTTAGTATTGTTCCTCATTAAACCAAGTTGACCACTTTTTGTTTTATCATATTGTAACACTGTATATAATGGTTAGGGAAGTGTGTGGATACTTCGGTAATCGAAAGAATAGGATCCATATCATAGTTAGATCCTTCAGTATTATTACCCTTGCTGTATGAATACTGTATTAAGAAAGCAATATCCCCAATGTTAGAAATCCACATATATGAGTGTCACTACCAGCAAATGCAAGTGTTTACCAAGCTGTGTCCTGTTTGACATAACAGTAGAACATTCTTGAAGGTTCCCAGATACTTTTCACCTGTAATCACTGACACAGTCATATGTGGAGGTGTGGAAGCCTTCCCACCCACAGCTCCCACTACTACTACTACCACTACTACTTGTACTACTACTACTGTTGCCACCAAACTACCATTGAATCCTCCACCTCAACCTGAAAGCCCCAGAAATCACAGGGCATAAATGGGAATCCAGATCACCATACCCACCAATGAACTCCCTTCAACTTACCTCCTTCTCCAACCACCTTTCGGGGTCGAGGTCCTGAAGACTGCAGTGTTTGTGTGTGGTCGAAACCCAGTGAAGAGGAACTGCGACTCTCTCTCTTATGGTTTTTCTTTTTTCCATCTTCATTTTCCAATATTTCTTCTTTTTTTCCCTCCCTCCCTTTGTCTTGAACTCCTCTGACTGGCCCCCCTTTCCACTTTTCTTCCTTTCCATTTCTTCTCTCATTTTCTGCAACCTCTGAATCCTGTTCCTGCTCTGCAAACCCCCAAGACACTCACACCAACACAACTGTTGTGAGTATTAAGGATATATATATATATATGATTTTTTTTTTCTTTTTTTTTTTTTGCGCCTCCTAGTAACTGTGTTCATCTATCATCCATTTATTTTTATGGTAAATTCATATATGACTCCCCTTTCCTTCCCCTCATGGCATTTATGACACAGTTAGGTACCTGACAAGGCAATTTTGAAGTTGAAACTCTTATGATGATAATATATCAGCGATCTTCACAATATTCTTTGCCTTGTCATGGTGAAACATATTTTCATCCAGTGTAGTTAGTTATTTTTACTTGAATCTTGAATTAGTTGTAAGTGTTAGAAATCATTCCCCGTGTTAGCACTGCATTGTAAAAATGAAAGGAATATGGAGGCACAAAAAGATAGCTATATCTTCTTGTGTGTATAACTTGCAGTTCCTCCCTTGTAGCCCCAAGTCCTTTGAATTAACCCTTTTCCCAAATGAATCCAGTTATTATTGGTAGAATGCCAAGTGAAGTGCAAGGATTGCTTGATAAACTAATACAGTATGTAACTGTTGAGCCGTCTTGTTGGCGACTGAGGAAGTCGTCAAGAGACTCTGTCTGTGTCACTAAAGAGCACCTCTGTTGTGTCGGCCAAAACTAACTCCTTATGCAAATCATTTTTCACTTTTTCAACATTTTACTATACATTTTTATGACATATAAATGGAAAAACGCATGTGAAGTGTTGGAAGTGTTTTAAAAAGAATACAGGTATTGGTATCATATTTTGCTGAAGAAAAAAGAAAAATAGATAAGTGCTACTTGTGATAAAAATATATTTTGTGGTAATAACTGTTGGTGCAAGGTCATACAGTACATTTAAACTTTTGATTCTTTTCACGTAAAAAAAAAAAAAGTGATAAAAAGCGAATAGAAAACAAAATAATTGGTCACTGCGTCCATTCCATTTATGTATTTTTCTTTTCTTTTTTATGGTCCTTTATAAGCTGTGATGTCTTTACGAGTTTTGTTAAGAAAAAATAATAAATCATTGTTAAAAAGTTGAACATACAGAGTTTGTGTACCTAGTGTGGACCCCGCCTGTGATTGAAAAGACGTCCAGGAGGTGGTTCCCTGTTTCACATGTAGAGTGTGGAGTGTGACTAACATACCCTGCAGCCTTACCTTGGATCCTAAAGGTGAGATAATCCTGTCTTCCGTTGACAAGCATGTGCATTTTTCTTAGTAATAGATTTCTTAGAGATAAAATCCATAGAGGCAGGTAATCTGGTAGACAGGTAGATTATAGTGAGATGATAGTTTTAGTTAAAAGATTATGTTCTGTTAGCTATATCTAAGAGTTAGATCTGTTTGTGTTTAATTACTGTGTTTATGGGCCTTCTTCTTTTGCAGGTTTATGTATTATGTTTAAGACTTTCTTTTCCAGATACAGTATTGGTTTTTGTCATGGCAGTGTTTTAACTATTTTCATATTTATATTTTGTTCTGTATTGCCCCAGATTAGGTTACAATTTCAATAATGGTAATGCTAGGTCTTAGATAAAGAGTTTGCACATATATCTAGGTATTTCCATACATACAATGATATTTTTGATACTTTTTTCTTCTCTGATTTACTCTTTTAGCATTTATTTATATTTTTCTAAGGTAACTTTGCAGTTTATTTGTTCCTCCTGAGGTCATCTAAGCAAGAACCAACTTAAACAGACTGGTCCCTAACTTATCTCTTACTGAGTACAAGAATCTTTCAGCAGTGTAAAGTAAACTGTCTCCTGAAGAGGAGATTTTTCCTTGTGCCTTTTGTACTGTATGTGCACCCCCACAATTCAAGTCTCGTTGTAATGCGTTCCCAATGAATCACAAACTTGTTTATTCCCAGTAAGCTTTCACGTGACCCTTGCATAGATTCATGGCATGTTCAGTATACTCTTTGTGAAGGACAATACATGTGCTCTAAATGCCCAACTTACATTGCAGAGTCTAAACCTATGACTGTAAATATATGGTGTTGGAGTGGTGTATATATATGTACAGTGATGACTTACCCTGTGTCCCCTTTTCCCATCCCCTTGCTGCCCTCAGACTCCTGGTATAAACCTGATATAGATATCTCACAACATGAATCCCCCAGTCTTACCCCCTCCCTTCTTCCCTCAGCTACACCCTCTTATTTTGTTTTGTTTTGAAATTCAATGGTCATGTATTTACCTTATCCTTTATTCCCTCAGTCCTGGAAGGAAAAAAATGAACACACAAAGCAATATTTGGCCTCTTTGGTTGCCGACAGTAAGTTTATCTATAATCTCAGGGGCTCCAAAGTCTCTTCTATGTTTTGAAAGCTGTGTCTTCTAGAATGCAAAAAAAAAAAAAAACAAAAAACAAAAAATTACAAAAAGTGCTGTTAGATATAATTTAGAGATGAGGCATATGCCAGGTGAAAAGCTTAATATGCTAGCTTTATAGTTGCTTTCTAGCTTAATGGCTTAAATAGACCATGCTCCTGATTCTCTGTTTGTCTAAGAACTTTAGTATGTACAGACCACTTCAGCAAAGTTTTCCAGAGTTCAGTTCTTGCAGATGGTCATAAAGTTCAAGCAAGCTGTAATAATATGCAAAAGAAATCTACCATCTTAAGTCACTGTGGTGTACTAATATTAATAATGAAGATTTATATCTTAAAAAAAAAAAAAAAAAAAAAAATCAACTCGCTTACAATTAGCAGTGTTGTGTCATTAGTCCATCAGAAAGGATTTCACTAAGTATTGACCATAGTTTGTGCACTGTTCAGGGAATAGTCATGCAAGATTTGTCAATACATGTTAGCCAAGTCTACTGACCCTGTCTCCTAACACCCAATGGAATGTTTGTTTTTCAGAGTTTTTGACTTTTTTGACAGAAGCTAAAGCATCTGACTGGTTTAATTAGCCAGTGGTTGCTTTTCTTAACCCCATGGATCTGTTTTTTTAATGGCAATCATATGGCCCGGAATAGGATTATATGAGTATGCACTCTGACGGATGCATGGCTTGTAGCCTGGGTACACATGAAAACTCATGTCTGGTGACAAGACTCTATGCCTTCCCTTTGCAGTGTTTTTTCTCTTTTTATGCATAAGCAATCTTATTTTTCTTGCCATTTTCCAATGTCCCTACTTGTCATTTGATTTATTTTATAAAATAGATTGCTTTACTTGCACAGACTCTTTATCATCTCTCTAGGTAATTCACAACTCAGTGCAAGAATAATAACAATAATTAAGATTTTATCATATGTGTAATTTCTTTTTCTTTTCATAATATTCAATTTTCTGTAATACAACCTGTGGCTAGGAGTAAGACGTTGAGCACTTAAATAGCATCCTCCCTGGAGCTATTGCTCTTCCAGTCATGGCTCATAGACAGTACATGCAACATTCGATAGATATAATGCTAAAACCCCTTTCTAAACATCAACTGAGTCTAGTCACCCTCCAAGAGGTTTATGCGTTCATGACGAGTCTCTCTCATCACCCCAGCCTTCAGCTAAAATGCTTCCAGTGGAAAGTTTGTATCACTCCGGCGCACAGACAAATTTTCGCAATGTGATGGTCATGTCGTGCAGATCGTAGGGGTTAAGATGTCAAAAACTTTAAAAAACAAACTTTTCTATTTACTGATACGAGTCCTTCACTGTGCTATATTTGTCATTATTTATCAACATATACACTCTATTTAGGAAAAGTCAGTATATTATTTTTATCTCATCTTGATAATTTTGACAATGCTAAAACAAGATAGGTTTTAGACTGACTCTTATTCACCAGTTTTTTAAATATATAAACCCAGTATTCATATTAAAGGAAAGACTTAATATACCAGTGAATATTCATCCAATTGACACACACACGTGCACACGCACACACATGC
>NW_020869032.1:552373-562373 GCF_003789085.1 Penaeus vannamei | reverse complement strand
ATAACTTCTCGTCCATTGTGGCTGCTGTTGAGGAAGGCCGTGCCATCTACAACAACATGAAGCAGTTCATCCGTTACCTCATTTCCTCCAACATTGGTGAAGTGGTGTCCATCTTCTTGACTGCTGCTCTTGGTCTCCCTGAAGCTCTCATTCCTGTCCAGCTCTTGTGGGTCAACCTGGTTACTGATGGTCTGCCCGCCACTGCTCTGGGCTTCAACCCCCCTGACCTTGACATCATGGAGAAGCCCCCACGCAAAGCTGACGAGTCTCTTATCTCTGGCTGGCTCTTCTTCCGTTACATGGCTATTGGTGGCTATGTTGGCTGTGCCACTGTCTTTGCTGCCTCCTGGTGGTTCATGTATGACCCCACTGGCCCTCAGCTCAACTACTACCAGCTGTCCCACCATCTGTCCTGCTTGGGTGATGACAAGAACTTCGAAGGTCTGGATTGCAACATCTTCAGCCACCCAGCCCCCATGACCATGGCTCTTTCCGTGCTTGTCACCATGAGATGCTCAACGCTCTTAACAGGTGAAAAATAGTTTGTGTACATTTCAGTATTGCTATTAAGTAATTTATCAGTCAAAGGCATCTCTGTCATTATTATCAGCAATATAGAGTTAGAACATTGAAAAATCCATCATCACTTCAGAGTGGAGTCTGAATAAGGTACTTTTGTTCAATCCCACCTCTATTTCTCCTGCAGCTTGTCAGAGAACCAGTCACTCATCGTGATGCCCCCCTGGGTCAACATCTGGCTGCTGGCGGCTATGGCCCTCTCCATGACCCTGCATTTCATCATCTTGTACATTGATATCCTTAGTGTAAGTTAGAGTTTTAGTTCTTTTAGATGAATCCTTACCAAGTTAGATTTAGTTATTTGGATTTTTTTGGTTTGTTTAGTTTGATTTTTCTGATTTCTTTATCTTTTTCTATTTTGTAAAACATGTTTTCTAAAAAAAAATAATATATATATATACTGATTTCACTTTAGAAATAGATATAACTGATAGAGTTGAGTCTTTTTTAAGACAAATGATCTACTGTCCTTTCATTTGATATTCTTTAGTTTTACATTCTCTTCCCTTTTACTTTTCAAAATTTGATCAGGTGAATACTTCATACCTACAAGGTGATGGTAGATTAAACTCTTTTTTTTTTATTGTTTCAAAATTGACTAATCTATTCTTGGGGTGTTCAGACTGTGTTCCAGGTGATGCCCCTCACAACTGCACAGTGGATGGCTGTATTGAAGATATCCCTCCCTGTGGTGCTGCTGGATGAGACCCTCAAGTTCGTTGCTCGCAAGTACACTGATGGTGAGAATCCAATCTATTCCTGCCACTGGACTGTGCTAGCCTGGGCTATCTATTTTGCCTATATCTGGATATACTTCTTCTAACCTCAGTCACCACCCTAACTTATATATATATATATATATATGTATAACACTGTCACGAATCAGACTCTCAAGATATAGAAAACTGAAAGGGGTTTGAGGAACACTGTGGTCCAAGTGCAAACAATGTTTCCATTATCAACAGTATTCCCTTTGGGCTGTGGGTTTCTGAGACAATTCTCACATGAAGTGAACTTTTTGTTTATTTGTTTTATATTATTATTATTATTGTCATTATTGTTATTATTATTGTTATTTTTATTATTATTTTTGGTGTTAAATTTGGCCACTGTGCTCCCAGCCCCTGATTAAGGTACAAGTGGGAAAAGACTCAGGGTGAGTGATAGAAAGAAAGAACTGTTGTCAGCCCTCGACTCGCAATGTGGGTCCGTTCTTGCTGCCACTTCGGCTGCCAATTGCCAGTGCCCTTTACTGCTGTTGCCACTGCTGTTTGCTTAACGGGGGGCTGTATGTCAGCGTCAGTGTACATAAAAGTGACGTGCTGAATGTGTTTAGGCATATGACCACAAGCCATTAACATTAGTGGAATACTGCCCGACCAAAGTTGTTGCGAGCCAAAGCAGAGAGCACCTTCACTTGCAAGGGAAGTCCTGCTCTGGTTCTGTCCCCATCCACTGAGGATGACTTAACTTATTATGCCTTGAGATGCAGGCTTCAAGGTGTGTTGTTTAACTGATTGCTTGAAGTCATAATGAGTGCTGCCATGTTAGGGACAGGCAGTTTTTTATTATTATTATTATTATTATTATTATTATTATTATTGTTTTTATTATTATTATCATTATTATTAACTGAGTGGGTGAGTGCAGATACAAGATTTATTGGTAAGAAAAGTTAAAATTTAGATGTTTAAATATATATATTTTATGGTTGTTAAACAATAAACAAAATTGCATTTGTAGGCTTCCTATAGTGAGAAGTGAAATATTGTTTGAAATTTAACCTGTGCCTTTATTTAGTTTGATGCCATCTGGTTCCCGGCCTCCTCCTTATCCTCCCAGCATGTGCCTGGATGAGAACTTGTGGATGGTTCAAGTTTTTGTAGAGTATTTGATTAAAAGTACAGTATTCCCTAGTTGTGTGTGATGTAAAGATCATTGACTGCAACTTGTAATAACATGTGGATATGTGCAATGGATAATGTAAGTCTTTTTTATTATTATTCTCATGACACTTATGGAGTACATGAACCTTATGGTGCATTAGTGAATTTTTGCGGGTACCCAGTTTGATGCTGCACATGCAGAGTCTCCCTCTCCACAACAAGTAGATGTTTCTTCACTGTTACTGCAAACACTTTAGTGTGTATCAAGGTTCTAAAGCAGCTAATGCATTAAAGTGCTGCATTGCAATAATTCTCAGTATTTTTGTTAGTTGGTGTGATTGCAATCAAGGGGCAAGGTTTTTAGTTATTTTTTTCTGACAGAGAGCATATGACTTTTCCCATCCACCATTACCCATTGCATACATGGAACCTGCTGTGTAAAAATCCACTATTTAAGGACTGTGAGTTGTTTGCATGGCATAATTGGTTCTCTGACATTGAAATAAATCTATCCTCTTTCCCCCTTTATTTATTATTCCAGGTCATTTTTTTTTAACTGTTCAGTTAATACCCAAAGTCCCATGAACCTTACTCTCTTGCTAATTTTTTTCTTAGTATTGTTCCTCATTAAACCAAGATTGACCACTTTTTGTTTTATCATATTGTAACACTGTATATAATGGTTAGGGAAGTGTGTGGATACTTCGGTAATCGAAAGAATAGGATCCATATCATAGTTAGATCCTTCAGTATTATTACCCTTGCTGTATGAATACTGTATTAAGAAAGCAATATCCCCAATGTTAGAAATCCACATATATGAGTGTCACTACCAGCAAATGCAAGTGTTTACCAAGCTGTGTCCTGTTTGACATAACAGTAGAACATTCTTGAAGGTTCCCAGATACTTTCACCTGTAATCACTGACACAGTCATATGTGGAGGTGTGGAAGCCTTCCCACCCACAGCTCCCACTACTACTACTACCACTACTACTTGTACTACTACTACTGTTGCCACCAAACTACCATTGAATCCTCCACCTCAACCTGAAAGCCCCAGAAATCACAGGGCATAAATGGGAATCCAGATCACCATACCCACCAATGAACTCCCTTCAACTTACCTCCTTCTCCAACCACCTTTCGGGGTCGAGGTCCTGAAGACTGCAGTGTTTGTGTGTGGTCGAAACCCAGTGAAGAGGAACTGCGACTCTCTCTCTTATGGTTTTTTTTTTTCCATCTTCATTTTCCAATATTTCTTCTTTTTTTCCCTCCCTCCCTTTGTCTTGAACTCCTCTGACTGGCCCCCCTTTCCACTTTTCTTCCTTTCCATTTCTTCTCTCATTTTCTGCAACCTCTGAATCCTGTTCCTGCTCTGCAAACCCCCAAGACACTCACACCAACACAACTGTTGTGAGTATTAAGGATATATATAATATATGATTTTTTTTTTCTTTTTTTTTTTTTGCGCCTCCTAGTAACTGTGTTCATCTATCATCCATTTATTTTTATGGTAAATTCATATATGACTCCCCTTTCCTTCCCCTCATGGCATTTATGACACAGTTAGGTACCTGACAAGGCAATTTTGAAGTTGAAACTCTTATGATGATAATATATCAGCGATCTTCACAATATTCTTTGCCTTGTCATGGTGAAACATATTTTATCCAGTGTAGTTAGTTATTTTTACTTGAATCTTGAATTAGTTGTAAGTGTTAGAAATCATTCCCCGTGTTAGCACTGCATTGTAAAAATGAAAGGAATATGGAGGCACAAAAAGATAGCTATATCTTCTTGTGTGTATAACTTGCAGTTCCTCCCTTGTAGCCCCAAGTCCTTTGAATTAACCCTTTTCCCAAATGAATCCAGTTTATTATTGGTAGAATGCCAAGTGAAGTGCAAGGATTGCTTGATAAACTAATACAGTATGTAACTGTTGAGCCGTCTTGTTGGCGACTGAGGAAGTCGTCAAGAGACTCTGTCTGTGTCACTAAAGAGCACCTCTGTTGTGTCGGCCAAAACTAACTCCTTATGCAAATCATTTTTCACTTTTTCAACATTTTACTATACATTTTTATGACATATAAATGGAAAAACGCATGTGAAGTGTTGGAAGTGTTTTAAAAAGAATACAGGTATTGGTATCATATTTTGCTGAAGAAAAAAGAAAAATAGATAAGTGCTACTTGTGATAAAAATATATTTTGTGGTAATAACTGTTGGTGCAAGGTCATACAGTACATTTAAACTTTTGATTCTTTTCACGTAAAAAAAAAAAAAAGTGATAAAAAGCGAATAGAAAACAAAATAATTGGTCACTGCGTCCATTCCATTTATGTATTTTTTTTTCTTTTTTATGGTCCTTTATAAGCTGTGATGTCTTTACGAGTTTTGTTAAGAAAAAATAATAAATCATTGTTAAAAAGTTGAACATACAGAGTTTGTGTACCTAGTGTGGACCCCGCCTGTGATTGAAAAGACGTCCAGGAGGTGGTTCCCTGTTTCACATGTAGAGTGTGGAGTGTGACTAACATACCCTGCAGCCTTACCTTGGATCCTAAAGGTGAGATAATCCTGTCTTCCGTTGACAAGCATGTGCATTTTTCTTAGTAATAGATTTCTTAGAGATAAAATCCATAGAGGCAGGTAATCTGGTAGACAGGTAGATTATAGTGAGATGATAGTTTTAGTTAAAAGATTATGTTCTGTTAGCTATATCTAAGAGTTAGATCTGTTTGTGTTTAATTACTGTGTTTATGGGCCTTCTTCTTTTGCAGGTTTATGTATTATGTTTAAGACTTTCTTTTCCAGATACAGTATTGGTTTTTGTCATGGCAGTGTTTTAACTATTTTCATATTTATATTTTGTTCTGTATTGCCCCAGATTAGGTTACAATTTTAATAATGGTAATGCTAGGTCTTAGATAAAGAGTTTGCACATATATCTAGGTATTTCCATACATACAATGATATTTTTGATACTTTTTTCTTCTCTGATTTACTCTTTTAGCATTTATTTATATTTTTCTAAGGTAACTTTGCAGTTTATTTGTTCCTCCTGAGGTCATCTAAGCAAGAACCAACTTAAACAGACTGGTCCCTAACTTATCTCTTACTGAGTACAAGAATCTTTCAGCAGTGTAAAGTAAACTGTCTCCTGAAGAGGAGATTTTCCTTGTGCCTTTTGTACTGTATGTGCACCCCCACAATTCAAGTCTCGTTGTAATGCGTTCCAATGAATCACAAACTTGTTTATTCCCAGTAAGCTTTCACGTGACCCTTGCATAGATTCATGGCATGTTCAGTATACTCTTTGTGAAGGACAATACATGTGCTCTAAATGCCCAACTTACATTGCAGAGTCTAAACCTATGACTGTAAATATATGGTGTTGGAGTGGTGTATATATATGTACAGTGATGACTTACCCTGTGTCCCCTTTTCCCATCCCCTTGCTGCCCTCAGACTCCTGGTATAAACCTGATATAGATATCTCACAACATGAATCCCCCAGTCTTACCCCCTCCCTTCTTCCCTCAGCTACACCCTCTTTATTTTGTTTTGTTTTGAAATTCAATGGTCATGTATTTACCTTATCCTTTATTCCCTCAGTCCTGGAAGGAAAAAAATGAACACACAAAGCAATATTTGGCCTCTTTGGTTGCCGACAGTAAGTTTATCTATAATCTCAGGGGCTCCAAAGTCTCTTCTATGTTTGAAAGCTGTGTCTTCTAGAATGCAAAAAAAACAAAACAAAAAACAAAAAATTACAAAAAAGTGCTGTTAGATATAATTTAGAGATGAGGCATATGCCAGGTGAAAAGCTTAATATGCTAGCTTTATAGTTGCTTTCTAGCTTAATGGCTTAAATAGACCATGCTCCTGATTCTCTGTTTGTCTAAGAACTTTAGTATGTACAGACCACTTCAGCAAAGTTTTCCAGAGTTCAGTTCTTGCAGATGGTCATAAAGTTCAAGCAAGCTGTAATAATATGCAAAAGAAATCTACCATCTTAAGTCACTGTGGTGTACTAATATTAATAATGAAGATTTATATCTTAAAAAAAAAAAAAAAAAAAAATCAACTCGCTTACAATTAGCAGTGTTGTGTCATTAGTCCATCAGAAAGGATTTCACTAAGTATTGACCATAGTTTGTGCACTGTTCAGGGAATAGTCATGCAAGATTTGTCAATACATGTTAGCCAAGTCTACTGACCCTGTCTCCTAACACCCAATGGAATGTTTGTTTTTCAGAGTTTTTGACTTTTTTGACAGAAGCTAAAGCATCTGACTGGTTTAATTAGCCAGTGGTTGCTTTTCTTAACCCCATGGATCTGTTTTTTTAATGGCAATCATATGGCCCGGAATAGGATTATATGAGTATGCACTCTGACGGATGCATGGCTTGTAGCCTGGGTACACATGAAAACTCATGTCTGGTGACAAGACTCTATGCCTTCCCTTTGCAGTGTTTTTTTCTCTTTTTATGCATAAGCAATCTTATTTTTCTTGCCATTTTCCAGTGTCCCTACTTGTCATTTGATTTATTTTATAAAATAGATTGCTTTACTTGCACAGACTCTTTATCATCTCTCTAGGTAATTCACAACTCAGTGCAAGAATAATAATAATAATTAAGATTTTATCATATGTGTAATTTCTTTTTCTTTTCATAATATTCAATTTTCTGTAATACAACCTGTGGCTAGGAGTAAGACGTTGAGCACTTAAATAGCATCCTCCCTGGAGCTATTGCTCTTCCAGTCATGGCTCATAGACAGTACATGCAACATTCGATAGATATAATGCTAAAACCCCTTTCTAAACATCAACTGAGTCTAGTCACCCTCCAAGAGGTTTATGCGTTCATGACGAGTCTCTCTCATCACCCCAGCCTTCAGCTAAAAT
This sequence comes from Penaeus vannamei, assembly GCF_003789085.1. Lineage (NCBI taxonomy): Eukaryota > Metazoa > Arthropoda > Malacostraca > Decapoda > Penaeidae > Penaeus > Penaeus vannamei. The sequence goes on along the minus strand of NW_020869032.1, from coordinate 554,994 downwards.
GCTTCCAGTGGAAAGTTTGTATCACCCGGCGCACAGACAAATTTTCGCAATGTGATGGTCATGTCGTGCAGATCGTAGGGGTTAAGATGTCAAAAACTTTAAAAAACAACTTTTCTATTTACTGATACGAGTCCTTCACTGTGCTATATTTGTCATTATTTATCAACATATACACTCTATTTAGGAAAAGTCAGTATATTATTTTTATCTCATCTTGATAATTTTGACAATGCTAAAACAAGATAGGTTTTAGACTGACTCTTATTCACCAGTTTTTTAAAATATATAAACCCAGTATTCATATTAAAGGAAAGACTTAATATACCAGTGAATATTCATCCAATTGACACACACACGTGCACACGCACATGCACACGCACATGCACACGCACACGCACATGCACACGCACACGCACATGCACACACACACACACACACACACACACACACACACACACACACACACACACACACACACACACACACACACACAACACACACACACACACACAGATATATGTCTACTTGTAGAAGGAACACCTTAATGTACAAAATATACATTCATATCTTGTGTGTGCTGTTTTGTGAGACCCTACCATTTTTACCCGCAGTGTCTCCTGCTGTGTCCAAGTAAGAAAGAATCTCCAGCAAGAAGCATATCACGGCCGTCACATGGAAACCGATGGCACCTGACTCGACTACTACTACAATAGTTCTAGAATTTCATTTTCTTTACTTTTTATTGTCTTCTAACTCTAACTCTAATTTATTCTTTTTCTTTTTTTTCTTTCAGTAGATGTAGATATTTACTTGGTAGTAGTAATAGCAGCAACTAGTCACCTAACCCTGTTTTTTTCTCTTCTTGATGAGTCACTAATATACTGTGGCTGTTCATTACAGTACCTGGCAAGATTGAGCAAAAATGGTAAATCAAGAGGTACCATCTACTCCAGCTTTTCCAATGTCCTCACAGCCAGTAGCCTTAGCTGTATTAACCTACAAGCCGTCAGTGCCATGCCTGTGATGAGCCCAGCACCACCCCGCCATGGCCACTGTATCTAGGGGTGCTAGTCAGCAGCTTAGAGGAACTTTCCATCTCCATTGCTGATGTCCAGAATTCCTAAGGAACAGTAGCCATGGGCATTGGAGGGGCAGAAGCAGACGGTGGTGTGCGAGGTCCTTCACCTCCAACAGAGATCTCAGCCTCCCCCTGCTGTGCCTTGGCACTCTTTGTCCATAAGAATCTGCACATCAGTATTACTACACCATGCAGGGGGGGTTCACCCATTGGCCCACCACCTTGCCAACATTCTCCATCCAATGGATGACATATAGAGGATGAATATGTACATTTACTTATGTTGTAATTTGATTTAGAAAAACTAGAATATTTTGATTCCCTTGTTGAAATAAACTGTTAGCTAACTGCTCTTGGGCAAACATTGCCAAAAGTCACACTAAGTGTGTTGTGTCCTGTGTCTGTGCTCATGTCAAACTGCCCAACAGAGAGCAATGTACGACCATACAAACATCCACTTGTTTCTGTGCAAAGATGTGGTACAGTTTTGTACCTCATTTTGTACATGCCACTCATTTATTGTTGATGATAGAATAAATAATAAAAAAAGACCTCACTATCTTTCTTTGTTTAACACTTTCTAAGGAGTATGTATATATGTATATATATATTGCATGCAATGAAGCAGGCATAGAGGGACAACTAAGCTCATAGGGTAATTATATACTCTAGCCAAGAATAAATTGAGGATCTGCTTATGATTAAGATTTTGCAAAAGAAGCTGCTGAAATTTATCATATCCTGGATAATGAAAAGATATTGATTGTCAAACTTAGTCCATTCAGATCAGTCCTTGAAATGTTACTATTCCAAATCAGATATGAAACAACATTTAATATTATCAATGTAATAGAAGTTTGCACTCTGAATTAGTTGGATTTTTTTTAAAGCATAGAAAAAAAAAAATTAAGAGAAAATAGTTTGTGCATTCTTACACAGATGTATATACATATGTATGAATATATGAAATAAAAACAAATAACCACAGTGTTCATAAGTTTAATATGTTAATGACTATATAATACAGTATATTTAGTATGATACATCTAATATGATATTTATATAATATATGGTAATAGTACTTATGCATTTTGGTATTTGTGTTTATATACAAATTCATGGACAGGAAAGTGTCGATCATACATATACTTAACCCTGTACTTCTGGAATTCAGCATATACAAAGCTTTGGTTGCTTGAAATAGATTCTCTCTCTCTCTCCATTTCTCTCCAGCTTATCTCTCTCTCTCTTTCTCTCTCTCTCTCTCTCTCTCTCTCTCTCTCTCTCTCTCTCTCTCTCTCTCTCTCTTCTCCTCTCCTCTCTCTCTCTCTCTTCTCTCTCTCTCTCTCTCTCCTCTCTCTCTCTCTCTCTCTCTCTCTCTCTCTCTCTCTCTCTCTCTCAGACACACACAGATAGACACAGACACACACACAGATAAACACACACACACCAGATAACACCTCACACACACACAGATAGACACACACACACACAGATAAACACACACACACACACACACACACACACCACACACACACACAAC
>NW_020869032.1:542992-550492 GCF_003789085.1 Penaeus vannamei | reverse complement strand
ATATAATAATCTGTTAATCATATTAACAACAATTCGCCCCATATAAACGGTATATAAACTCTAAAAAAAAAATCTGAATAGGAAAAAACACTCGTGTTGATACTATGGTAGAAAAACCCACGATGTACAAACTAATTCAATAAATCTAGTTTGTACATTGTACATTGTGGGTTTTCCTACCATAGTCTAATCATCAATTTCAAAATAGGTCTAACAAACAATCAGATTTATGTTCAGATTTTGGATAAAGCGATCACCGTAAATATAAATCTAATGCATTTTCTGACGAGAAAAAATTAGATAAGCAGGAGTGAGGTATTTAATGCAATAAGGTAACATTAGAAATATTAAATGCTGCTAATCACAAAAGTGAGAATAAGTGAGAAAAGTGAGTGAAGGACTCAACCAAATTAATAACAATTATATATGAACAGGTTCTGGTTTCTTACACACAATTAATATGAACATTCGCCTCTTTTAAACATATATTAGCATTCGTGACTTATTTCCTATAAACCTTACGATTTTACGAAATAAAATCATTATGCATGTCATCACAACCGTTATTGTTCTTACCGTTATTATCATTATTATTATTCTCATCATCATCATCATTATCCCTTATACGTCACCCTCTCCCTCCCCACTACCCCCCCCCCCCCATCTTTACTGCCGTTGCCAACTTCCCAAAAAATAGACTCCCTTTATTTTAATTTTCTCCTTTTTTTTCTTTCTTTTTTTTTTTCCTCTTCTAAAAATAGCGAAAGAAGATACGACAAAAACACCGGCAGTACCTCGGGCTATCTCATTAATAACAGCTGATCTTCTAAACCAACGTTTGGAATATCTTTTCATGAGTGACGTTGGTGAAAAAAAATGAAAAAAAAATGAAAAAAAAAATATGAATAGGAAAAAAATCTGTACGACTTTCGCTACTTTCTTAGCTGTAGTATAAGTAACTATGGCAATTGGTTACTTTTAATACTTATATCACCTGCTTGGTTTTACTTTATTGTAACTTCTCACCGTGTGTCTATATTTGAGAAACTAAAGCAAACAATCTATTTTTAATTTCCTTTCTCTTGTCGATCTACATTAAGGTATATTAAGTAACTAAATTAATTGATTACTTTACTTTCGGATAACCCTTTGATTTATCTTTGTTTTAATTACCTACTGTCTGGATTTTGTTGGCAAGAACAGCGTCCCTGATTGTAAGAAAAATCTGTTGTACTTTATTGATTCCCATAGAGGATAAATTCATTTCATATTCTACACAGCTTATATGAAGAAAAGAATATGTGTATGTGTGTATGTGTGTGTGTGTGTGTGTGTGTGTGTGTGTGTGTGTGTGTGTGTGTGTGTGTGTGTGTGTGTGTGTGTGTGTGTGTGTGTGTGTGTGTGTGTGTGTGTGTGTGTGTGTGTGTGTGTGTGTGTGTGTGTGTGTGTGTGTGTGTGTGTATATATATAATATACATAGTATACTGTATATGTTGTAGCATAATCTAATTTCTGATCAACCAAAGCTCATTAATAACAATTCTTCAATCTAAAAAGAAATATAAATCTTTTAAGGCACAACTAGAAAACAATTATTTTTCTTAACCCCCCCCTCGCCGTTTTCCTTCCCTCCCCACCCCCAACATTCTCTTCTAACTCACCCCTCTTCTCACCTATTTACCCTCCCCTTTCCCCCTCCCCCCTATCTCCTTCCCCTTCCCCTACCCTATTTTCTCTTCCTCTCCTCCTTTCCCCATTCCCATTCACCTTCCCAACCCCATTTTCTCTCCCCCCTTTCCCTTCCCCTTCCTCACCCCCATTTTCTTTTCCCCTTTCCCCATTCACCTTCTCTTCCCCACCCTTATTTCCTCTTCCCTCCCCCTTCCCTCTCCCTCTCCCCCGCTATTCACTCCCACGCTAAATACTATGGAAATCTTCAAGCAGACTGGAGGCTCTCTGCACCAGGATAGTCAGGTCTGAGATGTGTCTTTTGATTTCCTTCTGCCTTTCCGTCGTTTCCTCCGGTCCCAAGCCGTCGTACCCGTAGAGAAGGTCCGAGATCCCAGGGAAACCGGCGGTGGCGTAGTTATCGAACTGGCTTGGGGCAAAAACAGCGTGCCTGTTGCGAGGAGAGGAGAAGAGAGGTTGAGTTGGGACGTGAGGGAGAGGGAGAGGGGAGGGAGAGGGAGAGGGAGAGGGAGAGGGAGAGGGAGAGGGAGAGGGAAGAGGGAGAGGGAGAGGGAGAGGGAGAGGGAGAGAGGGAGAGGGAGAGGGAGAGGAGAGAGAGGGGAGGAGAGGGAGAGGGAGGGAGAGGAGAGGGAGAGGGAGAGAAGGAGAGGGAGAGGAGAGGGAGAGGAGGAAGGGGGAGGAGGAGGTGGATGGTGAGGGGAGCAAGGGGGTGAATGAGGAATGGAATGGAGGAGGGAGGAAGGGGAGAAGGGAAAGAAGGGAGTGAGAGGGGGGGAAGATTGAAGGTGAGGGGAAGGGAAGAGGAAGAGAGTTTGAAGATGAGAAGAGGAGGAGGAGAAGTGGGAGTTGGATGACGAGGGGGAAGAGAGTGATAGGAAGAAGGAGGAAAGGGAAGGGAAGATAGTGAAAGGAGAAGCGAAAAGGTGAGAACGAGAGGAGAGATGGTGAGAGGGAGAGAAGGAGGGAAAGAAGATGAGAGGAGAGACAAGAAGGTTGAGGAGAGGGGGGAGAGAGGAGGGAGTTGGATAGTGAGGGAGAGAGAAAGGGGAAAAAAGGGGGGGAAGAGGAGAGAGGGAATGAGGAGCGGCGAGAGGGAGAAGAGAGGAAGTAGAGGAGAGAGAAAAAATAAGATAAACAGTAGGATAGAAGGAAAAATGTAAGGTGAGGGGAAGCGAGACATGGGAAGGGAAGGAAAGAGAATTGGAAAAATAAGATAAACAGGGAGAGAGGGGAAAGGAGTAAAGGGAGTAGAATGAGAATGGGGAAAATTGTGAGGGAGGAGAGAGAGGGGAAGATTTTGAGGGGATGGGGGATAGTTAGAAGGTGAGAGGGGAGAGAAGGAGAGGGGAAAGGGGAGAGAAGAGTTAGTGATAAAGGGTATTGGAGTTTATAACATAACATAAGACTTATAAGTAGTCCTCATTTCATGAAACCATCTTACACATTGCACTTTTTTTTATCAATCTAGTATACATACACAGATAATTGTATTTTTTCTTATCTTTCATTTTTCTACCCTTTTTCTTTCTTTTTTATTTTCTTTTTCTCCCCTTCTTTTTTCTTCTTCTTCTTACCTGACACTTGGCCGACCAGGTAGACCGGCAGGCATCACAAATACCTGTTCCACCTTCATAATTTGGTCGTTGAGTGCTCGGAGGGTGACGGGGCTGCAAGACAAAGTTATGAGATAAGACAAAGTTATAGGAGAGTATTATGGGATGTGACTAGGGGGGGGGGGAGGGGGAGGGGAGGAGGGGGGGTGTGTGGGAGGGGTTGGGTATGTGTGAGTGATGTGTGTGTGTGTGTTTGTGTGTGTATGTGTGTGTGTGTGTGTGTGTGTGTGTGTGGTGTGTGTGTGTGTGTGTGTGTGTGTGTGTGTGTGTGTGTGTGTGTGTGTGTGTGTGTGTGTGTGTGTGTGTGTGTGTTTGGATTTGGGTTGTTCTTGTGCCTGTATCTGTATCTGTGTATACGTCACTGCATCTGTATAACTTTGTACTCACGAGTGTAACGAGCACAAAAAAAAATATATTTACACATAAAAAACATGAAAATATAAGAAACATAGAAAACATAAAAAAAAATGAAAAATAAAAAAATATAAAAGAAGTAAAAAAAACATAAACATAAAAAATATCTACACATAAAAACACATAATATAAAAAAAAAACAAATATATAAGAAACATAAAAAACATAAAACCATAAAAAAAGAAAAAAAAAAAAAATAATATATATATATATATATATATATATATATATATATATATATATATATATATATATATATAAACAAACAAAAAACATCTACACATAACAAACAGCAGACCAAGACTTACTCGATATCATTCTTCATCTGGTTCACCTTGGCGACGAAACCGGAAGTTGCCATAGTGAAGTTATCAATGGCTTCCCCGAGGAGAGCTGGAAGAAAACGGGAATTATTATTATTATCGTAATTATTATGGTTGTTGTCGTTGGGATTATCATTGTTATCGTAATTCACATCATTATTACCATTAATATTATCATTATAATTATAATCATTATCATCATTACTATCTTTATCATTACCATCACTATCATTAGTATCATCATTATTACTATTATAATTATTACAGCTACTATTGTTATCATTATTACTATCCTTATCCTAATCATTACCATCAATATTATCATCATTTTTATTCTTATCATTATCAGTAATATCAATATTAACTACCCCGTCATTCACTTCACTTTTATTCTCTTTCACTTTTTTAATCATACCTTCCATCTTTTCCTTTTACTCATTTTCCCCACCTCTTAATCATACCTTTTATCTTTTTCCTTTTATTCATTTTTCAAACCAAGAAAAACTCACAGAATTTATCGTAGATGGCCATCAACTTCTCGCCGTTCCCATTTTCTTTGACCTTCTCGAACGCGTTCTTGATGGCCAGGGGAAGCTTCTCTAAACTGTAGGGAATGATGGCGGAGTCGGCAAAGTAACGGAGAGTGAGGGAGGCAATCCTACTGCATCCTTGGTGGATCCTGAAGCCCGGGTCGATGTTGTGGTCGATGTTGTAGAAGGTGTCATAGCCCGTGTGGTAGGCAGGGTAGATGGAAATGTCGTATTTGTTCTGTGGGGCGAAGGAAGGTGAGTGGGATTATAGAAAACGGGGTAGATTTAAAGAAAATGGGGGTGGAATGAAAGAAAACGCGGTAGATTTAAAGAAAATGGGGATGGAAATAAAGAAAACAGGGATCGGGATAAGGAAATGGGGATTTTTTTAAATGAGGGATGGAATAATGAAAAGTGGGGGATGGTATGAAAAAATATGGGAATCAAATGAAAAATGAATACATATACATAGCACACACACACACACACACACACACACACACACACACACACACACACACACACACACACACACACACACACACACACACACACACACACACACACACACACATACACACACACACACACACACACACACACACACACACACACACACACACACACACACACACACACACACACACATATATATATATATTATATATTATATATATATATATATATTATATTATATATATATATATACACACATGATGTATGTAACTATGTACACAGACACACACACAAACACACATACACATATATACATACATGCGTGTGTGTATCTATGTACACACACAAGCCCACACCTCAACAAGACCCCTACCAGACCCCGCCCACGAAGCGCCACCCACCGAGGGCCTCACCTTGTCCCTCCTGAACCACACGTCGAGGCAGGGAATCCCGCAGTAGAAGGAGAAGTGGGCGTAGTCGCTGCCGGAGCCGAGGGTCTTCATCCTGGGTGGGCGGGGTAAGGTAATCGGTATCTGTGCTTGGTTCTTGGGTCTTGTTGTTGTTTGTGGTTTTTGGTTTTGGTGTGGTTGTTAGTTTTTGTTGTTGTTTGTGGTTTCGGTTTTGGTGCGATTGTTAGGTTTTGTTTGTTGTTGTTTTGTTGTTGGTTATTGTTGTTGATTATTTTTTGTTGTTGTTGGTATTATCGTTACTGCGGCTGCTAATGATAATAATGATAATAATAATAGTAATAATAATATTATTACTATTACTATTGTCATTATGATTAGCCTTGTTATTATATTCATTATCATTACTTTCTTTATCATTATAATCATTATCCTTTTCATTATAATCATTATCCTTATCATTATGATTATCATTATTTTTGCTATCACTATTACTATTACCATCACCAATCACCATCACCATCATCATCACCATCATCATATTCATCAACATCATCACCATCATCACCACCACATCATCACCATCATCATCATCACCAACATCACCATCATATTCATCATATTCATCAACATCATCACATCATCATCATCATCACATCACCATTATCACCATCACCATCTTTCACTCCATTGCCTACCATTCTTTAGAGAACCAGCGAACCATACATACTCGGGGGTTCTTTATCATTATAATCATTATCCTTATCATTATCATCATTATTTTTGCTATCACTATTACTATTACCATCACCATCACCATCATCATCATCATCATCACATCATCTTAACCATCACCATCACCATCATCATCATCACTAACATCACCATCATCATCATCATATTCATCAACATCAACATCACATCATCATCATCATCATCACATCACCATTATCACCATCACCATCTTTCACTCCCATTTCCTACCATTCTTCAGAGAACCAGAGAATCATACATAGACGGGAGTTCTTTATCAATATAATCATTATCCTTATCATTATCATCATTTTTGCTATCACTATTACTATTACCATCATCATCACCATCATCATCATCATTATCACAATCATCACCATCATCATCATCATCATCACCATCACATCATCATCTTAACCATCACCATCATCATCATCACTAACATCACCATATAACATCATCATATTCATCAAATCACCATCATATCATCATCATCACATCACCATTATCACCATCACCATCTTTCACTCCCATTTCCTACCATTCTTCAGAGAACCAGAGAACCATACATACTCGGGGGTTCTTTATCATTATAATCATTGTCCTTATCAATATCATCATTATTTTTGCTATCACTATTACTATTACCATCACCAATCACCATCATCATCATCATCACCACCATCCTTACTACCATCACCATCACATCATCATCACATCACATCATCACCATTATCACATTCAACCATCCATTCATCACATTATCACATCATCATCACATCACCTCATCACCATTATCCATCACCATCACATCATCACCATTTATCACATCATCACCATCACCATCATCACATCATCACCATTATCACATCATCATCATCATCATCACCACATCACATCATCACCATCACATCATCATCACATCATCACCACACATCATCATCACATTCATCACATTATCACATCATCACCATCACATCATCATTCATCACATCACCATTATCACCATCACCATCTTTCACTCCCATTGCCTACCATTCTTCAGAGAACCAGAGAACCATACATACTCGGGGGTTCTTTATCATTATAATCATTATCCTTATCAATATCATCATTATGTTTGCTATCACTATTACTATTACCATCACCAATCACCATCATCATCATCATCATCACCATCACATCATCATCACCATCATATCACCATCATCATCATCTTAACCATCACCATCACCATCATCATCATCACATCATCACCATCACATCATCATCTTAACCATCACCATCATCATCATCATCTTAACCATCATCATCA
>NW_020869032.1:527992-537992 GCF_003789085.1 Penaeus vannamei | reverse complement strand
CACTCCACTCCCTCCCCTACCCACTCCCTCCCTACCCACTCCCTCCCCAACCCACTCCCTCCCCTACTCACTCCCTCTCCCATCACCTCCACTCCCCTACCCACACCCTCCCTTACCCACTCCCACCCACTCCCTCCCCTACCTTCCCCCTACCCTCACCCCCCACCCTCCCCCTACTCCCTCCACTCCCCCCACCCCCACCCACCAACACCCACATACCTGGTTCGACCTCGCCCTTGATCGTGCCAATGACATTGTACGACCTCGCCCTCATCTCGTAGTTGTGAGTCTGGAGGCGGAGTCTGTACTCGCTGTAGTCGGCCTTGAAGAACGGCCCGAGGTTGTACTCGACGCCCTCCAGTCCTCCAACCCAACCCTCGGGCGTCGGCTGGTCGCTCCGGAGCTTTCTGGGGAGGAGAGGAGGTTGGGTGTGAGGTGAGGAGCGAGGTTGGGGTGAGGTGAGGGAGGGTGTGAGGAGGGAAATGAGGTTTGGGATGATGATGAGAGGAGGGTGTGAGGTGGGGGGGTGAGTGAAGTTGCAGAGGAGGGGGTGGTGGGGGGGAGTGAGGTGAGGTTGAGATGAGGAGGGTGTGAGGTTTGGGGTGAGGTGAGTGAGGGTGTGAGGGGGAGGTGAGATGAGCGGTGTGAGGAGGGAAATGAGGTTTGGGTGAGTGAGGGGTGAGGTGAGGTTGAGAGAGGAGGGTGTGAGGAGGGAAAGGAGGTTTGAGGGCGGTTGAGGTGATGATGAGGGCGATGGTGTGAGATTCTGAGGTGGACGTATAGGGTGAGTGAGATTTGACGATGGATAGGAGGCGTGTGATGGGGGGAGTGAAAAGTGAGGTTGAGAGGGAGGAGTCCCGTCAGATGTGGCTGGGGGCCAGTGAGCGTGGGTGAGGGCGTGATATGAAGAGGAAAATTAAGGGTGAGATGAGGAGACGGTGTGAGGTGAGGGTGAGAGATGAGGAGTGAGGGTGAGAGGGTGTGAGGTGAGGTAGAGATGAGGGGGTGTAAGATGAGGAGGGAAATGAACTGTTAGGTGAAGTGAGTGGGGTATGAGGTGAGATGAGCTGGGTGTGTGGTGGGGTGCGAGATGAGGTTAAAGTGTGATGAGTTTGAAATGAGGTGAGGCTGAGATGAGTGGAGGTGAGGTGAGGAGTCTGAAGCGGGGTTTAAGGTGATATGTAGTGTGAGGTGAGACGAGAATTAAGACTTGAAGTGATATGTGAGGCAAGGTTTGAGATGACATGTAAGAAATTAAGAATTTTGCGAGGACGAAGAGGGAGAAGGAAAGAGAGATAAGAAAAAAGGCTGATTGGAAAAATGACGAAAGATATAAAAAAAACACTAAAAATACATTAAACATACATCTCAGAAATGAACAATTAACCTCTTATCCAATCATATACAATCAATTAACCAGAATGGCTCAAAATATCTAATCAAAAACAAAAAAATCTCTCCCATGTATAAATATTCCTTTATCCTAATCCACACAATTCCTCTACCACAGGAATCTATAATATTCTAATAAACACATCCATTTGCCATGTTTTTTATAATCTTTTCACCACAAAATCCTAAAATATTTTCACTGAAAAATACACTCAGTAATGCATTGAAAAATACTTTAATCCCTGTGCTGTACAATACACACATTTCATTAAAAAAAAAAAAAACTTGATATTCCTTTTATCCTTCCTACGCTACAAAATCCCATAATATTTTATTAACACACAATTCTCCCGTGACGCATGAAAATCCTTTTATCAGTATATAAAGATAATTTTGATACAGAAATCAAAATAGTTCAATTATAAAACACATATCTCTACAATATGTAAAAATCCCTTTATCTTTATACGTGCAATCTCTGTAAAACAAATAATGCTAACATTCCATTAATAGCACACATTTCATTATTTCATATCTAAATATATACACTATCCTTCTATCACACTATCTTAAAATATTTCATTAAACACACAAATCATTCAATAATGCACAAAAGTTCTTTTATCCTCTACCATAAAAGCCTAAATACCTCAATATCTCACATCTTTATACATACAATCCCTCTAATACAATATCTCAAAATACAGACATAAACAAACATCCTTTTATCTTTATATACTCAATCCCTCAAACGCAAGAACTCAAAACTCTCTTCCCCTCTCCCCCTCTCCCCCTCTCTCCCCTCTCCCCCTCTCCCTCTCACCCCCTCCCACTCCCTCCCTCTCCCCTCTCCCCCTCCCCTCCCCCCACTCCCACTCCCTCTCCCTCTCCCCCTCTCCCCTCTCCCCTCTCCCTCTCCCTCCCTCTCCCTCTCTCCCCACTCCCATTCTCCCCACTCCCACTCTCCCCTCTCTCCCTCCCTCCCCCTCGCTTATACGTAAATATACCCCTTTATCTTTATACGAACGATCCCTACTTACTCCAGGATCACTTTGGCATCGTTGTATCCAATTGGCTGGCAGGGAATTTTGGCCAGACCCGCGTCCTCCTTGTCAACACGGTAAGCATGTTCTGAACGTGAATGGAAACAGATTTTTGTCATTTTAAAAAGGTTTAAGTGGTAGGGTAAGGATCGTGTGTTTTATTGTGAGATTAGGTCTGAGATTATCAGTGGCATGATACATGGTCGTATTAGGAGTGGATATATGTATTAATCTATTCATTTAAGAAAAATATATTAAAGCAAAATTTTCCTTGTCTTTTTAATAATCCTTTGAAAGTCTCATTCTCTCTTTTTTGTTGTATTAAAAGAATGTGCCTAATTTTCTTAACCTCTAATAAGGAAAAATACTTTTTTGACCCTAATTAGACAAAAAAATCACTTTTGGGCCCTTAATTAAGAAAAAATGGCGATTTTTAATTAGTCAAGATGGGGTGATAATACAAAACATAAAAGTATGATAATGATAATACTTCTAATAAGAATAATAATCATTATTACTGTAATGATAATGTAAAAAATATGATAATAATTGTTGTTGCCAGTACTATCATTATTATTTTTATTATTATTATCATTAACATTATCATTATCATTATCATTATTATTATCATTATTATTATTATTATTATTATTATTATTATTATTATTATTATTATGATTATTATTATTATTACTATCATTATTATTTTTATTATTATTGTTATTACTACCATTATCATCATTACCATAATCATTATTATCATCATCATTATAATCGTCATTTAATGATCATCATCATCATCTTCATTATTACTATTACTACCATTGTCAATATCATTTTTGTTATTATTAATATCATCATTACTATTATCATTATCAGTGCATTGTCGTTATCATTATCATTATCATTATCATTATCATTATCATTATCATTGTCATCATCATTATTATTATCATTATCATCATATATATCATATCATTATCATTATCATTATCATTATCATTATCATTATCATTATCATTATCATTATCATTATCATTATCATTATCATTATCATTATCATTATCATTATCATTATCATTATCATTATCATTATCATTATCATATCATTATTATCATTATCATTATCATATCATTATCATTATCATTATCATTATCATTATCATTATCATTATCATTATCATTATCATTATCATTATCATCATCATCATCATCATCCTGATTGTCATTATCACCATCACCATTAACATCACACAAAAAAGTCAAAAACAATAATAACACAAATAAAACCAAAAATAATAAAACTACGACTACACCAAAGATGACCTCACTTGACCTTACCTGTCGCCGGCCAGCCAGGGGTCAGGGGGTCACCGTCGCCCATGAAGGTCGTGCCCCGCTGCATGCCTGTGCCCGGAAGCCAGCCCTTGTTGGGGTACACGGCCTCTTCTGAGACCCCTTCAAGAGCCACGTCCAGTGGGTCTGAGAAGAGGATGACGCCCACAGCATTCCGGTCTTGGGCGTGCTGGATCTGTGGGTGGGCGTGAGGTGAGTTTTTTTTTTTTTTTTTTTTGGGGGGGGGATTTTTTTTTTTTTTTTTTTTTTTTTACTTCTTTAATGTTTTTTTTTTTTTTTTACTTTTTGGATTTTGGATTCTTTTTTTTTTACTTTTTGGATTTTTGGGGGAGAGAGAAGTTTTTTTTCAGGGGGTGGGGGTTTAAAAGGATTTTTTTTCTTTGGGGGGTGAAGATTTAATTTCTAAGATGATGGGTTAAAAAAAAAACTTGGATTTCGAGTTTGTTTGCTTTTTTGGCGCAGGGGGAAGGTTTAAAAGGATTTTTTTTGAGGGGGGGTGAAGATTTAATTTCTAAAGTGGTGGGTTAAAAAAAAGTGGATTTTGAGGGTTTTTTTATGTATGGGGGGAAGGTTTAACAGGATTTTTTTTTTTTTGGGGGGGGGGTGCAGTGAAATTTTAATTTCTGAGGTGGTACGTTAAAATAGGTAGATTTTGAGTTTGTTTGATTGTTTGTTTTGGGGGGAAGGGGGTTCTAGATCAAACAACAACAACAACAACATTAGAACAATAACAACAAGAACTCACATTGAAATTTTGTATAATCAAAATTTTTCTAAGGGTTAAAAATGGATTTTTTGAAGGGGGAGGGGGAAGGGGGGGAAGGGGAAGACTTTCAGAACAAAGACAACAGCAACAACATTAGAACAATAACAAGAACTCATATTGAAATTTGGTATAATCTTTTTCTAAGGGTCAAAAATGGATTTTTTGAGGGGGGAGGGGGGAGGGAAGGGGAAGAGTTCCAGACCAAACAAAGACAACAACGGCAAAGAAACAAGAACAACACCAGCAAAGAACAATAACCAATATCACCGTACTTTATTTCCTCTGAAGATCTTGCCATACCGAGCCATGACAATCCGGCCTGTGACATTAACGCCCAGCTTCTCCAACTGGTAAAAGTCTTCCACACGCCCGTAGTTGACGTAGACCACGCCCACGCCGGGGTCAGTTGTGATGTCACCTTTAGAGGGAAAAAATAGGATGTGGATTTTTTTTTATGGACTGATTCAGGAACAGAAACGGAGGCAGACAAATACATATAAAAATACATAATTCGCTCTTCCATACATACACGAATACAACCATCCACCCTCAACACATACAAAGATACTTCCTTCCCATTCACACACACACACGTATACACACAACCCTCCACCTCCACACACACACACACTACCACCCTCCACGCACACAAAACCCCCTGTCTACACACACAAATTACCCCACTCCATCCCCATCCCCCTCCACGCACACACAAACACCCCCCCCGCCCCCCCTCCCCCCCACAAAAACCCCCTTTCCACACACACACACACACGCGCGAACACCCCTTCCCACCCCACCCACCTCCCGTCCCACCCCTACCTCCTCCTCCCCTCCACCCCACCCACACCCTCCTCCTCTCCCACCCCACCCTCCTCCTCCCCTCCCCCCTCCCACCCCACACCCCCACCCTCCTCCTCCTCCTCCCACCCCACCTCCTCCCCCCTATCCATCCCACCCCACCCTCCACCCCACCCCACACCCCCACCCTTCCCCCAACACCCACCCATACCCACCCCACTCCCCTCCCCCTCCCCCCCACTCACCCGCGGGCGTGTAGGCGTTGAACGAATGAACGAAGTCGGGGTCCTCGTCGTCCTCGTGCAGCGGGATCTCCTTGTAGGCGCTCGTGAACACAATGTCCCCGCTGCCGTCGGCGAGGGTGATCTGTCGGGGGGAAGGGGGGGAGAGGAAAGGGGGAGGGGGGAAATGCGTTTAGTTCTTCTCTTGGTATATATCTACTTTAATTTACAGTTTTTTTTTATATATAATATATATTATATATATATAAATATTATATATATATATATTATATATATATATATATATGAAAATGAAACTAGCCACAATGAGAAATGAAAATAATCGTGACGTTTCGAGCTCTTCACGAGTTCCTCATCAGACAAAAACCGAAATGGATCCATTTCGGCTAGTTTCATTTTCTTTTTGTGCACACGTTATTGTGTTTGTGCTTGTGTTCACACACACACACACACACACACACACACACACACACACACACACACACACACACAACACAACACACACACACACACACACACACACACACACAACATATATATATAATATATAATATATATATATATATATATATATA
This sequence comes from Penaeus vannamei, assembly GCF_003789085.1. Taxonomy (NCBI): domain Eukaryota; kingdom Metazoa; phylum Arthropoda; class Malacostraca; order Decapoda; family Penaeidae; genus Penaeus; species Penaeus vannamei. The sequence goes on along the minus strand of NW_020869032.1, from coordinate 531,817 downwards.
TATATATGTATATACATATATATATTTTTTTTTCTGCACTTATGTATCCATATTCAACTTACTGAATTATCTTATCTTCTCTCATTATCAGGAAGGGATTTTATTTGTCTTGAACGAAATTTTCCGTTCCTTATCCTTTTTTTCTCATCATGTGTGTGCGTGTGTGTGTGTGTGTGCGTGTGCGTGTGCGTGTGCGTGTGCGTGTGCGTGTGCGTGTGCGTGCGTGTGCGTGTGCGTGTGCGTGTGCGTGTGCGTGTGCGTGCGTGTGCGTGTGCGCAGCCTATGACGCGCCCGCACAGCCTCCCACGAGAGACATCTAAAAGGCTGTTAAACCACGCGACATTACAGCCACAGTAAAACCTGATAAGCCTGGGTTTATGAGAGCATGTTGTAAACGAGACGAAATCATAAAACGCGTAATGGCAAGCAGGCTAATCTCAGCTGATTCCTTGTGGTGCCTTTGATGTCATTATCAGTATTATCATTATTATCATTATCATTAGTAGTAGGGGGTAGTAAGTCTATGATTTACTATTTTTCATTATTATTGCTAATATCATTATTAACATTATCATCATCACTATTGTTCATTATGATAACGACAATAATGATAGTAATAATAATGATATCATTATCATTATTATTATCAATATCATCATCATTATTATCATCATTATCATCATCATTAATATTAACATTAATATCATTACTATTACCATTATCAATATCATCATTAGTATTATTGCTGTCATCATCATCATTACTATCATCATTATCATCATCATTATCATCATCAGCATCATCAGCATCATAAGTAGTAGTATTCCCACTATCATTGTTATAACTATTATCATTATGGTTGCAATAGTACCTTTAACAGTACCCATAGTAGTAATAATAGTAATATTATTTGATACTAGTCATAATAGCAATAACATTAATAGCAGTAATGTTTGTAAAATTATCTTCATTAGTAGTAAATTTAGCAAGAATAGTAGCAGGAGTGTTGATGGCTGCAACAACAATATGAGTAATAGGTATCATTGTAGCAACAGTTGATACCATTATTAATAATAATATCACGCTTATCATTTCCCTCCCAAGTTAATCTCATCAAATTCCTCACACACACACACACACATACATACATACATACATACACACATACATACATACATACATACATACATACATACATACATGCATGCATGCACACGCACACGCACGCACACAAACACACATACATACGCACACACACACACCTCCCCATTCAAAATATATAAATTAACAAACGAATTATCAGAGATAAGTAAATACATAAATAAATAGATATATAAATAACACCTCATTTTATACACACTCTCCTCAACCCTACTCTTTACCACCCCCCTCTCCCACCTCCTTAATACCCCTCCTCCCCATACCCTCCCCCTCCACACTCTCCCTACCCATCCCATACCCACCCTAACCACACCCAACCATACCCACCCTACCCATACCCACCCTACCCATCCCCTCCCCCTCCTCCCTCCTCCCCCCCCTCCTCCCTCCCCCCCCCCCACCCACACCCACCCACCCCCCCAAAAAAAAAAAAACAACACCTTACCAGATTCGGATTCGTGTGGTTCGGACGCGACAGCAGGATCTCGTAGGGCTCCAACTCCGCGGTGTCGAACCCTGAGGCCTCGAACCGGTCTCGGATCATCCGCGCCAACTCCTCGTCTCTCGGGGTGGCTGCCAGGTGGGGCCTCCGGGTCAGTTCCCTGGGGGTGGCATGGGTATTTGGGGTGTTGGTATGGGTATTTCGGGTATTGGTATGGGATTGGTGGTATTGTATGGGGTTGGTATGGGGTTGGTGGTATTGGTATAGGGTTGGTGGTATTGGTATTGGTATGGGGTTGATTGTGCTGGCATTGGTCGTGTTGGTATTGGAATGGGTAATTGTGGTATTGGTATGGGTATTTGGGTATGGTATGGGGTTGGTGGTGTTGGTATGGGGTTGGTGGTGTTGGTATGGGGTTGGTGGTGTTGGTATGGGGTTGTGGTGTTTGGTATGGGTTGTGGTGTTGGTATTGTATGGGGTTGGTGGTACGGTGGTGATATTGGTATGGGGTTGGGTAGTTGTGGTATTGGTTTGGGGTTGGTGGTGTTGGTATGGGTATTGGGGGTGTTGGTATGGGGTTGGTGGTATTGGTATGGGGTTGGTGGTGTTGGTATGGGTAGTTTGGTATTGGTATGGGTAGTTGTGGTATTGGTATTGGTATGGGGTTGATTGTGCTGGCATTGGTCGTGTTGGTATTGGTATGGGTAGTTGTGGTATTGGTATGGGGTTGGTGTTGGTGTGTTGGTATGGTATGGGGTTGGTGGTATTGTAGTAGTTTTGGTATTGGTATGGGGTTGGTGTGTTGGTCGTGTTGGTATGGTATGGGGTTGGTGGTATTGGTATGGGTAGTTTTGGTATTGGTATGGGGTTGGTGGTGTTGGTCGTGTTGGTATTGGTATGGTAGTTGTGGTATTGGTATGGGTTTAGTGGTGGTGGTATTGGTATGGGGTTAGTGGTGGTGGTATTGGTATGGGGTTGGTGGTATTTGTATTGGTATGGGGGTTGGGTGGTGTTGGTATGGGGTTGGTGGTATTGGTATGGGTAGTTGTGGTATTGGTATGGGGTTGGTGGTGATGATATTGGCATGGTTGGTGGTATTGGTATGAGGGTGGTATTGGTATGGTTGGTGGTATTGGTATGGGGTTGGTGGTATTGGCATTGATATGGGGTTGGTGGTATGATGCTGGCGTTGGTGGTATTGGCGATGGTATGGGGTTCGTATTGGATTGGGGTTAGTTATGATATTGTTGTTGGTATCGGCATTGGTGGTGTTGGTATTGGTATGGGGTTGGTGGTGGTGGTATGGTGCTGGTGTTGGTGGTATTGTTGTTGGTATCGGCATTGGTGGTGTTGGTATTGGTATGGGGTTGGTGGCGGTGGTATTGTTGGTATGATGCTGGTGTTGGTGGTATTGGCGTTGGTATTGCTGGTATTGTTGGTATGGTAGTATTGTTGGTATGGTACTGGTGTTGGTACTGGTATGGGGTTGGAGGTAGTGGTATAGTTGGTATTATTGGTATGGTGCTGGTGTTGGTGGTATTGGCATTGGTGGTGTTGAAATCTGGTACTGACGTTGTGGTTTGGTACCGTGTTACTGGTAGTGTAGCGTGACATTACTGTTATGCCACGGTATTATTGGTATATCTGGCATTGTTGGCATTGCACCGTGTGGTATTAGAGTTTGGTATGAGGTATAATTCCATCATAACCCCAAAGTCACCATACTTACATGTGGTTGTTTCTGAGGTTGTCGGTGTTCACCATATTGATAATTCTCTGGTTGATGTCTTGCTCCTCCTCCCATTTATCGGCCAGTAGTCTATCCACCATACTGAAAGAGGGAGATGGGAGAATGAGAAAAATATTGGGAAAGGGAAGGGTGGAAGGATGGGTGGGGTGGGAGGGTGGGGTGAGGGGTGGGTAGAGGGGTGGGAGGGTGGATGAGAGGGGAGAGGCAGAGAGAGAGAGAGAGACAGACAGACAGACAGACAGACAGACAGACAGACAGACAGACAGAAAAAGAGAAAGAGAGACAGAGAAGCAGAGACAGACACACACACACACATAAACAGAGAGAGAGACAGACAGACAGACAGCCAGAAACAGAGAGAGAGAAACAGACAGACAGACAGAAACAGAGAGAGACAGGCAGACAGACAGACAGAGCCGGGCAGACAGACAGAGAGAAATACAGAGACAGACAGACAGAGAGAAATACAGAG
>NW_020869032.1:517992-522992 GCF_003789085.1 Penaeus vannamei | reverse complement strand
ATTAATTAATTAATAAAGAGAAAAAAATGTCTAGCAATTAGGCATTTTGTGTTAGAGTAAATCATACACTTAGATCTGAATATTCCCTCAATTCTAACGTTACAGTATAAAACACAGATGAAATAAACTTTATATTCTCAAATAGACGAATATTAAATGAAATTAGTAGCTAAGGTTTTTTCCCCAGATTTAACACAAAACTCAAAGATCTGAACATATAAATAAAAACATTTTTTTAATCCAAAAAAGGAAAACTAAAACAAAACGTTATTCTATAGGGACGGTTATCAAAACAAAAACAAACTGCTTTTTCGCGCACAACACTGGTGGGCAAAAGATCAACAATGGCCGTTGAATCAGCTGTGAAAACGATGCCAACCTCTAACATATTTCTCGATTTAGTTGCTAAAAAACGTCATGATGAAAAACTTAAGTATTCTAAAGGTACAGAAAGCTTACCAGATCCTTTCTCTCTCTCTCTGATGGCTGGTCTGAAAGCCCCAACAGTTGCCTGATGTTATTTTTGGTGATATTTATCTCTACCTAATACACACGCCACACGCCGGGTAGTCGCACAGAAGAGGAGTTGAAAGCCTACAAATCACTCGAAGCTTTCAAGTATTTTCTTAAATTTTAAAACAAAACAGGATAATGAAATTTGGTATACAACATAAGAAAAAATCAAAATACAGCTATCTGTATTTGCTGGGCCCATGCTAATTGTTTAGTTGACCGACCTTTATACAAACACAAAAAGAATTAAAGGCCTACAAATCTCTGGAAGAGTACAAATAAGTACTCAATACTGCTTATAATAAGACTGGTTCACAGTCGTAGGATTAAATTCTCCTGAACTTGTGAAATTCTTTCTTGCTCGCACTTTGTCTTTTAGGCCTGTTTTTTTCGAAAAGTTGCTCAAAACAGGGGTTTTATCAATATTTTTCGGACGTTATAGCCAGACTTTTTTAAAAGGTTAAATTTACATTCCCACGCAATATTACTTGAAAAGATTATTACTTGAAAAGATTTAAAGCAAATTTCCTGAAGTTGTTGAGAGGCAGTAGAGCAGTCATTAGATTTACTTCTTATGACCTTTATTCAGGGAAAGATGAATTAACTGAATCAAAATAACTGAAACTTAAAGTGAATGAAGATACTCAATTAGTAACCAGTCACCCACAACATCTACCACCGCCTAGGCCTATGCCTAACCACGGGGAATTACATCTAGAAAGAGTTATGACGATATAACATAACCGTTTAAATTTTAGAATATCTGGTAAATCTAAGTAAGACAGCCGCGCCTATTATTATTTTTTTCTCCTATCCCCTTCACTCTTGGGTGACCCGTGGAGAATGGGGGGTTGGAGGTAGGGGGGGGCACACACACACGCAAGAAATATCAAATGAAAAGTGAAATTTTTTGAAAATGCAAATCCGAACGAGATTCCGGGCGGCGCCGTTGCGAGATGCGCCGGTGTCAGTGTTGCAAAATCCCGACATTTCTCAACCTAACCAATCTAACCTAAACCTAACCTCAACTCTACCCCAACCCAACCCAACCCTGCCCTCCCCTCAACCTAGCCTAAACTAACTAAATCCTCAACCAAACCTAACCTAACCAACCTAACGTAACCTAAACCTGACCTAACCTAACCTGACCTACGCAACCTAACCTAACTGACCTAACCAACCTACCAACCTAAACCTAACCTAACCAACCTAAACGCTAACCTAACCTAACCTGCAACCTAACCTAAACTAAACCTAACCTAACTGACCTAACCAACGCTAACCTAACTAAACCTGCTAACCTGACCTAACCTAACCACCTAACCAACCTAACCTAACCTGACTAACCACCAACCTACCTAACCTGGACCTATAACCCACGCTTCCCCAACCGGACCCCCTTCCCTAGCCGTATTTCCTTACCTCCCTGGGGGTATTTTGCAGTACAAATGAAGCATACCTTCCAAACTCCCGTATTTTGTATTTTGCAGAAAGCTCACCGTATTGTTTACATTCGAGACGGTTCGAGACAACGAGGTTTGTGGACTGTAGAGAGGCAACTTTTGAATTTCAATTAAAGCACAACCAGTGAGGTCCCCCAATTTTATTTAACTTCCCGACACGTAGGAACTCTAGTCGATAATTCTGTTATACTTTCCTTTGTAAATATAGTGCGGCTGCCTAAATTAGTATTGCCATATCTTTACAGAAAAGCTATCGTACTTACCATAAGCACAAACCCTTACATCTCTCCCAGGCGCAGGATCAAAGTTCTTGCGATTGATAGCCAAAGCCTCCTTCTCTCGGAGTCTTTTCGGAAAACAATTAAATTTCAAAATTGAACCTTTTTTCGCTGTTCATTTGCACATCCAACAATAAAGCAACTGTTTACCTTGTCGGAGTTTCTTAGAAAAGGGTGGAAAAGGATGCGAATCTTCTATAAATCGAGGGAAAAAAGGGACGATGTTCGCGACAGACCAACACTAAATGAAGTTCGTGGGATTTTGTTGTTGTTTTTGCCCACCACTGCCGCCGATTGATCACGTGACAGCTCTGGTGACGTCATGATAACCGTCCCTATAGCTTTTAACGCTAAAAAATCAAAACAAAACGAGACAAAAGGGGGGGAAAACATCAAATAAAATAAATTATTAAACCAGATTTGTTTTTAGCCTTCCGCAAAACGAGACATAAATAGAAGAAAGAGAGAAGAGGAGAGAGAGAGAGAGAGATGAGAGAGAGAGAGAGAGAGAGAGAGAGAGAGAGAGAGGAGAGAGAGAGAGAAGAGAAGAGAGAGAGAGAGAGAGAGAGAGAGAGAGAGAGAGAGAGAGAGAGAGAGAGAGAGAGGGAGGAAGAGAGAGAGAGAGAAGAGAGAGAGAGAGAGAGAGAGACATATGCATCTGAAGGAGCATAGACATCCTGGTTATCGTTTAACCTAAGATCCTTAGAGGACTCATCTGACCCGATAACCCATACTAACCTCCGCAAAACGAAACATTAAAAAAAAAAAAAATACCCCCCCAAAAATATATGATAATTAATAATAATAATAATAATAATTCAACCAAATTAATGTAACATACCTGAGTTTCTCCTTCTGTTCGGGTGAGATGGTGGTGGTCCCGAAATGCCCGATGAGGCCGCCGACCAGGAGCCCGACAGCGGCCGCCACGGCAGCTACGACCACGCCGCGCTGTGTTAGTGACATCTGGTGGAGAGGAAAGAAAGTATCGAGGTTAACCTATGGGAAATATCGTGTTTATTTTGTCGTTTTTTTCTTGGTTCTTTTTTGTTTATTTTTTTTCTTTCTTTCTTCTTTTGTTTTCTATTTTGGTCTATCTTTCGTTTACTTTTTCTTTCTTTGTTGTCTTTTCTCTCTTTCCATCCTATCTTTTTATTTCATTAGTTCTTTCATTTTTTATTCTCCTTTATTATATATTTGTGGGGGAGGTACACAGAGATCCTTTTTTTCTTCCTTTCGTTTGTCTTCTTCCTCCCTATATCTAATTCCTCCTTTTAGTATTAGTGTTTGAGACGTAATGTCCTACCACATTTACGAATAGAGGACGATGCAAAAAAAAAGTACTGATATCTTGGAATAACAGACAGTAGAGAGAGAGAGAGGGAGAGAGGGAGGAGAGAGAGAGAGACAGACAGACAGACAGACAGACAGACAGACAGACAGAGACAGAGACAGAGACAGAGACAGGACAGAGACAGAGAGAGACAGAGACAGACAGACAGACAACAGACAGGACAGACAGAGACAGAGACAGAGGACAAGACAGACAGACAGAGAGAAAGAAAAAGAGAGAGGTCGTTGACAAACAAGGCTCTCGGGTTATGTAAGACTTTGATAAATAGAGTTAGATTGTATTTCCAGTAAGAATGACACGAATGAGGCAACAGGATATGGGTACGGCAATTAAGATTTAGGAAAACGTTTTTGACCGGAAAGGGCAATTAAGAGAGAATAAATGAGATACAGATAACAGAGAATATTAATGCACGGAATGTAGATAAATATAACGATGAATAAATATGATTCTAAGTTCATTTAGAGCCAAGGAAAGGTTTGCAACAGAATATTAATAGTATATAAAGCCCTTGAATCACGCTTTGGGTATTTTAAGGTGCAGGAAAGTTTTTTATTTTAGTTTTGTTGTCTCCATTTCGTGTGTAGGTGTTTGTTTTGTAACTGTTTCTCTCTCTCTTTCTTTTTTGTTCTCTCGTTCTCGCTCTCGCTCTCTCTCTCTCTCTCTCTCTCTCTCTCTCTCTCTTTCTTTTCTTTCTTTTCTTCTTTCTTTCTTTCTTTCTTTCTTTCTTTCTTTTCTTTTCTTTTCTTTTCTTTCTTTCTTTCTTTCTTTCTTTCTTTCTTTCTTTCTTTCTTCTGTCTGTCTGTCTGTCTGTCTCTCCCTCTCTCCCTCCCTCCCTCCCTCCCTCTCTCTTCCTCGAGTTTGCCACTTAGTATTAGTATAATATCTGAAATAAACCCAAAATAGCCTCAGTCATGTCATTATGCAAGCTTTATTATGCAACAAACGAGACTTCTGGGAACAATTAATACATATAAATATTCGTATTAGAAAAGAAAAAGCAACTATTATATGATCAACATTAATACGAATACAAAAAAAATAGGAAAATACTGAGCAAAGTATTTCAATCCGGATACGATAAAAAAAAAAAACAAATAAATAAAAAAAACAAGAAAATTAAGTGAGAAAATACGGGAAAATGTAGTCAACAGGTTTACATCGCGTTTAAGATACCCCCCCCCAAAAAAAAAAAAAAAAAAAAAATAATAATAATAATAATAATAATAATAATAATAGGAATTTTAATAATAAATGAATAAATAAGATAATAACAAATTGCTTCAAATTGTTTCGAATTCATCTTAATCCGAATAGATATTCGGAATATAATTATTAAATGGCATTCAAAACAGGATAATCGTGGTCCATATAAAGATATTAATTTCTCAA
>NW_020869032.1:497992-512992 GCF_003789085.1 Penaeus vannamei | reverse complement strand
GTTGCTATAGCTGGCGAAATATATGTATAGTAGTAATGGTAGCATTAGTGATGATTATGTATAGTAGTAATGGTAGCATTAGTGATGATAAAAGGTGTTGCAGTCAAAAAACCGGTCGTAGTAGCAATCACAAATAGCAATAGTACAAATAGCAAATACTAACAGTCTGCGTCATAGCAGTATTGTCATCCTCTTTCAATTCTAAAATCTCTAGTCGTTTTATTAATTGCATTTTTCTTCACTCTCATTATTCTACGTCTTGTTTTATAAATTGCATTTTTCTTCACTCTCATTATTCTACGTCTTGTTGTTTTTTAAAAGGTGAGCCACGTAACTAGGCGGGCTATGACAACATCAAACCCTAGTCGCAGTTGAGTGACTCAGCGATCTTCTGTCGGCGAAAGCGTGATTCGGGGATTCCATGTGGCAAAAAAACAAGGGCAAAAACAACAAGCTTAATTATACACTACTTGAAAATATACATTCATATATCTAGACCCATTGTGCTTATATTCACACGAACTGTACGTAAACAAAAATGGTTTTCAAAACAAGACACTCGGGTAAACAATTCATGGAAGAGCAAAGGTTCGCTTGTGTACACTGTTCATTACCACCGGTGTCTAATTAATAATAAAATAAAATATAAGAAAACAGTGTCCAGTAAAATAAGCTAACACTTTTATCATGATTATATGGACAGTGTCGCAAACACTCTTCAACATTCCTGACCATATGCAACGCAAGCAACGCCCCTGCAAGGAATGCAGATTTGACCAGGACCTGCAATGGTAACAAAAATACAAATGGTCCATAAACAGCATATTTTTTTTACGAACATGAAATTTCGATTTTTTGACGAAAAGTTCACATGAACGTTTCGCTTTGGAGTATTTTGAAATTGTATGTTGGTTTCATTTACCAGCATAATATATTGATTTCTCAATCATTCGTTCCACATTCGTTCCAAGTATGTTCCACTGATTGTTCGTTCCAAGATTTAATTACTGGATGTTTCGTTCAAATTTTAAATTACTGATGTTCTTCCAAGAGTTTAATTATTGAATTGTTTCGTTCCAAGATTTAATTACTGAATGTTCGTTCCAAGATTTAATTACTGAATGTTCGTTCCACGATTTAATTACTGAATGGGTTTTTCGAACGAATATTTTCATCGAACGACTGATAAACTAGTCCACAGATTTCATATCCACAGACAAGCTTATTACTTAGTGATCGTTACTCAGTGTAATATTTATACACAGACACAGAACAAGTTTCGTTAACAGATCCTTCAGAGAAAAATGAAAATTCAACATTAATTCGGATTCATGTCAACGATGGACTGATAACAAAAGAAAAAAAAATGAACCTAAGAAGAAACCTATAAAGCACAGACCTAAGGTATGCCCCAAAATATAATTTCCAACATAATTTACCTCAAATGTTTATAAATACCACACTTATCAAACATATAATTTCAAACATAATTTACCTCAAATGTTTATGAAGAAATACCACACTCATCAAACATATAATTTCAAACATAATTCATCTCAAATGTTTATAAACTTATATTCTTATTAAAAATATAAATTCTTCAACTATATTACCTACCTACAAATTTTATGAAGAATACCAAACATCGAACAAATATACATTCTCAAACACACTATCTACCTCCAATGGTTATAAAGAAATACGAATACTTATTTCCTCCTGTCTCATAATAATCGTACGTGTGATGAATTAATTCAAACATACTATCGACCTCAAATGTTTATAAAGAAATACAACACTCCATCTTGTCTCATATGGCTCGAGCACCTGATGAACCTATTTAACAATCCATTACTAACGCCGAAATCAACAAGTAAGCCATTGCCAACCCACCTATGAATTCCCACTTCAGTTGCCCGTAATTTATCGATAATTCTAGCTCTCAAAGTGTTTATAAGAAATGCCAAACTTCTCAAAAACTATAATTTCAATAAACTACACAGTCCTATCTACCTCAAATATTTATAAAGAAAATAACAAACCCTTCAAAAATTATAAGTCGAAAAACACTACTTCACCTCAAATGTTTATAAAGAAATAGCATAAGTCAAATAATATAATTCCACACACGCTATTTACCTCAAATGTTTATAAAAGAAATACAATCAAAAAATATAAATTCCAAACACCACTATCTACCTCAAATGTTTATAAAGAAATACCCAACTATCAAAAATATAATTTCAAAACACTGCTATCTACTCAAATGTTTATAAAGAAATACAACACTCATTTCCTCCTGTCTCATAATGAATAATAATCATAAGAATAAAACAATAAACTAATAAATAATTCATATATAAATAATCATAATGAATAATAAATTCCCACTGCAGTCGTCGACGTAATTTATCGCGTGATTCTGCCGACGAACTGAGACAACGAGAAACGAGAAACGAGAAACGACGACAAAGACTCATCATATCTAATGTTTATTTATTTATCTATAATAAATTATTGTTTATTTATTATTTATCTTAAAGTCCTTGAATACGGAGGGACGTTGGAAATTATTTCTTTCTGGTTCTCATTGTCTCATTTTTATTTATATTCTCCTTTGTGCCTTTTATATGGCGATTTTTTTTTTTTTTTTTTTTTATCTTTGTTTTTCTTTTTTTGAATGCAAGAAAGGTAGTTGAAAGCTGGATAGAAGAAATTGGCCTTTAAAAAGGATTGTATTAATTTTGTTAATTAATATATCGTGAGTTTCGTGAGTGTTGTGTGTGTGTGTGTGTGTGTGTGTTGTGTCGTGTGTGTGTGTGTGTAGTGTGAGTGTGTGTGTGTGTGTGTGTGTGTGTGTCGTGTGTGTGTGTGTGTGTTGTGAGTGTGTTGTGGAGTGCTGAGTTGTGAGTGTGTGTGTGTGTGTGAGTTGTGTGAAGTGTGTGTCAGATAATCCCGACCATGTGTGTGTTGTGTTTGTGTGTGTTGTGTCGCTGTGTGTGTGGCGATGTGTGTGAGCGTGTGCGTGTTGTGCGTGCTGATCAAACGACAGTAAAACGCGAGCCAAACTTCAACAGTTCATATTAACGCAGTGTGTGTGCGCTTGTGCGTCGTGCGTGGTGGCGTGTGCGTGGCGTGTCGTGTGTGTGTGTATGCCATGTGCGTTTGCGTCCGGTGCGTGTGCGAACGAGCGGATACCAGTGACTGATTTTCTCACGTGTGCAGTTTACGAGTGTGCGTGTGCTGTGTGGCGTGCAACTTAGACGTTTAAACTCCGTACTTCAACTCTTCGTGTGCGTGTGCGTTGTGCGTGTGCGTGTGCGTATGTGGCGGTGATAGTGATGTTGCAGTCCCGTGTCGTGGTAGTGCAGTGTGCTTGTGCTGCTAGTGCGTGGGTCCCATGGACCCAATAATGAGAAAGCAAGGGCCAAAACCAAAAGGTGAGCAGTCGATCCGGTTCTTCCCCGCATATTTACGAACATCGAATTCCAAGTCTGCGACCACCGGCCATCCGTGAGCTTAGTTGTCTTACCAGATCTTACGCGTGAAAATATTTCCCTATCGGAAAACTACTCCATTCAGTAATAATAAATCTCTCTCTGCGACGAACATATAATAAAAAACTGGAACAATGCAAAAACATCTACTGGATGATGTGAACAAGAAGCAAGAATGAACGATGTAACAGTAATACCCAATGAAATCAGACAATTCAGGTGTTCGAACAAACCATTGCTTTTATATATTCTGAACTAACGCTCCTGCACAAACACCTGTCTGAAGCACAAGTCCTGTTACTCTTCTCACAGCGTGCGCGCATACGTGCAAACTTAATGTGGAGTGTGATGTCCATGACGTATGTGTGTGTGTAGCTGTGTGATGTGTGTGTGATGTGTGTGTGTGTGAATGGCTGCTGTGTGTGTGTGTGATGTGAGCCGTAGGTGCGGCGGTGGGTGTCGTGTGCGTTGCGTGGTGCGTGGCGGTGCAGCGGTGTGTGTGTGTGTGAGTCGTAGTGTGAGCTCGAGATATTGTTGTATGTGTACTGTGTGTGTGTGTTCGGAGCAGACTGCGCAGAGAAGATAGGAAGAAATCTTGACGAGAAAAATAGAAGAGAATGTTGACTCGTGAGCGGAATTCGGTAGAAGAAACTGAGCGAGATTGATTCTGCCTTACGTAGGTATATCTGTTTGTGCGGCGTAACTGTGGGCTGCTCACTTTCCGGCTAGTTGTTATGCGTCGTCACTGTTGGAGATGGTGATGTTGTGCTTCTCTTTACACACACATAATGCTTTTATCCATATATATGTCATTAATGTACTATACTACTTATTATATATATCTACTAATCAATATAGTAAAAGTTACGTACTATAGTATATCATATGAATTAGTTAATACTTATGTGGGAGTTAATACTGCTGTCTATATATAATATTTCGAATATATTATAGATATCGTGGCCACTCTATAATATACATACTGTCATATATGACATATATGTGTGCTGTATGTCATTATTTGTGTAGTACTATACGCTATACATATTACGTGTGATATGTATTACTATTATATAACATATATACATGTGTCGTAATGTACTATATATATATTCCTATACTATATATAATATATATTATATATTAATATCATGAAAGTATGTTTACACACAGGGAACACTATTTATATTATATAAATAAATATATATACTTATAATAAATATATATATATATATTACATTTAGTTCCAATATGTTGACGTGCTTTCCTACCCTTATCCTGCCGATCATGGCGCGACCTGCCGGGGCTTCTGGTGTCAGCTTGGCCACTCAGAATGATTCAGCATAAACCCAATCAGCAAGGATGCGGAAGAGGTATGTATAGTGTCTCTGTTTGCTACTCACTGTAATATGCGTACTTTTATTCTGTCTGTCTCTTTGTAGTGTCTGTCGTCTTCTGTCTGTCTGTCTGTCTGTCTGTCTGTCTGTCTCTCTCTCTCTCTCTCTCTCTCCTCTCTTTTCTCTCTCTCTCTCTTGTCTTTCTCAGATTTCTTTCTCTTTCATCTTTCCCTCCCTTTCCTCTTCTCTCATTTCATTCTCTTCCCTTCCTTCATTTTTCCCCTTTTTAACACCATTTTTTTGTTCCTCCCTCTTTCTTTTCTCATATGTTCTCTTATTCTTCTCTCTTTCCCTAATCACCTAATACGTCTCCTCTCATTCCTTCCGTCCCTATTATTTTTTTCCTTTCCTTCCTCCTGTCCCTCTCACTCTTTCTCCATTCTCTCACTCGGTCTCCCCTCCCTATTATCCTTATCTTCACTATTTCTCCCATCATATCATTCGTTCCCCCTCCTCATTTTCGCCTTTTCTCCCATTCTTCCTACCTACATCTCATTCTTTTCCTTTTCTCTTATTCTTCCTCCCTTACTTCATTCTCTCTGCCTTCTTTCGTCTCATTAGCACTCCCTCCCTATCATTCTTCTTCCCTCTTTATTTCTCCCTCCATCTCATTCTTCCTCCTGCATCTCATCCTTCCTCCCTCATTATTTCTCCCCTTAATCTCATTCTTCCCCATATCATAATTTCTCTCTTCATCTCATTCTTCCTTCCTCCTATATTTCTACCTCCACTCATTTTCGCGTCCCTATTCATTCTTCCTCCCTCCTTCTCATTCTTCCTCCCTATCATAATTCTCCCTCCATCTCATTCTCCCCCCTATTATTTTCCCTCCATCTCATTCTTCCTCCCTGTCATAATTTCTCCCTCCAATCTCATTCTCCCTCCCTTCACCCTCACATTCCCCTCACCTTCACTCTATCTCTATTTTCAGTCTAGCATCGACTCGCTAAGACAACTATAATCTCTCCTAACAATGTTATCGTTAATCTTCAAAATACTTTACTGCCCTTTTAAGGAAAGACCTGATTGCACCATCAGTTTGCTTCTTCAAAATATACTTTATGCCTTAAAAGAAAAGACCTGATTGCCACTATCACAGTTATGGCGCCCTTGTGTGAACTGAAAATATAGATTAAATCTATAATTACAAATGACGGTAGTTAAAAAGAAAGAAACATTGTGTGTGTGTGTGTGTGTGGCTGTGTGTTGTGTGTGTGTGTTGGTGTGTGTAGTGTGTGTGTGTGTGTGTGTGTGTGTGTGTGTGTGTGTGTGTGTGTGTGTATAAACCTAATTACAACTATTTTTACTCACAGTTCATTAAATGCAAGAGCACCATCCGTCGGCCAAATATTGTGTGGAGATTATCACATGAATAATGTATTTTTCTTTGACTTATCATATAATGAGTAGCTATCGTCGAGACCCCATTGTCCGTTGTGTGTTCCCGTGTGGTTTGTACCTGTGACTAGTGTGGTCTAACGAGTGTATTTTGTAATAACAGTCTTCAACTTGTACATAGGGTGACCTGCTTGTGGCCTAATAAANCAACCAACACACCAACACAACACAGCACACCACGCACACACACACACACACACCAACACACACACACAACACACACATCACACAACACAACACGTTATATATATTATCACGGAGATGGGGAGAGAAGAGGAAAGAGAGAGGGGAGGGGAAAGAGAATAGAGAAAGGAGAAGGGAAGGAGGGAGAGAGAGGAGATCTGAGAAAGAGAAAGCGAGAGGGTTGAGGGAGAGGATGAAGCTGGACTGAGAGAAGAGAGGAGAGGAGAGAGATGAGAGAGAGAGAGAAGAGAGAGAGGAGATGAGAGAGAGAGGGAGAGGGAGGGGGACTCGGGAGGAGATGGGTAGGAGAGGCGAGCGAGGGAGGGGATAGGGAGAGAGAGAGAGAGAGATAGAGAGAGAGAGGATGAGAGAGACGGATGATGAGACTGAGAGAGAGAGAGAAGAAGGAGAGAGAGGAGAGGGAGGAAGAGGGAGAGAGGAAGGGAGGTGAGAGGGAGAGGGAGGAGGAGAGAGGAGAGGGAGAGAGATGTGGAGAGAACGCGGGGAGAGGCAGTACAACAGGTTAGGAGAGGACGAACAAGATCGAAACAAAGAGGAGAAAACAGACAGAGAACAATAAAACACACGCCACTGGAAGCAAGCAACAACAAACAGCACAAAACACCTCCCTTTGTCTAACGTTTTCAAAGAAGTGTGTGTTGTTGTTGTTTCGGGGAGCTGCGCAGCGCCAAGGGGTTTATTCAGCACTACTGGTAAGAACACTCATGGGACTATTGCGCGGGTTGAGAGAGGGGACGCAAGAACAGAAACCTACGGAACTGAGTCTTTGTTAATCATTTACATTATTATTATTATAATTATTTATCATTATTATTATTATTATCAATATATATATTATTTATTAATATTATATCTATTATTCATTAATTATTATTCATTAGTTGTTGTCTTTTATTCCTTCTATCATTATCATTGTTATTATGTATTATTACCTATTACTAATACAATTATTATCATTGATGTTGTCTTTATTATTCATGTATTGTATTATTGCATTTCGATAAGTAATGAATTGATTATCATAATGTTGCTTTGGTCGGTAGGTGGTGTTTGGTTGTCGCGGGTGGGTGGATGTGAAGCGTGGGTGTAGCTGTGGTGATGGTCACGTGTTGCGATTGGTGGTGGTGTGGGGTGTGGCTTTGGCGTATGGCTGTGGTGATGGTGTGTGGTGATGTTTGAAGTTGTTAGTGCTGGTGTCGGTGTGCGTACGTTAGGAGTGGTGATGTGGAACGTGGTATGCTTAGGTTGTGCGTGATTTTGTGGTGCGCTGTAGGTTATTGGGGTCGGTGACAGCATGAATATTATATCATGAGTTAAATAGTAGACAATGAGTCGATAGTCAAACAATTACAAATAGCAACAACATATCAAATAATTGTTAAACAATGACATAATAATATCATGGTGATGATAATAATGATAATCACAATAACAAAAGCAACAATAATAAGAAAAATAAAGAGTAACAACACAGACCAACAACAATGGCAGCAATTATGATCATGATAGTAAACAACACAGGAATTTTACTCTACCTGACACCCGAGTCTCTAATACCTGCACGCCCATCGACTACTGAAGGGCGTGTGTCATTGCACATGCAAGCCCAGTGATCTTATTTCCTTGAACTTTGTGAACTTACATGAGTGGAAGGACCTTGTCGTCACAGGGACTCGATCTTCAGGAATAATTCATGTCAGCTGCTCACCTTTGCCCTCCACTTTCGGGAAAAGATCTTTATTACTCATTACTGTTAATATTGTCAATATAATAATGGTGATGATAATAACGGTAACGACAAGAAAATATAACGAAAATTGGAGGAATAAGGAGGTGAGGTCTGTTTAATTTCTGGCGACTGTAACGTTTGCAGAGCCATCTATGTGTGACAAAATCATCAACCCAAAAAACTACGGTGTACAGGACATGGATAAAGACAAGGAGGAATAAAGGAATGGCATAGATAGAAAGATTAATAAGAAAGGAACATTGAATTAAACAAAAACAAAACAAAAACAAAAAAAACAAATTACAAAGATGATACAGCGCATTTTCGTGCTTACGAGAAACCCTTATCTTTCGAGTAATTAAACAGACTAAGATTCTCTCTCCTTTTCGCTTCTCTTCTTAACTCCTTCATACACGATTACGTTCGTTTTAACCGGTCAGGTAAACAGGCGAAGAGGGGCAGCTGCAGAAGCAAGCCAGAGATATTTTTTCTTTTTCTATTTTTTTTCTTTCTAAATTCCTATCGGAGCGCATCAAGACTCCGTTTTCTTTGCGGGCGATCCAGCAGCGGGAGAGCGGTAACTCTGATATTTCGTTTGAATTTGTTTTTGAAGGTGAGAACAATAACAAGGATGATAACAATGATAATGGTAATGATGATAAATACTAATATAATTAATGATGATAATTAATATAATTACGATATTCAATAGTAAATGAAATAATAAATAAAAATGATTATGAAATTATTAACAAATATCACTATTTTCACGATTGTCATTATTACCATTATCATTATAATTGTTATCATTATCATTTTCATCATCATTAATATTTTCATCATTATCATCATTATAACTCTAATCATCGTCATCATGTTTATAACTTTTATCATCATTATCATACTTATCATAGCATTATCCATCGTCATTACTACCATTATTAATACCATCATTATCATCATCATTATCATCATAAGCAGACATTTTCTCCTCATCCTCGTAAAGTAAGAAATGACGGACTGAAGCGACATCTTGGCTTCGTGGCTTCACTGAACAAAACGCTTGTTCGCTGATTTCACAGGAAACCCACAGATCGTTGCGTCTTGTTTTGCTGTTCAGAATAACATTACGGATGGAACGAAGGTGGAACAAAATTTGAACAAGTTTTTCTAGGCGGATATAGATAGCTATACAAAGAGAAACAGAACGAAAAGGATAGGTAGAGAGATACAAAGGATCAAGAGAGATAGAGAGAGAGACGAGGAGAGGAGAGAGAGAAGAGGGGGGAGAGGGGAGGAGGGAGAGAGGAGAGAGAGGGAGGAGGAGGAGAGGAGAGAGAGAGAGGGAGGGAGGGAGGGAGACAGAGACGAGAGAGAGAGAGAGGAGAGGGAGAGAGAGGAGATAGAGAGAGAGAGAGAAGAGAGAGAGAGAGAGACGAAGAGAGACAGGAGAGAGAGAGAGAGAGAGAGGAGAGAGAGAGAGGGAGAGGAGAAGAGAGAGGAGAGGAGAGAGAGACTGAGAGAGAGAGACAGAGAGAGAGAGAGAGAGACGAGATGAGAGAAGAGAGAGAGAGATGAGAGAGAGAGATGGGAGAGAGAGAGACAGACAGACAGACAGACAGACAGACACAGAACGCAATCTTCATTCGACACGACTCGAACCAACACTCAAACTCGCTCATGAAGAATTGAACACATTTCCTTTCTTGTCCAGTGCGGGCGAACACACCAAAGGTCTTCGAGTGTGAACAAGTGTCCTCGAGGAACGCTGAACAAATTGCCGAGGTTGTAAAAATGAATGACTGATCTGGGCCAGTTTGGACAGCCCCTTCGACTGGAACAGCTGAGATTGGGAGCCGCAGCCATCTTGTGTGGGGGCCTTCGTGGACAGAGTGGTGGGTGTAGCCAGGGGATGGATGGACTGAGAAAAATTGGTTCATGCGAATAGATATGGATAGATAGATAGGTAGATTTATAGTAGAACAGATAGAGATAGTATTGGTAGATGATTAACAAATTGCTTGATGCGAATGATATGGAAGAGAGATAAGGTAGATCATAGGTAACAGCAGATAGCTTGATTAACAAAAAACTCTTGATGCTGAATAGATATGGTTATTATAGAGTTAGACAGGTCAGATTAGCTTGATTAGACAAACTCTTGATGCGAAATATATTGATAGGTAGACAGATAGGTAGATTATAGGCATATCAGGTAGATAAATAGATGAGAAACAAATTGCTTGATGCGACATAGATATGGACTAGATAGATAGGTAGATTTCATAGGTGACAGATAGGTAAGAATTGGATTATACAAGCTTGGTGCGAATAGATATGGATAGAGAGATAGGTAGATTCATAGGTAGATTTATAGGTAGACAGATAGACTGAGAAACAAACTGCTTGATGCGAGTTATATATTGATAGCGTAACAGATTCTTATAGGTTAGATAGGACAAGGCTAGATAAATCGATTGAGAAACAAATTGTTTATGCGAAATAGATATGGATAGGAGGAATAGTAGTTTTATAGGAGACAGAGTAGAATGAGAAACTAACTGCTTGCATGCGAATAGATATGGATAGGCAGATAGGTGATTCTATAGCGTACACAGGTAGATAGAATTGATTGAGAAGGACAATTGCTTTGGCAAATAGATATGACGATAGATAGCAGATAGGTTAGATTTATAGGTAAGATCAGGTACGGTAGGTAGATATTATGCAGACAGGACAAATTAAAAGTGTGTTGGTGTGTGTGTGTGTGGTGTGTGGTGATGTGTGGTGTGGTGTGTGATGGGTGTGTGGGTGCTGTGTCTGTTCGTGGTGTGTGTG
The DNA here is from genome assembly GCF_003789085.1 of Penaeus vannamei. Classification (NCBI taxonomy): domain Eukaryota; kingdom Metazoa; phylum Arthropoda; class Malacostraca; order Decapoda; family Penaeidae; genus Penaeus; species Penaeus vannamei. The sequence continues at coordinate 501,929 of NW_020869032.1, read as the reverse complement.
TGTGGCATGTGTGTGTGGTGTGTGTGTGATGTATTGTGTTTATGTGTTGTATTGTGTGTGTGTATGTGTGTGGTGTAGCGATGTGCGGGCGTGTATGTCTGTGTGTGTATGTTGTAGGTGGGTGTATGTGTTGTGTTTGTATGGTCATGTGTGTGTATGTTGTGTAAGTGTGTGGTGTGTGCGGGGTGCTATTTCTGTGTGTGTATGGTGTATGTGTATGTGTGTATGTGTTGTTGTGTGTGTGGTGGCGTTCTGTGTGTATGTGTATGTGTGGTAGTGGTGTATGTGGATGTAGTGTGTGTGTGTGGCGGCGTGTATGTCTGTGTGTGTGTGATGTGTAATGTGTGTGTGTATTGTGTGTGTATGTGTGTGTGTGTGTGTGTTGTGTGTGTGCGTGCGGGCGTGTATGTCTGTGTGTGCCTGTATTTCATATGCATCGTTGCCAAATTATGCTCGCAGAGACTTCATTTGCATTGCACACTAACTGGGCATGAGGTGTAGTTATGGTCACAGCGGCCAGCTTTTGCCATCTGTCATCATCATTGTAAACACTATTACTCCTAGTTGGCAGCCCCTGTCATTAAATTTATCGTTACTTTTGTTATCAAAGCTGGTATACAATTTGTTAATATTATTTTTACGGTCTGCTATTTCACTGAATTCATTCATCAACTGTATCAAAATTAATATTAGTAGTATCATTAGTATCTATTTGCAAATCATCCGTATCAGCAACTATCTAAATCAATAAATGCAATGTTTCTATTGATAATTTCCATATTAAAAATGAAAAGACGAATAACCTCCTTTTATTCCTAATTGGTATCCCGCATGTCATTACCGTATATTCAGGCATTTTATTTATCAATTTTGCTTGTGTATTTTATAGCTTAATGCTTTTAATGAACACCTGTATCACCTGACAGGTAATTCGCCAGTAAAATATTCAGATAATGTCAGTTTTACAGAGCACAGACGTACTGCAGACACAAGAGGAAATCAGTAACACAGTTCACAACATATAGAACGATTGTGAACGCAGAACATGAGTTAGAAGAACATTGATGGAAAGAACAGGGCAGGAAAGACAGAATGAGGAATATGCAGTTACAGAGAGAAACAAGAGAGCAGAAGATAGAGAACAGGACAAAGAACACAACATAGAGCAAAATACAGCACTAAACATAATAAAGCAATATTAAAACGGATCGAATAAGAAAAAATGGAAAAAGGAAACTGAAATCAGAACGGGGAAGAGAACACACACCAAACTAAAGAACAGGAAACATAAAACACAAGCGAGAAAGAGAACACACGAGAAAACAGAAAAAATAAAGAACTAGAAAAGGAACAGTCGCAAACATAGAAACCAGAGAAAACGAGAGAAAACGCAGAAGCCATAGAACACGAGCGAAAAATTCACCGAGAACACAGAAACCAGAGAACAAGAGCGAGAAACAAAAAAAAAACAGAAATTAAAGAACAGAGAAACCAAAGAACATCACAGAACAGAAGAACCAGAGAACACAGTCGAAAACACAGAAACCAGAGATACCGAGCGAGAACATCATCGAGAACAAAGAAGCCAGAGACCACGAGAGAGGTGAGAGAGAACAGAGAACACAAAACAGAACAGAGGAACCAGAGAACACAGTCGAAAACACAGAAACCAGAGACCAGGAGCGCGTCCACGAGAGCGTGCAGCCAAGGAGTGAGCGTCCTTCTAACGGGGTTGCGTGCTAACGGGGTTCCGCCTCGATCAGCTGCTGCGCGCGCGTCACGGAGGGACCGGCGCTCGCCGCTCGACTCGCTAATGTCTTACGAGAGAGCGCATAATTTATATTGCCGTAATTATCTGCTCTCTTATTTGCCGCTAAAGTGAGCACGGGTCAGCCGTTACGCTGCGGACACGCGCAAGTTCTCTGTGCGGGAGATTTGAGATTGGGAAAAGTTCGTGTAATGGCGGAGTAACATTCGCTTTGTACCTTAGCGGAAAAGCGCTGAGCGAGGGAGTCCGTTTTCTTATCGTGATGTTTCGGAATGTTGAGTTTAAAAGCAGACATTTCTTCTTAGTCTCAATCTTTCTTTCCTTCGGAAAAGAGTGTGTTTATAACGTACAGGCGCGTGGTACGTGTAGCAGCTGCCCACCTTCGAGGCCGCTAAGGATTACTTTCCCGTATAAGCGCTACGGGCGGTCACCTTAACGGACGCGGCCAGCTGCTCACCTGTTGATCCTACCGGGCACGCGTTTTCTTCGGCCGTTTTCCTCTGCGTTTCGTCGCTGTTTCGTTTTTCTTCGTCTCTTGCACTCCAAACGAAATTCCGAACGGATTTTCGAACGCTCATTAAAGGTTATTTGATAAAAAACTTAAATAATATCTTATCCCTTTTTTCAAGAGGAATTGCACGGAGCAAAATGGAACTCTTGACCTAAATAAATACTCTTAGAACAACAGAAAAGAAAAGAAAAAAAAGGAAAACGTTTTCGTGCGAGCGAAGGAAATGGAGCCGAAAATTCAAGAATTCAACACCTCTGACAGGCAGTTGACCACGACCCTACGGGCTACTTACGCGCTAATTTTTTTCCTTCCTCCCTCCTCCTTCTTCCCTCCTCCCTCTACGTTTCCCTCTTCGTCCTTCTTGCTCATTTGCCTTTCTTCTTTCTTTCCCCCTCTCTCTCTCTCTCTCTCTCTCTCTCTCTCTCTCTCTCTCTCTCTCTCTCTCCTCTCTCTCCTCTCTCTCTCTCTCTCTCTCTCTCTCTCTCTCCTCGTTTCCTCTTTCTCTTTTCTTCCTCTTTCAACCTTCCTTCTTCACCTCTCTCCCTTTTTTCTGTCTCTGCCACCTTCCTCCTCTCTTCTGCTCCCTTTTCTTTCCCCTCTCTCTTCACTTCCCCCGTCTCCACATCTTCCTTCTCTCTCTTCCTCTCCCTCTCTTACTTTTCCTTCCCTCCCTCTTCCCCTTTTCTTCCTTCTTCCTCCTTCTTCTCTTTTCTTCTTCCTCCTTCTTTTTTTCTCCCCTTCTCCCCCTCCTCCCTTCTTCCCCCTCCTCTCCCTTCCTCCTTCTCCTCCTCTCTCCCTCCTCCCTCCTTCTTACTCCCTTCCTTCCCTCCTTACTTCCCTCCACTCCCCCTGCCCCTCCCCTTTCCTTTCGGGCAGCTGTAGAGCCCCAATGAACTGCTACCTTTGTGTTGAGCTTTTCCTTAATTAGGGGCAAGAAGTCCCAAACACCTGAAGAAAATGTTCCCAAAAGGATGTTACAATTTCTCGTTTAACGGATGCGACCCCTCCCCCCCCCCCCCGCCCCCGGTCAGAAATTAACTTATATCTACAAAATGTTTGTTATTTTCCGCTCGACACGAAGAGATCAATTTTATTTCGTATTAATGGTGAATTGTCTATCGATCTTAGTTAGAATTTAGGTCCGTAATTCCTTGACTTATAAAATGTTAGAAGAAGGATCAACCTTAAATTAACAGTATTTTGTTGTGGAATTATCCATCGTACATTGCCTTTTCAGTGGAATTTAATTCCTTGTTTTTGAAATTCTCCATCTCCACAAAGGCCTGATTTTAAACTGCCCAACACCCCACATATCAAGCAAACCTTTCTTCCTCTTTATCCTAATTCAACTTATTCCCCGGCAACGATGAAAATCTAAGAGACCATTCCTTTTCCATTCCTCCTTTTTCTAATAAATCTTTTCATTATTTTTTTAGTCCCATCCGAAAAAAAGAGCATGAACCGGGTCGTCATGCCCGGAGATCATGGCTTTTCTGGCGTTGAAATCACTGGGGCGAAAACACGGCGTTTAGGGCGAGGGTTTTGGCGTTGAGGAATCGGGCGTGGGCGGCGGCGGACAGCCAATTTCTCTTCGTTATTGCTTATTAATTGCGTTGTAGATGTTTATTTTTGTGTTGTAGATTTTTTTGGGGGGTTAT
>NW_020869032.1:482992-487992 GCF_003789085.1 Penaeus vannamei | reverse complement strand
CGCTCTCTGTGTCTCTTTTATTTCTCTTTCTGTTTCTCTTTTTTATTTCTCTCTCTCTCTCTGTTTCTCTTTTTTTATTTCTCTCTCGGCCCCCCTCTCTCTCTTTCTTTGTCTTTCTCTCTGTGTTTCCTCTTTTTTATTTTTTCTCTCTGTTTCCTTCCTCTCCCTTTCTCTCCTCTCTCTCTCTCTCTCTCTCTCTCTCTCTCTCTCTCTCTCTCTCTCTCTCTCTCTCTCTCTCTCTCTCTCTCTCTCTCTCTCTCTTCTCTTCTCTCTCTTTCTCTCTCTCTCTTTCTCTTCTCTCCTCTCTCTCTTCTCTCTTTCCTCTCTCTCTCTTCTCTCTCTCCCTCTCTCTCTCCTCTCTCTCTCTCCTCTCTCTCTCTCTCTCTCTCTCTTCTCATCTCTCTCTCTCTCTCTCTCTCTCTCTCTTCTCTTCTTCTTCTCTTCTCTCTTTCCAAGAACTCTTGCCGAGAACACGGGGTCCGCCTCGCCGTCTGGCAAAGAAAAATACCATTTCGCTTGGCTGTCAACGGAAGCACCAGGTATAGCGACCAGTCCGTGTTATCCAGGTCAGGTCTAATCACCTCTCCGACTCATTGGATAATGATGGGTTATCGTGAGAAATGTGATTCGTCTACATAAGCAACATCATGATGAAGTGTGACTGTAACGTTTATATTTACGATAGTGACGTCGATACAGCGTACGGCGTGCAATAACATCAAAATACAAAGCAGCGAGAGCCGTCCCGCGATGCAACAATGGATTACCCAACAGCGGAGCGTCCGACAATACAACAACCCGTGCAATACAGCCTCTAAATGCAATAAAGCACACAACAGTCTACAGTACGACGCGCAATCTACCAATAACAATCGTATAAGACAGCTTTAATAACAAAAACGCTGCAACACCAACCGGCAGCACATAATAACAACATGAATGATAACGTCTACGAAACAACAACAACCAACAGCACATCACAACAACAGTCCGTGCAGTATTGACGAGCTTCTCTCCGCGGACCAGCGCCGTGAGCCCCGCTTTTCGCTCACCAAAACATTACCTAACAACAAACCTTTAACATGAGTGGAACGTGTTGTGTGACGTAAGAGGCAGGTGCTGCTGCTTGGCTCTCGCTTCTCGCGCGTCGACCTTAGCTTTTGCTCTCTCTCTCTCTCTCTCTTCTCTCTCTCTCTCTCCTCTCTCTCCTCTCTCTCTCTCTCCCTCTCTCTCTCTCTCTCTCTCTCTCTCTCAACTCACTCACTTCTTTCTTCTCTTTGTCTGCTTGTCTGTCTGGATCTTACTCTTGCTCTTTCTGTCTGCCTTTCTGTCTCTTTTTTCCCTGCTTTGTGTCTGTCTCTCTCTCTCCTCCCTCCCTCCCTTCCTCCTTCTTCCCAGGTTTTCCTATGCTTTTACATTTGTTTTCTCTTGTTTCTTTGCATTATATTTGGTGTCCTGAGAGAGTTTTGGTCTTCCTCCTCTCTGTTTATTCCTCCATCTCTCCATTCTAACCATCTCGCCCTCCTCTCTCCCTCTTCCTCTCTTTCTCTCTTCCTCTCTACTCTCGCTCTTTTTCCCATCTCTACCGCCTCTCTTCTCTTTCTCTCGCCTTATCTCTCTCTCTTCACTCTCTCCCTCCTCTCTCTTTCTCTCTCTCTCTTTCTCTCCCTCTATTTCCGCTCTCTCCTTTCTCCTTCCTCTCTTCCCCTTTCCTCTCTTCCTCCCTCTCTTTATCTTCCTCTCCTCTTCTTGCTCTCTGTTTCTTCCCCTCTTTCCCTACTCTCTCTTTCTCTTTGTTTCTTACCTTCCCCCTCCTCTCTCTCTTCTACCTCTTCTTCCTCTCTCTTCCCCCACTCTTTCTTTCTTCCTTTCTCTCTCCTCTCTCTCTTTCTTCCTCTCTTCCTCCTCTCTTTTTTCCTCTCTCTGTTTCCAAGAATCTCATGAATTCACATGCTCTTCCCAGGAAATCTATATTTTATTTTGCATCATTTCTATGTCGATCTTATTAGTAGCAAGGAGTCATTTTTACATTCTAGAAGATGAAGAATTAGGTTCTATTAAATATGTCAAAAACAAATAAGATGAGAAAATAACTGATAATAATTTACCAAACGGGAAAAATGGAAATAAGATATATGACCAAAACAAGAAGGCGAGGGAGAATATATTGACCAAGCAGGAGGAATGAGAAATGATAGAAAAAAGGATAAAGATATAGCCAAAACAAACAAGGAGACGAGGAGGAAAAACGTACAAAAATCGACCAGTCGGCAACCCCATGAAGGGCACGGATCACTTATCAGCTGATATCTAAGCGTAATTTGATCTCGATAATGCTTCCTGAATTATCATCCTACGTTCGCTATCTGGAGGTAACGCCCTTCCGAACGGCCGGCAGTTACGTAAACGGGAACTTCGGAATGTTTCAGTTTCTGCGTAGAGCCTCGAAGCTCCGCCCCCTTCGGCGTGACGTCATCGCGCCGTGACGTCAGCGGCACTGGGAAGTAAAATCGACTGATTTAAGTCCAGGCTGTTTACTAGTCTTGTGCTGACGTCACACATGCGGACACACGCGTACAGGCTAACAAGTTACATTAGCTATCCATTCACTTAGAATACTCATTCACTGGCAATGTTCATTCAAGAGAACATAGAGCGATGAGTTAGGAAGATTGTGAAAAGACCGTGTTGTTGGCTCTACACATTTTGTTATTAGATTGTTTTCCATTTTTTGTATGCAGATAAATACTTATTTTTCTTTTTTCTTTTTTATATATTCTAGTAATATGTTGATGTTTGTGATTTATACACAAACAGGTAACACAGGCAGCGTTGACCTCCAGTGACATCAATGCTGCAATTTCTTTATTTTATTTTGTCTCAAGAAGATCGCATAATGGAGATTGAATTAGATGTATATATTTGTTGATATATTATTTTTAAAAGGACAAGAATAAGTCAATCCGCAAGGTTCGATTTTTGAAAATGATTATTATGGCATCAAGTGTATATTGTAGCTGAGACAGAAACGGGAACCTGGCCTCTCGTGACCTGGTCGGTGGTTCATACAGAAGCCCCCCCCCCCCCCTCTCTCTCTCTCCTCTCTCTCTCTCTCTCTCTCTCTCTCTCTCTCTCTTCTCTATCTCTCTCTCTCTCTCTCTCTCTCTCTCTCTCTCTCTCTCTCTCTCTCTGCTCTCTCTTCTCGCTCTCTCGCTCTCCTCTCGCTCTTCTCGCTCTCGCTCGCTCTCTCTCTCTCGCTCTCTCTCTCTCTCTCCTGCTCTCTCTCTCTCCTCTTCCTCTCTCTCTCTCTCTCTCTCTCTCTCTCTCTCTTCTCTCTCTCTCTCTCTCTTCTCTCTCTCTCTCTCTCTCTCTCTCTCTCTCTCTCTCTCTCTCTCTTCTTTTCTTTCTCTCTCTCTCTCTCTCTCTCTCTCTCTCTCTCTCTCTCTCTCTCTCTCTCTCTCTCTCTCTCTTCTCTTCTCTCTCTCTCTCTCTCCTCTCTCTCTTCTCTCTCGTTCTGTTCTGTTTGTCTTTTTCGAGTGTGTGTGTACATATGAATTTATATTTATGCATATATGATATATATTTATGTAAAAAAGACACATACTTATGTTTTCGTACATATGCATTTGAACTAATGATTTTATGCCCTGTACAGTATATAATTTACATAGTATATATATACAATCCATAGATAAATGTATGTAAACACAAAAATGTAAACATATATGAGCACATACGCACATAGTGGATAACAATACAGAATTCACCTCTGGCGCAAATTCACCGCTTTTGGCGCCCACGTGTCTAGAGCCAAGATTTGTTTCGAAAGCTCGTCGCCCCCGTGAAACTCTGCGGGAACGTCACGCCCCTTTTCAACCACAAAGCCCATTCACTCCCAGCGAATAACAATGTCCTCACGCGTCGGTATCTACGGGGGGGGGGGGGACCTCATACAAGTGTGTATATAAACAACCCCGGTCAACGTTCAAAAAAACAAAAAAACACACACACACACACACCCAAACCCACACGCTTCACCGCACCGCTTATCCGGCCGCTCATAAATGCCACAGCACCGATCTGTTTACAAACAAAATACAAAATACCCTCCCCCCCCTAAAAAAAAAAAAAAAAAAAAAAAAAAAAATAGACCTCTACCTACACGTTATTTTCAAGTTTCCACGTCGACGCACACCTCACAACCGCGGGTAAACTTTAAAGGTCTCCACTACAGAACGAAAATCTGTGTATTAAGAATCACGTGTGTAGGCTTGGTGCGTGTGTTTGTAAACAAGGCCGTGTTTTGACGCAGAGGAGAGCGACGGTGACGTAAATGACGCTATGTGGGCAGGTGAGACTGGGGCAGTGGGAGGGGGAGCGGAAGAAAGGAAGGGGGGGGAGGCGAGATTAAGAAAGCGTGTGAGGGAGAGAATGGGGAAGGGGAAAAGCATAAGAGATTAAGGCAAGATGGGAGGCATGAGAGAAGGCGGAAGAATGGGCGATGAGAGAATAAGGAAGGATGGGAGGGAGTGAAGAGGAAGAAAGGGCGGAATATGGAGATTAAGCCGAAGAGGATGCGAGAAGGAAAGAAAAGGGGGGCGGCATGGAGAGATTAAGGAAAGATGGAGGGAGAGAAGGGGAAGAAAAGGGATGAGATTTAACAGGAAGATGGGAGGGAGAGAAGCGGGAAGAAAAGGGAATTGAGAGGAATAAGGGAAGATGGGAGGAGTGAAGAGGGAAGAAAGGAGGGGAATAGGATTGAAGGCAAGAGGGAAGGGGGAGGGCGGAAATAAGGCCGGGCCATGGGATGACAGAAAGAGCTGCCGAGCGGAAAGAAGGGGAAGAAAGAGGGGATGAGAGATTAAGGAAGAGGGAGGGAAAGAAGGGGAAGAAATGGGGGCAGATAGGAGATTAAGGAAAAGGGAGAGGAGAGACGTTAAAAGTTAGCGAAAAAGGCTCGGAGAGGCAGGGGGAGGATGGAAGGGAAGGGGAATAAAGGA
>NW_020869032.1:459842-462342 GCF_003789085.1 Penaeus vannamei | reverse complement strand
GTAAGTAGGTGAGAAGAACTGGGTATATTAATAGTATATATATATATATAATATAAGCGTACAGTTGATATTTGCGAGTTGAAACGATAGGCATAGAATATATATATAAGAAGATAAGAGATATTGAGGCGGAGGGAAAGGTGAACGATAGGACTATATAGCAAGAGTGTAATGGAGGTAGAATAAAAAGGTCGAAGTAAAAGGTAAATAAAAGATCAGGTGAGTAAGAATCGGGAAAAGAGATAGTAGGAGATGAAAATAATTATGATATATGAAGAGATGAGAGGTACCGAGAAAATAGAAACCAGTAATAGAAATGCAAACTCAGTATGATGGAATAAATATGATATGAGGTCGAGGTAGAATTTGAGCAAAAGATAAGATATATATATCAGTTATGAGAGTGAGGAGATAGATGTAAAGACAAATACAGACAGACAGACCTAAGTAGCGATAGTAGTGATGAGATAGATGATGGTGATGATGTGAGAGAGAAGTTACGATAACCAGACCAGACAGACAGAGCGAAGAGAGAGAGGGATACAGACAAACAGACGATGACTAGGCAGATAGACAAACAGATGAGAGAGAGTAAGAGAGGAAGAGAGGAGGCGAGAGCGAGCGAGCGAGGTTGTTTGGAGCATCTCACCTGTTGAGTCGATATGCAGTTGCCAGATGTCACGAGACAGCCGCGGCGAGCCTCCTTTAGGGCTAGCGTCTTTCGTCTTTCTAGGGACAGCGAGTGTCATACACCTGTTCACCTAGACTTCTGCCTCCCAGGGACAAGGGGCGGTCACCTATTCACCTGCTCCTCCCTCCCCTAGGGGCACGAGGCGTTCTTATTTTCACCTAGACGTCCACCTCCCGGACTTTGCCATCTAGGGGCACGGCGCCCCTTGCTCCCCTTCTCTCCCCTCTCTAGACCTTGCCTTGTAGGGGCGTCATCGTCCTCTTCGCAAGATCCCCTCCCCCCCCCCCCTCCCCTATCTCGCGTCCTAGGGCGGCGGGACGTCGCTCCCCTAGGCACCTAGGCCTAGCCCTCGGTCTCCTCCAGGGGCGCGCGGCGGCATCCGCACTCGCTGGATAGTTTCGTTCTGTCCAGGTGGCTTGGGGATGGCGTGTATATCCCTGTTTCAGATATGTGTGTGTGTGTGTGTGTGTGTGTAGGTGTGGTGTTGTGTGTGTCGTGTATGTGTCTGTGTGTGTGTGTGTGTGTGTGTGTGGGTGGTTGTGTGTGTGTGTGTTGCGTGTGTGTGTAGGTGTCTGTGTGTGTGTGGGTGTGTGTGTGTGGTGTGTGTGTGTAGGGTGTTGTGTGTGTGTTGTTGTGTGTGATTGTTGTTTGTATGTGTGTGTAATAATGCATGTCTTCGTTTAGCTGTTGCATCTGTTCTTTGTCTGTCTATCTACCTGTCCTACCAAATGTCTACCTGTCTAACCACTCACCTGTTCATCTCTTTAAATGCATGTCTGTCTACCCATCAACAAGGGCCTTCAAGCATCTATTTATCAATCTGTCTCTGTCCATCTCTCTCTGTTTGTTATCAAATATCTATTTGTCTATCTATCTATCATTTTGCAGGAAGAAATTTTGGATATAGTTTACCTGTCAGATAGACTTTGATGAAGATAAATACTTACGTATGCATACAAAAAACTATATGCATGTATATGTACATCTGCATATGGATGCACACACACACACACACACACACACACACACACACACACACACACACACACACACACACACACACACACACACACACACACACACACACACACACACACACACACGCATATGCACATGACATTTCTCCTATCAAATGGACTTGGCGAAGTTGGGTCAAGTGCACACCGTCCCTGCACTGATTAGATGTTTATCTGCTGTGTTAATGTTATTTTAGCCGTGTTTTCCTTCTTGGGGAGAGACGCGCGGAGACAAAGAAGTGAGAAGTTAGGCCGCGAGGAAATGCCTGATAAAGGCGTAACTGAGAAGGACAATAAAGTTACGATACTTGGCCAAGGGAAGAGCGGCAGGAACGGAGAGACAAGAGACAGATGGAGAGAACTTTATGGGAAAAATGTGTTTATTTGGGTTAAAAGGATTATGCGTAGACACACAGACGCGTGCACACGCGCGAACACACACACGGACACAAACACACACAAGCACAATCACACACACACAATCACACATACAGATATATATATATATATATATATATATATATATATATATATAATATATATATATATATATATACTATATGTATATATATATGTATATACATATATATATATATATAGTATATATATATCATATATATTATATATATATATATATATATATATATTATATATGTAATATATTATATACATATATATATATATATATATACATATATATGTATATATATATATATATATATATATATATTATTATATATATATATACATACTATATATACATATATATATATAGATATATATAGATATAGAT
>NW_020869032.1:449842-454842 GCF_003789085.1 Penaeus vannamei | reverse complement strand
CTGTCTCTGTCTCTCTCTCTCTCTTCCTCTCTCTTCTCTCCTCTCTCTCTCTCTCTCTCTCTCTCTCTCTCTCTCTCTCTCTCTCTCTCTCTCTCTCTCTCTCTCTCTCTCCTTCTCTCTCTCACTCTGGTGTGTGTGTATGTTGTCTTCTCTCTTTCTTTCTCTTCTCTCTCTCTCTCTGACTGTCACTCGCTTTCTCTTTCTCGTTCGCTGTCTGTCTGTCTCTCTCTCTTTCTATCCATCTGTCTGTATGTGTGTGTGTGTGTGTGTGTGTGTGTGCGTGTTTTTCCTACTAAATTCTTCGTTATTTTGCTTTATCTCCTCCTTTTCTTGCTCTCTCTCTCCCTGTCTTTATATATTTTTTTTCTTATTCTACCATTTCTTCTGTTTAGTTTTTTGTTTTCTTGTTTTTGTTGTTATTGTTGTTTCTTTTTTCTCACTCTTTCTTTCTCTCTCTCACTCTTTCCTTGTCTATCTATTTTCATAATCTATCTGTGATGTGTCTGCCTTTGCTATTTTCCTTTTTTTCGTTGGTTATTTTTTCTTATTCTTATTCTTTCTTTTCTTTCTTATTCTTCTACTCACATTATTACACATTCCTCAGTACTACTCACTATTCTCACATTATCATTTTCATTTATATTATTCCAATTCTTTTCAATATTATTATTTTGATGATTATCATTATTACGATTATCACTGTTATTATGATAACTATTATTGTTATTATTATCATCATTATTTTGTTGTTATTATTGTTATTATCATTATTATCATTGTTATTGCCATTGCTGTTATTGTTATTATCGTTATTATTTTTATCATTACTATTATCATCATTCTTCATCTTCTCCTTTTTCTTCTTCACCTTCTTTTTCGTCTTCTACTTCTCTCTTTCATTTAGTATTGTTTTCTCCATCTATTTTTCTATTCCTCTAATCTTTGTATTGCATAACACTATTTCTCCTTTTATTTCTATTCCATTTTGTAATTTTCTACTAATATTCCCTTTTTTCTCTCTCTTCCTCTCTCCCTTTCTTTTCTTCCTCTCTAATATTCCCTTCTTTGTATTTATTTTCTTTTCTCTTTTATTTTCATCAGTTTCTCTTTTTTTATTAATTACTGTTTCTTATTCTTTATATTATTTTTATCTGTCTCTGGTCTTTCTTCTTCGTTTTCCCATTCCCTTTTTTATCACCTTTTCTCCCTCTCCCTTTTTCGTGTTCTCTCGTTCTTTATTTTCCATTTTTATCTTTTATTTTTCTTATCTTTTGATGTCTGTTATCAGCCTTCATTTTCTTTATCTTATCTCTTCTCTCTCGCGATTATCTTTTTTTCTTTCCTTCTTTTTTTCTATCTTTACTGCGTTTCCTCTATTCCCTTCTTTCGTAACTGTCCTGACCTGTGTCACGTCCTTGCTGTCCTCTATTTTGTTTCCGTTTTTCCTCCTTTACAAAATTATTCTCTTTCTCCTTCACCTCCCGTTATCACCCTCTCTCTCTCTCTCTCTCTCTCTCTCTCTCTCTCTCTCTCTCTCTCTCTCTCTCTCTTCTTTCTCTCTCTCTCTCTCTCTCTCTACTCTCTCTCTCTCTCTCTCTTCTCTCTCCTCTCCTCCCTCCCTCTCCTCTCTCTCTCCACTCTCTCTCTCTCTCTCCTCTCTCTCTCTCTCTCTCTCTCTCTTCTCTCTCTCTCTCTCTCTCTCTCTCTCTCTCTCTCTCTCTCTCTCTCTCTCTCTCTTCTCTCCCTCCTCTCCCTCTCTTTCTCGCTGCTTCTTTTCTCTCCCCTCATTTCTCCTCTCCCTCTCTTTCCCCAGCTTCTCTCCTCTCTCTCCTTCACTCTTCCACCCCTACTCCTTCCTTCACCTCTTTCCCTCTCTCTTCTCTTCCCTCCCCCTCTCTCTCCTCTTTCCCTCCCCCCTCTCTCTCCCTCCCTCCCTCTCTGTCTCTCCTCTCTTCCTCCTCTCACTCCCTTCTCCCCTCCCCCTCTCCCCTCCTCTCCCCCTCTCTCTCCCTCTCTCTCTCTCTCTCCTTTCTCTCCCTCCCTCTCTCTCTCTCCCCTCTCCTCCCTCCCCCTCTCTCTCCCTCTCATCTCCCCTCTCTCCCTCCCTCTCACTCCCCTCTCTCCCTTTCTCTCTCCCTCGCTCCCCTCTCTCTCCTTTCTCTCCCTCCTCTCTCTCTCTCCCTCTCTTCCTCCCTCTCTCTCCCCTCTCTCTCTTTCTCCCCTCTTTCCCGCCCTCCCCCCTCTTCCTCCTCTCTTCACTCCCTCTCTCCCTTTCTCTCTCTCCCCTCTCTTCCTCCCTCCCCCCCTCTCTCCCCTCTTCCCTCCCTCCCCCTCTCTTCCTCCCTCACCCTCTCTCACTCCCCTCTCTCCCTTTCTCTCTCCCCTCTTTCCCTCCCTCCCCCTCTCTTCCTCCCTCCCCCTCTCTCTCCCTCTCTCACTCCCCTCTCTCCCTTTCTCCTCTCCCCTCTCTCCTCCCTCCCTTTCTCTCTTCCCCTCTCTTCCTCCCTCCCCTCCTTCCTCTCTCCCCCTCTCTCCCTCACCCCTCTCTTCTCCCCTCTCTCCCCTTCTCTCTCTCCCCTCTTTCCCTCTCTCTCCCTCTCTCCCTCGCTCCTCCCCTCACCTGCCTACACTCTCCTCTCTCGTAAATGTCAGCACTCGTGACCTCACCCGCTCTCTCCTCCCCGGCCGCGCTCCGTGGTGTGGAGGACCCTCTGTGTAATGCTAAGGATGGCTGTGAGGGTGGTTGTGAGGGTTGTTGTGAGGCTTGAGTTGTGAGGGTGTGTGAGGGCTGGGGATTTGAGTTGTGAGGGTGTTGTGAGGGCGGGGATTGAGTTGTGTGTGTGGGGCGGGGATTAGTTGTGAGGAGATGTGGGGGGGGTTGGAGTTGGAGGGTGTTGTGAGGGTGGGGATTGATTGTGAGGGGTTGTGGGGGTGGGGATTGAAGTTGTGAGGAGATGTGAGGTGGGGATTGAGTTTTGAGGAGTGTGGGGTGGGGATTGAGTTGTGAGGAGATGAGTGTGAGGAGATGTGGGGGTGGGGATTGAGTTGTGAGGGATTGTGTGAGGGTGGGATGAGTTGTGAGGAGATGTGGGGGTGGGGATTGAGTTGTGAGGAGATGTGGGGTGGGGATTGAGTTGTGAGGGGGGCTGTAGGGTGAGGTTGGTTGTGAGGGTGTTGTGAGGGCGTGGGGAGTTGTGAGGGGCTGTGGGGGTGGGGATGAGTTGTGAGGGGTGTAGGGTGAGGGTGGTTGTGATGGGGCGGGGATTGAGTTGTGAGGGTGTTGTGGGGGGGGATTGAGTTGAGGAGATGTGGGAGAGGTGGGTTGGGATGTGGGTGGGATTGAGTTGTGAGGAGATGTGGGGTTGGGGATTGAAGGGGCTGTGAGGGGGTGAGGTTGGGTGTGAGGGTGTGTGAGGGCGGGGATTGAGTTGTGGAGGGGCTGTGGGGTGAGGATTGAGTTGTGAGGGGGCTGTAGGGGTGAGGTTGGGGTTGGTGAGGGTGGGGATTGAGTGTGAGGGAGATGTGGGGGTGGAGATTGAATTGTGAGGGGCTGTAGGGGTAGGTTCGGTTGTGAGGGTGTGGATGAATTGTGAGTGTTATGATGTATGAGATTGGTTGTGAGGGTAGAGATGAATTGTGAGGTTGCTGTGGGGTGTGGTTGGGTTGTGAGGGGCTGTGAGGTGAGGTTAAGTTGTGAGGGTGAGGTTAGGTGGGTGAGGGTAGAATGTGAAGGTGTTGTAGAGGTTCGCGTCAGGGCTTGAGTGAGGGTGTTGTAAAGATGAGGGTGTTTGAAAGAATATGAGGAGATTTTTTTTTTTTTGAGGATAAAAGGAGTTGTGAAGGGTTGCGAGGATTTCAGGAATGGCCGAAGATTCAGGAGGGTTTATGAGGAGGCGAGGAAGCGGGAAAATATGAGAGGGTGTGAGAAGGACGCCAGATACTGCACAGCCCTATGAGTAGCTGTTATTGTGAGGGTCTGTGAGGAAGCACGAGAGAGTGTGAGACCGTTTATGAGGGTTCGTGGGAGGGGGTGGAGGTAGTGAGGGTTGTCAGGGTGAGGTAGGTTGTGAGGGTGGTACGAGAGAGGACTGTGAGTCTTTATGAGGACGAGTAAGGGTGTGCGAAGGGTGCTTCATGTAAGGCAAAGGATGGTTGTCAGTTGTGAGAATGAGGCGTTGGGGTTGTCTAAGAATGTTGTATTAATGTATTGTGGGTGCGAGTGTGTGTGTGTGTGCGCGTGTGTGTGCGTGTGCGTACGTTCTGCGTGTGTGAAATTGGTTTGGTGACCTGAACGAAAGTACAGAAATCTGGAGCAGTGGTCGAATGGTTCTCCGAAGTGCGGGACATTTAAAACTGTGGTCGTGTTTGGTCGTGTGATTTCATCCGACCGTGTGGATGGAACTTGGCGCACGTGGAAGCAGAACCTTGCAATGTGGAACCGTTTGCTGTGGATCTGTGATTCGGCTGATGGCGTTAAAGTAGACTGTATAGTGTCTTAGTTGCGAAGGTGGCGATGTGGTTGGGTAAACAGTGCCATGACAAAGGTGACAGTGTTGTGGTAGAGGTTATAACACTATAGCGACGATGTTGGTGCTGTGGTAAATCTCTAAGGTGTGAATGCGATGAGCGTGGCACAACTGTGGTGAATTGTGGTGATCCAAAAAATAGTGGGGAAAGGAAGATGATAATGATGATGATAAATAGAAACGCGGAAGGAGGAATGAGAACGGCGAGAAGAACGAAGGATTATGAGGTAGACAGACCGACGTAGCATCACCTGGCAAGACACCTCGAGAGTAAGAGATTTTTGAGACAGTGAGGAGGCCCAAGAAGGGTCATAGAGGATGCTACAAGTTAATGCTTGTAATAGTCAAACATTTCCATCGCTATGACTATGATTGCAGTGAGATGGCAAACTACATACTGCGATGATTTTTACTTCTATAATGACAATAGTTTTACACATTTTATATATTCAATTACAATTTGAGCAACAGTAG
>NW_020869032.1:432342-444842 GCF_003789085.1 Penaeus vannamei | reverse complement strand
GGCCTGATGGGGCTGCCGCTGCCGCCGCTGCCGCCGCTGGCCGCCGCGGACGCGCTCGAGCTGGCCCAGGTGTCGGCGCGGGGGGGGAGGGGGGCGAGGCGGAGCTGGACCCCGGCGTGGCCGAGCTGCTCGGCTCGGGCGAGGAGCGCTCGGCGGCGCTGCGCACGTCGCAGCGCTTCTACCTGCGCCTGGTGCAGTGGCTGGGCCGCAAGCGGCGCCCGGGCCGCACGCCCAAGTCGGCCGAGCACCACGCCAAGGTGCACTACGGGCTGCGCACCGACGTGGCGCCCCATGACCCAAGACGGCCCGCAGCGCTTCGCCGACCTGCGGCGGGCCGCGCGCGGGGGCTCGTGGGAGGAGGGCCGCACGCTGCTGGCGCAGCAGGAGAGCGGCTACTC
Source organism: Penaeus vannamei (assembly GCF_003789085.1). Taxonomy (NCBI): domain Eukaryota; kingdom Metazoa; phylum Arthropoda; class Malacostraca; order Decapoda; family Penaeidae; genus Penaeus; species Penaeus vannamei. The sequence continues at coordinate 444,444 of NW_020869032.1, read as the reverse complement.
GTCGCCCAACATCTCGGCGCAGCACACGCCCACGGCGCACCACCGCCTCGTCAACCCGCCCGGATACATGCGGCGCTCGCTCGAGCTGTCGCCGCAGCGCGCGCCGTCCACGCGGCCGCGCATGTCGCTGCCGGCGGACCACCTGCGGCGCACGCTGGACGGCCGCTTCTCCGTGCAGGCCGCCGAGCGCCGCCGCCGCCTGTCGCGCGGCAAGACCATCAGCCAGGACGAGGGCTTCCCGCCCGCGCCGCCGCCGCCGCCGCGTCCACGCCCCAGGACGGCGGCGGCGCGCGGCCCAACACGCGCTGGCGCCGAGCGCTGTCGCGGCGGGGTCGTCGAGCGCGAGGAGAGCACGGGCGAGGAGAGCGGCTTCGAGGAGGAGGAGCCCGTGGAGGTGCGCGTGCCGCCCCGGGTGCTGGAGGAGCGCCGCGACTCGGGCGCCTCCACCACGCAGGTCACGGCGGCCACGACCCGCTGGCGGAGTGGGCCATCCAGTGGGACCAGCTGCGCTTCGGCCACGTGCTGCGCCGCGGCTCCACCACCAACATCTACAGGTAGGCCCGCGCGCTGCAGCGCCAGGAACATGCGCGTTGTCGACTTCATTGCTGTTATTATCGTTATTGTTGCATGATGACTTTTCCCTCGCTTTGCCATATAGCCTTCTCTAGCCCTGCCCCTAACCCCCCCCCTCCCACAGGGGCCGCTGGCACGCGACGTCATGATCCACACCTTTCGACGGCTCCGACGCCAGCACCGAGCGCCGCTTCTGGGCGCTGGTGTCCAGCCTGTCCATGATCCGCCATGAGAACATCGTCCTGTTCATGGGCGCGTGCATGGCGCCGCCGCACCTGGCCATCGCGGGCGTGCGGCGGGGGATGTCCCTGCACCAACACCTCCTCCAGGGCTCCAGGGTCACATCGCGACAGGTGGGTGCGCTGCAGCGCCTATTTAACGATCGTTTTTGTATCTGTGACATAATCAGTATTATTGTATTTTTTTCTCATTTTTATTGATATTGTCATTATATCATTATCCCCATGATCGCTCATCACTTTATTCATCTTTTTGGCCACTCGCTCCTCTTCGTCCCGGAGGTCTTAGTCGCCCACGGAGCGGCCTTGGGAATCTGACGGTCACTTTTTGATTTCATTGTGGCGATACTAGCCACACCCTTTTCACATTTTACAGTCACCCACATGCGGCCATTAGCTGTCGCGGCCGGGGTCGTCGAGCCGCGAGGAGAGCACGGGCGAGGAGAGCGGCTTCGAGGAGGAGGAGCCCGTGGAGTGCGCGTGCCGCCCCGGTGCTGGAGGAGCGCCGCGACTCGGGCGCCTCCACCACGCAGGTCACGGGCGGCCACGACCCGCTGGCGGAGTGGGCCATCCAGTGGGACCAGCTGCGCTTCGGCCACGTGCTGCGCCGCGGCTCCACCACCAACATCTACAGGTAGGCCCGAGGAGGTCGCGCTGCAGCCGCCAGGAACATGCGCGTTGTCGACTTCATTGCTGTTATTATCGTTATTGTTGCATGATGACTTTCCCTCGCTTTGCCATATAGCCTTCTCTAGCCCCTGCCCCTAACCCCCCCCCTCCCACAGGGGCCGCTGGCACGGCGACGTCATGATCCACACCTTCGACGGCTCCGACGCCAGCACCGAGCGCCGCTTCTGGGCGCTGGTGTCCAGCCTGTCCATGATCCGCCATGAGAACATCGTCCTGTTCATGGGCGCGTGCATGGCGCCGCCGCACCTGGCCATCGTGACGGGCGTGCGGCGGGGGATGTCCCTGCACCAACACACCTCCTCCAGGGGCTCCATCCCCTACCCCTCCAGGGTCAACATCGCCCGACAGGTGGGTGCGCCCCCGCTCTCGGCAGCGCCTATTTAACGATCGTTTTTGTATCTGTGACATAAGCAGTATTATTGTATTTTTATTCTTATTTTTATTGATATTGTCATTATCATCATTATCCCCATGATCGCTTCATCACTTTATTCATCTTTTTGGCCACCTTTACGCTCCTCTTCGTCCCGGAGGTCTTAGTCGCCCACGGAGCGGCCTTGGGAATCTGACGGTCACTTTTTGATTTCATTGTGGCTCATGATACTATCTCTAATGCCACACCCTTTTCACATTTTATTCAGTCATTCAGATGCCCACATGCGCTTTAATCTCCCTTAGATTTATTCATTCATCTTGTACATGTTCCATCCATTCGGGTATTTATCCATCCAACTGTATACATTTAACTATTCATTATTCATATATTCACAAACACGCATTCTTCAACACACACTCCTCTTACACAGCACATCATGTACCCATTCACCATCAATCCACTTTTTTATTCCCTCCCTCATCCTCATGCTCCCCTCACCTCCTTCCCTCCCTCTCTTCTTCGCCACATCACCCATCTTCCCTCCCTAATTCACTCCTTTCCTCGTCAAGTTACATCTTCCCTCCCTCTCTCCTTACCTCCCTTCTTCTCTTCCTACCCAGGTCACTCACCTTCTTTCTCTTCCTCTCTCCTCCCTTTCTCTCCCCCTCCCTTGCCAAACCACTCAACTATCCTCCCTCTTCAAGTCTCTCATCTTCCCTCCCTCCGTCTCTTCCCCCTTCCCATCCAAGCTACTCACAGCCTTCCATCCCTCCCTCCGTCTCTTTCCTCCTCCTCCCCTCCGTCTCTCCCTCCCCCTTCCCTCCTTCACCAACCAACTCACCCCTTTCCTCTCCTCCCCTCCTCTCCTCGTCTCTCCTCTCCCTCCCTCCCTCACTCCCTCCTAGCCACTCCCCTCCCTCCTCCGCAGGTCGCGCAGGCCATGTCGTACCTGCACTCTCGCGGCATCATCCACGGTCGCCTCAACTCTCGCAACGTTTTCCTCGAAGCCAAGATCAAGCTGAGCCTCCTGGACCACAGCATGGCGGAGTCGTCGCCGGCGGGAGAGGACACGGGGTGCCTCGCGCAGGGGCTCCTCACCTACCTGCCTCCCGAGGTATTGTTAGGCGCCTTCAGGCTTCTGGTTGTTTTGGGTTTGGTTGCATGGTCACCTGTTTATGGAGGAGGAGGACGTCGGGAGTGGTGGAGATCGCGAACGAGGTGTGAGTCCCTGTGATTCCTTCAGTTTTTCATGTGTGTTGTGTGTGTGTGTGTGTGTGAGAGAGAGAGAGAGAGAGAGAGAGAGAGAGAGAGAGAGAGAGAGAGAGAGTGAGTCCCTGTTATTCCTTCGGATTTCATGGAGGTCGTGTGATTTTTGTTATACGGGCAATTTGGTTTCAGATATTGGGGTTGGTTAGGTTTAGCTATTCTGATGATGTGATTGTTACTGATAGGAGAGACCCCAGAAAGTTCTGTACCAACACAACTCTTATTGTCTAATAGATTATCTATTAAACTATCCACCATTGGCTTCTTGGCGTCTCATGACTCAGTGACTGTTGCTGCTTGACGAAAAGAAAAACTGGTGTAGCACTGTGACCCCATGAATCCAGAGAAGCCCCACCACTAAAGTCCTAACCCCCTATGATCACTGAAGCGACCTGTGAACTCTCATTATTTATTGAAGAGATTTGTGACCTTTCATGGCTTATTTGAACACCCAATGACCTATCATGGTTTACTGAAGCACCCTCTGACCCTTATGACTTATTGAGGCACGTTCTGACCCCTCTTGACTTACCTTGGCACCCATGGCCCCTCATGACTTATTGAAGCAACACCTATCTTGCCGAGGCACCCTTGACCTCTCGTGGCTTATTAAAGCACCCACTGACCCCTCATGACTTACCGAGGCACCCCTGACCTCTCGTGCCTTATTGAATCACCCTCTGGCCCTCAGGATCTGCTACCCCCCCCCCCTCTGACCCTCCGAGCCTCACGAAGTACCTTTCTGACCTCCCGTGACTTCCCACAGATGATGCGGACCGTGGTCGTGGCTCCGCCCCAGGTCACCGTCAGCGCCCCGCCCACCCAGCAGTCGGACGTATACATGTACGGGACGCTCCTGTACGAGCTGTTCGCCGAGGCCACGCCCTTCGCCTCACAGCACCCCCACGCGGTCATCCTGCAGGTGGGCAAGGGAAGGCAGCCTCCCACGGGGGAACTGCAGTGCACTCAGAACCTGAAGGTAAGTTCAGGGGCCTGGGGGAAGATGGGGGAGGGGAGGGGTGTGGGGGAGGGAGGGAATGGGGATGGGGAGGGGGGATGGAGACGAAGTATTAGAGGGGAGTGGCAGGCGGAGGGAGATGAAGGGAGGGAGTAAAGGCACGAGAAGAGGGAGATTGAGCAAAAGAGAAGGAGGGAAGGAGTTGGAGAAGGAGAGAGGGAGCCAGAGGGAGGAAGGAAGAGAAGGGGAGGAAGGGAGGGAGTTGGAGAAGGAGAGAGGAGCCAGAGGGAGAAGGAAGGAGGGAGTTGGATAAGGAAGGAGAAAGAGAGAGAGGGAGGGAGGGAACGAAGGAATAGAGAAGAAGGAGGAGTTCCCCGTAGACAGTAAGGAAAAGAGAAGGAGAAATGATAGAAATGGGGAAAAGTGGAAAGAGGGAGAAATGATAAAAGGGAGTGAGATAGGAAGGGAGAAGAAAGTAAAAAGGGAAGAGAATAGAAGAGAGAGACCTTCTTTCGAAAATACTTTCATAAAAAAAATTGGTCACAATCCTCTCTCTCTCTCTCTCTCTCTCTCTCTCTCTCTCTCTCTCTCTCTCTCTCTCTCTCTCTCTCTCTCTCTCTCTCTCTCTCTCTCTCTCTCTCTCTCTCTCTCTCTATCTATCTATCTATCTCTATCTTTCTCTCTCAAGTTCCTTCCGGCAATCTTTTTTGCTTAAAAAATCCTAATGAAAAAATCTTCCTTACTGAAGGATCCCTCTAGTAATATTCCTTCAGATCCCAAGCCCTTGTGGCATATCCTTCCTCCTCCACGGACTTTATTCTAACCTGAAAGTCCTTCCGTCAAACATTTCTGCAGTCGAAAAAAAATCCTTAGACTCAAAAGTTCCCTCCAATAGAAGTCCTTCAGATCCAAAAATCCTTATAATGGAAAAAAAAAATCTAATTAAAAAGTCCAAATAGATGTCCTTCAGATCCAAGAGTCCTAATAGTATATATATATATATATATATATATATATATATATATATATATATATATATATATATATATATATATATATATATATATATATATATATATCCATTTGAAAATCCTAATGAGTCCTTCAGACCCAAACCATCCTTCAGATAGGGTCCTCAGCCGCCACGCCCTCCTAACAGCCTCCTCCCGCAGACCCTCATCGGCGAGTGCTGGGACTCGGAGCCGGCGCAGCGCCCCATCTTCCCGGACATCCTGCGCACCCTCCAGCAGACGCTGTCCCTGCACCGCGCCCACTCCACGTCCGAGCCCGAGAGACTGAACCGCATAGGACTCTCCGGCAGGATCTCTTGCTGACAGGAGTTCGGGCGGCCTCCTCCTCCGGGAAGGTCGCTCACGGAGGAGACGATCGCGGACTCCCTGGCCGGCGAACACTTCCTGAAGCTTCCCTGAGGCGAAGGAGGGAGGAAGGAAGGAGATGGCAAGGAGGAAGGAGCGGGAGAAGGAGGAGAGGGGAGGAAGATGTAAACGAGAAGGAGGAGGAGAAGGAAGGAACGGGAACACGAGAGAGAGAAGGATGGAAGGAAGGAAGTGTTCGCCTCCGGGCATGTGTGCGCCAGAGTCCCGCGTGGCCGCCCGACACGACACGCCCACGCCCATCGCCCGCCCGTGCTCACTGGCTGGGTTTCCTCGCTGACGCCCGCGTGTAAAAAGCAAAACAAAAGAACATCGAGACTCATAACGAGGTCGATATACTGAGGTCAAAAACGAATGTGGGCCAAAAAAAAAGACAAAAAAAAAGACAGAGAGAAAGACAGATGAAAAAAATATGTCTACATGTGTTGTATGTGTCAACCAAGCGTAAAATTGAGACAGATCAAGTGCTTTTTTCTGTCTTGATTGTGTCTGACACTATTACCAAATCTCTCGTAACCAAAAATCTTTTTTTTTTAAGATGTGTACTGCTCTTTTTCTGTTATGAAGAAAAACAAGGGATGAAATGAAATAATGTAGTGTAAGATAAAGATATATTATCTCACAACCGAGCCAGAAGTAGATTACCTCTTTAAAAGTGTTTATAGGGTTTTGTGAAAGTAAAACAAGTTTTGTATTAGCGATCTCTACATGGCAGGCGGCCGGGAGAGAGATGCCTATAGTACTCTTAAGATGAATATCTGTTTACCTCACTCGCTCAATGTCCTCGAAAGTCAGAAATAGAAGAGAAATAAGAAATACATTAAAAACTAGCTAGTCTTTAAAAGATATATATCTTCCACGTACCAAAGTTTATAGTTCCAGCCCATCAAGTTTTCCCGCCTTTTTATCATTTTTCTCTGATGGAGATGTTGCGCATCTCCTTCTTCATCTGTCTTCCACCAGCTCAAGGGTGACATGGGAAAGGCGATCGAAAGGGCCACTTAAGAGCCACACGGAAGTCCACTTCATTTTGATTAAACTAGGACCTACGAAAGGACATACATATAAACTCCTTTAGAAATCCCAACCAAGGGGATCCAATCCCTTGTCCCCGCAACTCTATAAAGTAATCGAAATCCCCGTAGGAGAATCATATCCTCTTTTGTTTTTACCAGAGTATAAGGTCATAGCACAGAGCGAATGGCAAATGACAATGGCTCTCAATGGTGGCTCTTTCGGCTGCCCTTCTCGCATGTCCCTTAGAACAATAAGAGTGTAGTTTAATACTCCCAACAGTCCGAATTCTGTTCGCTGATAACGCAATAGACAAGAGATTGTTTTTGTCTTAGCCTAGTGTTGCGATCTCTAAGACTCGGATATTTAGTCACAAAGCTCTTGATGCTGAGTATTGATAATAATACTGTATTTTCGGGTTATTATCAGTAGATTTTTTTCTTAGAAAATCATGTTATCTTTTTTCATCTAAAGTAGATATAAAAACAAATAGGTTACCTATTAACATTTATCGAAAATGTTTATGCATCTCTATAAACCAAAGAATAATGTTTATTCATCATAATTATTATTCAGAGATATCGATTTTTATACCAGAGTTAGTAAACAAAATATTGGTTCTTGTTGTAGCGTAGACCGACGGGGAGGGGGGGGGGGAGGGGGTAGGGAAACGTGCGTATTTGAAAGTGCTAAAAACTCTTCCACAATTTCTCTAGTTTCAGCTCAACTAAAATCTAGTTTCTAATTCTATTGATCTTTTTTTTTTCTTATCAATCGTTGGAATGACATTTAATGACAGTAATTAGGCCTCTGTGTAATGATGGAATGAGTGTTCTGTGCCTCTCAGAACTGCGCAGTTAGACGGGAATCAGACAATGTTTGAGGTTAACTACAGAAGCCTTTCTTCACTGTGAATACAACCAGAGATGGTGACATGTTTAAAGTGACCACTCTTTGCACACACACACACACACACACACACACACACACACACACACACACACACACACACACACACACAACACACACACACACACACACACACACACACACACACACACACACACACACACACACACACACACACACACACTGGTAACTTGAGCCGTTCCCATTTTTATCCGATATCTGTCTGCACTTAATGGGTATCCCACTGAATATTGTTTTGAATCAAAATGCAAAAGCGCTTTTTTATATATGCGAAGTTAGAGAAAACTGCTTTTACTGCAAATTGCACTTGCAGTATCTAGTTATTTTTTCATCAATTTGAAACGTAGCTATTTAAACTAAAGGTATTTGTAAAAAGATATATATATATATATATCTGTGTATATAACTATTAGTGTATGCATTCTACTGTAAATGCTAATTTATATAAAAAAGAATGCAATATAGTACATGGCATATATAGTGCACTGGTATATCGTAGGTGTTCCAGCAAACCATATATAGATATATTACAAAGATAAATACGTGTGATACAGCATACCACATAACATCACAGTATATACTCATTATTCAGTAGGAAAGACGCCCATTTCTTTCTCCCAGCCATTATATCTCAATCATATTGATTAGACCCAATATCGAATCTAAGTCAATGACTGTTTATACTGTACCATTTCTATCTCCTCTGCTGTAGGCTTTTCCCCACAATACTGTTGCGAATTTCCCCTTCGCAGTTTCCCAAGTCGAAGTGTGAAGCTTGTCTGCCATTTCGACCCCTTGAGTTGGGGAAACAGCGGGCCTTCACCCCCTCCGTTTCCGTTCCGTTCTGTAGTGAACTTGATCTGTAGCGAGACCTTATACTGTCGATATCAGTGCCAAAGATGTGCTTTCGCGAGGCAGTCAGGTCGGGAGGTAGAAGGAGGTCTCATTGCCAGGGTCTTCTTGCGTTTCCTTCCCTCGTACATTTTCTGGTGCATTTGTATGTCTTGGAGATGTATATTGTCTTCACCTGCCTCCTTCTCCTAGTGCTGTCTGCACCATCTCTCTCTCTCTTCGTCTCTCTCTCTCTCTCTCTCTCTCTCTCTCTCTCTCTCTCTCTCTCTCTCTCTCTCTCTCTCTCTCTCCTCTCTCTCTCTCTCTCTCCTCTCTCTTCTCTCTCTCTCTCTCTCTCTCCCTCCCTCCCCCTACCCTCCCTACTCTCCCTCCCTCTCTCCCCCCTCCCTCCTCCCCCTCCCTTCCCTTCCCTTCCCTTCCCCTTCCCCCTCCCCTCTCCCTCTCCCTCTCCCTCTCCCTCTCCCTCTCCCTCTCCCCCTCCCCCCCTCCTCCCTCACTCCCTCCCTCCCTCCCCTCCCCTCCCCCTCTCCTTTCCTCTCTGTCTATCTATCTATATCTGTCTAGCAATCTTTCTCTTTCTAGGAAAATATGTACCGCGTCGTTGATAACAAGAGAACCTGATTACAGTATTAATATGTTAACTACAGGAGTGTACAAGTATTTGGTATAAGGTTAAATCGAGATTCCGTTATGGTGAACAACTTTCGTTATAGCAAACATAAATGGCGGAAAGTTTGTTATGCGATCATTGTTGTCAGTCTTATAAAAAAAAAAAAAACCATAGCAGATATAGTGAATACCTGAGATTGTTGCATGACCACATTTCGAGTCATGAAGTCAAATCTATATATTAAAAAAGAAAACCTTATTTTCTATAAGATGGTGTTTTAAGAATAGGTTTTCAGTTAAGTTTCTCTGCTTTGATAATTTAAGGTAATTTGATTCATTTGTTTAGGTTATTATCGTTTTTTTGCCTCCAGGTGTAAAGAAAAATATCTGACGTAATTCTTCCCTCGAGGCGTCATGAAAGACATAGATTCTTAAGTTCAAATTGCACAAAGAAAAGTATTCAGCAGCTATCTTCAGCGGGAGACTATTCCTGAATCTGTAGACTGCTCTTTATCTTGAATTTTTATAAAGATAATGGACAACTGAAGCCAAAGCAATTTTACAGACAAGTTTTTGTGTGTACAATAACCAGTTTTTATAAGATAATTTAGTTATACTCATAAGTTATGTTAAAGTTTAGTGTTAAGTTTATTATGTTCATGAGTCCTCTCATTCTTCTTTCCTTTCAAAAGCATGACAATAAGATCTATTCTTCAGCAATCCTTAATTAGTCAGACGGTTTTTGCCTCTCTAGTCGAAAATCATATGATGTAAGTATGTTTATGTGAACCTTATGTATATCACAACTAAGATACCCCAATATTAAGCTCGGTGACCAAAGATTACAAGCATAAAATGTGATTACAAAGGTAAGGGATGTTTATGTAAAATAATGCCTTATTGTGTAAACAAAAAATGAATGAACAAAATCAAGAAAAAGACAACACAAGAAAATAAAAGAGGAGTTTGTTGAATTTCCAAACGCAAATCACAACAAAAAACGCAAAGAAACAAAGAAACAAATAAAGAACGATAAAAAGAAAGTGAAAAAAAAGGTTTATATGTTTTAAAACAGTGAATGATATAAATACATGTAATACACATTTCATTCCGTAGACTAATGGAATCTCCCGCAGTGTCAGATGAAAAGCAAATCGTGTTAATGTCATGTAAAATACAGTCTTTTTAAAAAACCCCAAAAATAAGAATAAAAAAACTGTTAATTCCACTGTTGAATGTTAACAATGGCAAAGATTAAACTACATGGTGCGGTGTTGAACTGTGTGTGAATATTTTGTATATCAGTGTCTGTCTCATAGTAAACTTAAAAGATAAAAATGGTGGACGTTTTACAAGGTGTAAACATGTTTGTTTCGTGTTGCGTTCATGCGCTGGACGGCCCCTTCTTTTCTGTTTTCTTCTTCCATATTTTTTTAAAAAACTCCTTCTCTTGTTCTTCGTGTTCTTGTTTTTCGCTGTGACTTTTTTTTTTCAATGGAAGATGGAGATGTTCATGTATTTTTTTTGTGTGTGTGTTAAGCATTTACGTTCATTTTCATCGTTATTATTGCTATTATAATTAATGTTATTCTTATCATTGTTTCCGCTTTATGTTGGATTATCATTATTGATATTATTATTATTATTATTATTATTATTATTATTATTATTATTATTATTATTATTATTCCTATTATTATTGTTATTATCATCATCATCATCAACATCAATATCATTATTATCATTAGTATTACTACTGCTATTATCACTATTATGATTATTATTAGTAATGTCATTATCATTACTAGCATTATTGTTAGTATCATCACAACAATAGTAAACATTATTATTTTAATTATATTTTTCATCATTACTATTATTATCGTTTTCATTATCATTATCATGTTCATTAGCATGATTACTTTCCATGTTATAATTACCGTTAGTAATATCATCATCATTAGAATTACTATTATCAATATTACCTATATTACTTTAATCATTGCTATTCTCATACCAACTATTACCTCTACAGCAGTTGTTATTATCATTACTTTGTTGTTATTATGGTAATTATTTCCTCTTTTTGCCACCAGGAGGCAATTGAGAGCCAATGAATCACAGAACATGGATAAATTCTTTGAATAAAGTCATCAGATGAATTCGTTATTGCTATTATTTATATTTTCGTTTTTTGTCAATATTCTTTTTCACTTTCTGTTTTGTCTTATTCATCTATCAGTTTTTTTTTTCATTTGTTTTTCCTTATTGTATGATTTATTAATCAATGTTGTTACTATTGTTGATATCATTATTATCATTATCGTTGTCATCATTATTATTATCTTGATCATTATTTTCTCACCATCATCACCATTAGTAGCAGTAGTACAGAAGTATCAGTATTACTTTTATTATTATCATTATCATCATCATCATCACCATCACAATCATCATTATCATCATCAACATCATTGTCATCATCAGTATAATTAGTGTTATCATCATCAGTCGTGTCATTATCAATTTCATTTTCATTACTTTTATTCTCTGTTTCAATGTGTTCTGATATTTATGTGCACAAGAACAATATACCTTGTTTTCTTTCTTTTTGAACAGACAATGATTTATTTTTTTTTATTATTAATTTTTTTATTTGTCATGAACACCATCGCCATTTTTAAAGTTTTCTGAAACCTTTGTACTGACTTTTTAAAACGTGTCGAAGTTGCTCTGAATAAGTAGCCATTTAAGAAGAGAAAATAATAGTATCATTATCTATCGTTTGTAAAAAAAAAAAAAAGACAGCATTGAATTAGAAAAATGATGATGGTAATGATTTTTCCACAGTAGTTAAAATGACTTTTATTGAAGCGAAATTCGAGCCGCCTTTCAGAGCAGTTCAGACAAAGAAGCCATTTTGGATTTTGATTTCAGACAAATTTCAGAAGTCCAAACTGTAAGGTTGTGAGAATAGTTTTGAGGCTGTAGGTCATATGTTAATCTTTTCTTAAAGAGTAATTGTGTTTTGTGAACACAGATGTTTATCATACATTCTATATAATGTTAAATGATGTATGAAATCCTATATTTTCTTATTGTTGTAACTATTTGTACCTACTTCATTGTAATCGTAACGGGAATGAATTCGGGAAAATGTATAAAAAGGACAATTGCCGTAAATTTCCGTGTGTGTTTATG
>NW_020869032.1:422342-424842 GCF_003789085.1 Penaeus vannamei | reverse complement strand
GGTGGGGCGAGGGGGCAGCCGAGGACACCAAGCACGGAGCGTCTCTTGAGCACGGGCCCCAAAGCGTCCCTGGGTCGTCATGCCTAATAAGGGCGCCGCTCCGCAAAGCCCCTCCCATGACAGATATTTCTCCGGGTGGGAGAATTAACACGCGTTTACTCCGAATTGCGTGTAGTTCTCGAGGCTTGTATCGCCCCGTGGATCATGTGCGTGGAGAGAGAGGGAGAGGAAGGAGAGGGGGAGGGAGTAAGGGAGATTGGTGAGGGGGAGAGGAGATAAAGAGTGGATAGGAGGAGGGAAGGAGAGTGGGAGGAGGGGGGGAAGGAGAGTGGGAGGGAGCAAGGGAGTTGGAGAGGGGGAGAGAGAGATAAAGAGTGGACAGGAGGGAGGGGAAGGAGGGAGGAGCAAGAGAGATTGGAGAGGGGGAGAAGGAGATAAAGAGGTGGATAGGTGAGTGGGAGGAGAGGGAGGGGGAAGGAGATGGAGAGGAGGAGGGAGGTAGGGGAGGGAGGAGGGAGTAAGGGGAGATTGGAGAGGGAGAGAGGAGATAAAGAGGTGGAAAGGAGGGTGAGGAGAGAGGAGGGAAGGAGGGGGAAGGAGAGGGGGAGGGAGTAAGGGAGATTGGGGAGAGAGGGGAGAGGAGATAAAGAGGTGGTAGGAGGGAAGGGAGAGGAGGGGGAAGAGGAGGGGGGGAAGGAGGGAGGAGGAGGGGAAGGAGAGTGGAGAGGAGGGAGGGGGAAGGAAGAGGGAGGGAGTAAGGGAGATTGGAGCGGGGGAGAGGAGATAAAGAGGAGGTGAGTGGAGGAGGGAGGGGAAGGAGAGTGGGAGGAGGGAGGTAGGGAAGGAGAGGGGGAAGTAAGGAAGATTGGAGAGGGGGGAGAGGAGATAAAGAGGTGGAAAGGAGGGAGGGAGGAGAGAGAGGAGGGAAGGGCAGAGTGGGAGGGGGAGGAGGGAGGGGGAGGAGCAAGGAGATTGGAGAAGGGGAGAGGAGATAAAGAGGTGAAAAAGGGGAGGAGGAGTAGGAGGGAAGGAGAGTGGGAGGGAGTGAGCGGAAGAGGAGAAAAAGAGGTGGAAGGAATGAAGGAGGAGCAGGAGGGAAAGAGAGTGGGAGGGAGCAGGAGAGAATGGAGAGACGGAAGAGGAGATAAAGAGGTGGAAAGGAGTGAGGAAGGAGGGAAGAGGCAGAGATGGAGAGACCAGGGAGAAAGGAGGAGAGGATAGAGGGAGGGAAGGAGAAGAGAAAAGGTGGGGGGGTGGTAAAGAGATGGAGGAAAAGAAAGGGAGAATGGGAAGATGGAGAGACGGAGAGATGAGAAGGAATGGACGAGGGAAGAGGAAGCAAACGAGAAGGCGAGACAACCTAAGAGATATGATAATTATCATGAGATGGAGGAGGGAGGGAGGCAGATAAAGAGACAGGAAAATAAAGAGGAAGCAGGGAAGGGGGAGATAGGATGAAGATAAGGAGAATGACTGAAGTGGGAGACAGAAAGAAAGAAACAGAGAGATGAGGCGCAGGAGAGAGAGAAAAAAATGACTGAAGTGGGAGACAGAAAGAAAGAAGAAACGAACAGGGAGATAAAGCAGAGAGAGAGAGAAAGAATAATAACATCCAAACAAAAATACTGCAATTCAAACAAGGATGACACATAAAACTGCCTCTTGCTTCCAAGGAGAAATATGACAGAGCGAAAACTGTTTCACAAATATGTCTGATATTACAAATGTTTTATTTTTTCGTCTTTGACTGAGTTCGAAAAGTCAAAGTTCACTCAAAGATGGACGGATATGAAGGCAGGTCTCATTACTCCTTGGGGAATTCTTCCTCTCTCTCTCTCTATCTATCTGTCTATCCTTTTATCTATCTCCCCCATTCTCTCTTTCTCTCTGTCTCCCTCTCTATCTATCTATCTCTCCCCTCCACTCTTTATCTCTGCCTTTCTCTCTACCTATCTATCTCTCCCTTCCTCTCTTACTCTCTCTCTCTCTCTCTCTCTCTCTCTCTCTCTTCCTATCTATCTATCCTTCTATCTATCTCCCCATTCTCTCTTTTCTCTCTCTCTCCTCTCTATATATCTACCCCTCTCTCTCTCCCTCTCTGTTTCTCTCTCTCTCTCTTTCACTTTCTCTCTCTCTCTATCAGTCTATCTATCTATCTCTATTTATCTCTCCCTCTCTCCTCTCCCCACCTCCCTTCTCTATCTCTCTCTCGCTATCTATCCATCTGTCTATCTATCTCTCCCCCTCATCTCTTTCTTTCTCTTTCTATCTCTATCTATCCCCCCTCTCTATCTATCGTCCTCTCTATCTCTCCCCTCTCTCTCTAGCTATCTATCTATCACAGTCTAACTATCTATATCTCCCACTCCTCTCTTCTTCCCTCTTTTCTAGCTCCATCTACCCCCCCCCCTCTCTATCTATCTATCAGTCAATCTATTATCTCTAACTCTCCCTCTTTATCCCTCCCTCCTCCACCCTCCTCCTCCCCCTCTCTCTCTCT
>NW_020869032.1:389842-394842 GCF_003789085.1 Penaeus vannamei | reverse complement strand
TATATATGATATATATATATATATATATATATATATATATAATATACATATATATATACTATATATATATATATATATATATATATATATATATATATATATATATATATATATATATATATATATATTATGTTTTACACACACATATATAATATATATGTGTGTGTGTGTGTGTGTGTGTGTGTGTGCATACATATGCTCATACCAACAGAGCGTCACGATCACTAAAAGGAATGTACGACCAGGATCTATCTAACTCCCATAGATTTTCCATATCTACTCATACTTGAGTACTTGTGTAAGTTTTACACACTCTCTTCGTGGACACTCGGAAGAAATTGATCGGACACTTCAAATGCGGTCAGAAGTACTAAGATGTCTTTATTTATTTATGTGTATATGTATGTATATAAGTATGTATGTATGAATATATGTATGTATCTCTGCATGTATGTATGTACGATATTACGTATTTGTCTGTTTGTCCGTGTTTTTGTTTTCCTTTTCCTTCGTTCATTTGTCCGTTTCTCTGTGTATCTGCATGTCTGTGGGTCTATCCTTCTCTCTCTCGCTCTCTCTCTCTTTCACTCAATCTCTGTGTATGTGTTCCCTGTGTGTTTATTCCAATGGTGGGATTTAAAGTCCAGGTCAGTGCAGCTTTTGACGGAATCTGAATGTTATAGTCAGATCCTTACCTGTTTTCTTATCAGTTCATCAGCTGATACCTTTATTGATTACTTATTATCTATTATAATTATTTAGTCATTATGGATACCCTTGTTTTTTTTTCATGATTGTCATCATCATCATTGTCATTACTGTGTTTTTATTATCATTATTACCAATTTTACCATTACCATTATTGTCATCTTTATCATAATTATTCTGTAACTATAGATGACAATATTGAACCATGATTTTTACAGTTTCGTTGATATTCATTAAGAACATTTACTCAGTTCGTTATTTGTATCAATTTATTTATCTTTTTTTTTTCTTTTTGTTATTTCGTTATCTCAAAATCCCACCCAGCGGCCGGCAATCGGGAATTCGTTAACGCTGCGGAGTCGCCGAGATAAATTCTGAATGAGTCATGCGATGCCTTCCCAGGCCTGCCAGCGAGCAATACTAATAAATCAAAAATATTAGTTTGGTTAAAAAAAAAAAAAAAAAAAAATAAAAAAAAAAAAAAAACTAGCGGTTAGAGTGTAGGAGAAATAGAGAAACAGATGTAAAAAACAACATAATTATGAAGGAATGTGAGATTCAAAAGATGTGATATGTGTGGAATAAGTAAGACATAATATGAGAAGATAATGTGATGGAAATAACTGTCTGTGATGATGCAGATAAGGATGATTGACGGGATAACTAAAGAAATTTTATTACTAAAATAGTCCTCCGCCTCTCCGGTTCCCCTCCCCCCCCCTCCTGCCTCCACCCATACCCCCCCTCTCCCTTACCCCAGCCCTCCCTGGACCCCCCCCCCTCCCATACGTCCCCCCTATCCACCTATCCTATCCCACCTCCCTCTCTCCCACCTTATCCTTCCCTTCCCTCTCCTCCCTCCCTACCCTATCTCCCACCCCTCCCATCCCCGCCCACTGCCCTACCCCCCTCTCCTCCCTCCCTTCCATCCCCGCCCACTGCCCTATCCGCTCTCCTCCCTCTCCTCCCCGCCCTACCCCTCCCATCCCCGCCCACTACCCACCCACCCCTCCCACCCGCCCACTGCCCTACCCCCCTCTCCTCCCTCCCCTTTCCACCCCGCCACTGCCCTACCCGCTCTCCTCCCTCTCCTCCCGCCCTACCCCTCCCATCCCCGCCCTACCCCCCTCCCCGCCCACTACCCTACCCCCCTCCCATCCCCGCCCACTTGCCCCCAAACCCCTCCCATCCCCGCCCACTGCCCTACCCCCCTCTCCTCCCTCCTCCCCACCCCTCCCATCCCCGCCCACTGCCCTACCCCCCCTCTCCTCCCTCCCCTTCCATCTGTCGCCGCCCATATCTCAATCTGAGCGTGCAGCCGCGACGACGCCCACGGTGACACTGGCGTTTCCCTCGAGTCGTAACTTCATTAAAGTTTCTCGTCTTTCGCGACCTTGACGACGGGGGCGGGGGTGGCGGGTGGGCGGGGTGAGAGGAAACCGCCCGTCGCGTGTGAATACATCAGGCGGGACGGGAGACGAGGGGAGGGGGGGGGGAGCGCGGTTGTTTTAGGGGGGGAAGGAGGAGGAAGGAAGAAGGGGAGAGGGAGGGGGAAGGAGGAAGGAGAAGGGGGAGAAGGGGAAGGGAAGGGAGGGGAGAGGGAGTGGGTGGTGGAGAGTGGAGGAGTAGAGTTTGGTGTTAGTATAGGAGAGTGGGTGGTTCTCTCTCTCCCCTCTTCCCCCCCCCTCTCTCTCTCTCTCCCTCTCTCTCCATCTCTCTCTCTCTCTCTCTCTCTCTCTCTCTCTCGCTCCCTCCTCTCTCTCTCTCTCTGTCTCTGTCTCTCTCTCTCTCTCTCTCTCTCTTCTCTCCCTCCCTCTCTCTGTGAGTGTGTGTGTGTGTGTGTGCTGTGGAGTGTGAGTGAGTGTGTGCATGTGTATGTGTGATAGATATACAAACACATCAAGAACGAAAATCAGAATTATCTTCTTTACACATGCCTCTTACGGTTTGATATTCATGAAGTGTATCCTGGGCCACTTCTAAGTAGGCGAGAGACTGGAGACATCCTCAGAGCTCATGACTTTTCTGTGTATATGCCATGACAGGGGATAAGGTAACCAAAACTTTTTCTCAAGAGCTAAATTTATCGTGTGTATTATATATATTATATATTCATTACTTTTTAGTATCCTTTGAGAATGCACCGGACAGTTATTATTGCATCTCAAATTGAAAAAAGAAAAAAAAAATATGTCTTATCTTTTCATATATTCATATCTTCAGTGTAGAAATCCCCCCCCCCCCCCCATCTCTTTTTTCCTTCAGTGCCCATACTCAAATACTTCTTAATGTAGCTCAAAATTTCTCTCTCAAATCCTCAAATAGACTGAAGGAATTCATATATTTTTTAAATGCCTTCTATTTTTTTACGACCACTGCTACTTGGTCTACAGTACCACCGATCGGTAAGTGGCCGCAAATAGCCGAATTCACTCCAACTGTTTGATATTGACCGGAGTTATACATTCTCCTCTCAGTGGTCATTTCCCGACGTCAGGACAGAACACTCCCTAGTCAGCAGCTGTCAGCGAGGAAATCATGTTTAGACAACGCAGTCTCTGATGCAGTGATGTGTTGTCAGACTTTTCTTCTTCTTTATGGTAAGGTTTATTTATTTATTTATTTTACAGGAAAACGTCTAGGATATTTCAGGATCCCTTGTCAAGTCCCACGCATGGGTTAATTGGTGCAACAACCTGTTAATATTTCTCAAACAATTGACTTGCGAGAGCGTGTATTACATCTATCTGCGTGTCGTCAAACATGGCTCAAACCTATACTGTGAATATCTGTGAACAGTAGAATGATCTGAGTCAAGAATTTTGATTAGAAACGAATACTTTCATTGCCGTGATATAGAACTTTCATAATAGACATAATTTGAGACACTGGAGATTTTTTTTTTTTTTAAGATACAAGAAATAAGTTGATATTTTCTTTAGAAAAGAGAAACCTTAACTTCCAGGTTTGGAATGATTGGATCTACAGTGTCAAAAATATATAAATAAAGAAAGAAAGAATTAGAGAATACATGAGGTGAGTATATCAGTATAGTATATAAGTATAGCAAACTACACTGAAACTTTCAACTTCTCTGTATATCTAAAGTACACTGGAAACATAATTCCAAAACCTTTAACGACTGGAAGTAGCCGCTCAGACGTCAAAAAGCAAATGCAGGTATGCGTAGATACGAAGGGAAAGGTCAGAAAGTGAGGTCAGGAGCGACAGAAATATGAGAGGTGTCGATCTCCTCGCCTGGGAATCGATGGAGCCTGAATGATTGATCGGAGACGGATGGAAGGAAGGAAGGAAGGAAGGAAGGGAGAGGAGGTGGAAAGACCCGAAAGACTCTCGTACGTGGAACTTCGCGTGGGAGGAAGACTCTGTGTTTGGTAAAAAAAAAAATAAAATAAAAAATAAAATAAAATAAAAGCAGTTTGAGAGGAATCGGACTGAGGAAGATCGAGGGTTAGGGAATCAGACTTCCGGACCGCAAGACAAATATGGCCCAATGGATGTCATTACTAGCCCGCGGGTGACTGAAAAAAAGGACATAAATAGCTTCATTTCATATTGATAATAATATCACTTACATTACTACTGCTAGCATACCACTGTTAGGAAGGGAAGGGGTTTCTAACTATTATAACTGAAAATCGTTAAGCAGTTTAAAGCGAAGACGCGGTCATCAGCTAATGCTTATACAGGCACACTTTGCTACCAATAATGTTACAATCTAAAATTTAACATGTATAATAATCCATACAACCAGGGTACATGCTGTCAAAGTTTTCGATAACGTAATCCTGGGAAGCCAAATGCTTATCTTTAGTGGCACTCAAAATGGCAACTGAAATGAAAATTGGCCCTTCAAAGGGTTTGAGTCTGGCAGCGCTGGTCAAAAGAGTGCCAATTTTGTGTCCTTTCAGCATTACTTTGTACTAACAAGTTAAGGGCAAAGGATACTGAAAGGGCAAGATTTACAAGTACACGAAAACGATTCAACTTTGATAAGGAGCAAGACGGTCGCTGCTGAATATTTGAACAGTATCCACTCTTTTCTAGAACAGTATCGACCAGTTTAGAAGAGTTACTTCGAGGGAGACTGTGGCAGTACATTGAAGATAGAAGGAAGTCGATACTCACACAGACGTAGGGACGAGGGTAGAAACATAGATATTTAAGTAGATGGATAGATAGATATAGAGACATAGGAGTGTGATGGAAGAACTGATCACTTCCAGTGAGCTGAAAGAAAAAGAACGAAAGGAAGAGATAGAAAAAGATGA
>NW_020869032.1:379842-384842 GCF_003789085.1 Penaeus vannamei | reverse complement strand
TCTTATCTAACAAACAGTCGGTCAATACCAATCTGTCAAGCACACAACCACAGCTTAAGCACTGACAACCTGCTTGTGAGTGTTTAGGTGTGTCTGTATGTGTGTATGTGCGCGTGAAAAGCGTGGAAGGTGACGAGGTGTTTGGGTGCAGGTATGTGTGGATAGCTGAACTGGCGGCGCCTGAGAGAGGTCGAACCTTATAAGCTTATATCCACTCATCTTTAAACAGACTAACCCTAAAAGCTGAATATTTGGTTTTATTAAATATGTTTGTGTATATATTTTATATACTTTACAGTTGAGTTTATGATATAATGCGGCAAATTACGTAATTGCTGTAAGAATAAGTTATCGTTTTCTTGATTGTGGATGCAATTAAATGCTGAACAATTATTAAAAATGAGATGTCCTTCCCTAAAAGGCGGTGTATGTATCCCAGGGACTCAGAGCTTCAATCCTGCAACCTCAACAGTGGCTGATTTGCAGGACGTAAGCGTTACCTAACTACTTGTTGTTGATGAGAAGTCATAGAAAAGTAGAAAAGCGTAAATAAGAAATTAAGTGAAAGTGGAAGTGACGGGACAGTACAAAGGAAGTGTCTGTCAAAAGTTATATTGATTTTTTCTCATGTTTTATTTCTAATTCTTGCACATTTGAAAAAAAATAAATGGTTAAAGGTATACACATTTTTTTTTTTTACTGAATCCCTATCTACCCAATCAAACATATTTACATATTTTCCTGTATCTACAGAGAACGGTCCGAATCCAAGGATATATCTACAAAATAACATTTAAATATAAAATATCCTTTTATGTAGACTTTTTGTGGGCGAAGATCCAAAAAGTGTCTTACTTATTTACACTGAGACGATGGTGAATATTATAGAACACTCAGATGCGATGAAGGGAGTTTTTTTAATGATTTTTTATATTCTTGTTATCATTTTTTATAATTGCTCTCTCGATCTCCCCCCCCCCCACCACCTCTCTCTCTGTCTCTGTCAATTTCTTTCTTTCTCACTATTTCTCGTTCTTATTCTCTTCCTGTCTCTTTCTCTGTCTCTCTATCCCTCTTCCTCTTTCTTTCGGTTTTTCTCTCACGGTCTACTCTGCTCTCTCTCTCTCTCTCTCTCTCTCTCTCTCTCTCTCTCTCTCTCTCTCTCTCTCTCTCTCTCTCTCTCTCTCTCTCTCTCTCTATGTATATCTCACCCCTCTCCCCGTCCCTCCTTCTCTCTCTGAGTAAAAATTCATAGTAGTGCAGTACTATTTCTTCTTTGAAATCGTACTCTCTCTGTACCAGAAACTGTTATGGTAGCATTAGTTCACAGTTTCTCTTGTATATAACTGTAACGTGTTATTTCGGAGCCAATACGCTGTTACTTTATTACATTTGCACAATTTTATGGCGTTACTTCGTCTTTATGACCGAGTGACACGAAATAAAATGGAAATAACTCTAAAAAAGAAATTTATTGACGTATTGCTTTGCTTACAGTGCACTCATAGTGGTGTTGCCTAAGAGATGTATGTTATATTCAGTTATGATAGGATTAAACCGTTCTTTATCTCTCGCCTTGGTTATTCATGTGTTTAAAAGGTAGTTGGTTGATATTATATGCGTTTAATAAGCTAGTAATGTTAACTGCGTAATCTGGCGTCACACTCCTGGAAAAATCACACACCTGGATTTTTTTTTCTTCTTTTTTTTTTTTTTTTTGTGAACACGCGCAATGACATCCTTTTATTCGCTCATCTCTCTCTTCTCTGTTTATTTTCCCGATCTCTCTCTCTCTCCCTCTCTCTATCTATCTATCTATCTATTTTTCCCATCTCTATCTATCTATTTATTTTTCCCAGCTCTCTCTCTCTCTCTCTCTCTCTCTCTCTCTCTATCTCTATCTATCTCATTATCTATCTA
Source organism: Penaeus vannamei (assembly GCF_003789085.1). Classification (NCBI taxonomy): domain Eukaryota; kingdom Metazoa; phylum Arthropoda; class Malacostraca; order Decapoda; family Penaeidae; genus Penaeus; species Penaeus vannamei. The sequence continues at coordinate 382,922 of NW_020869032.1, read as the reverse complement.
TTTTTCCCAGCTCTCTCTCTCTCTCTCTCTCTCTTCTTCTCTCTCTCTCCTCTTCTCTCTCTCTCTCTCTCTCCCTCTCTCAAAAAAAGAAAAGAAAAGAAAAGAAAAAAAAAAAAAACTATCCAGAACAATATCACAAAACGACGTCACATTACCACTACTACGTGGGAAAACGCGTTACCAAGCATGTTATTTCAAAGCCATTAAATACAACGACAGCGAGAATTACACCCGAATAATCCATTTCCTTTTGCCTTCCATGTTATAACGCGGTAACGTAACGAAACATTAGACCAGGAAAGTACGGATGCAAAGGCCACTTTTTCTTTAATATCGGAATTCTATTTTGCACCTTACGTCGTTTTCGGAAGGAATTGCGAAGAGGAAGAGGTCGATAGAGGAATAGAATCAGGTAAAAGAAGGGTGGAGGAGAGAGTGATGATGGTGATAAGAAATCTGTGATGATGGGGACGCCGTGAGAAGACGGTGAATTAGTGGGGAAAGAAAAATAGAATATGATAAACAAAAAAATAATGATAATGACAATCTAATATAGGGACATATAAAGATGGTGAAAAGAAATTTTAAAAATAAGAAAAAATATACTTAATTATGCATTAACAAGAAACTCGAGCTGTCTCTTTTTTAACGAAATTAAGAAAATTATGACACTATTCAAAGGGCCAAGTACCCTTTTAATGGGTAACTTAGATAACCTATAGAAAAATCTTATCTAAACCTCTCCCCAACGACATTACGTAACGAATCTTGAAAAAAATAATTACGTCACGGGTACTGTGGATTCTCGTCTCAAGTGAAGATGTAATTATGCTGCGGCAATAAAGGATTATCTCATAAACATAAACTTCGTAGGAACAGCTTCAGTATCAATTAATTTTGATGAAAGAACTCAAGTTGCCTACGTTGCCTGGTAACAGCGTCGGCGTCTGTCGGTGCTTTAGACACTTCAATGTTTGGATAATTAGTGTAAAAATTTCAGTGAAAGCTCTGCAATCACATGATCTCAGTCGACTCAGCTGTTGAATGAGCACCGGTATGCTGACGTCAGCATGTTGGGGTCAAAGTCGGGGCGGAAAGGAACTGGCGCCCTACCATTCATCCCGAGGTTAGGAAGCACGTTTCGCTAAAACATTACGTCCGGATCGGATATGGGATCATCTTTGACTTTTGAAGGATATACAGAGTGCGATGAGAGAGAGAGAGAGAGAGAGAGAGAGAGAGAGAGAGAGAGAGAGAGAGAGAGAGAGAGAGAGAGAGAGAGAGAGAGAGAGAGAGAGAGAGAGAGAGAGAGAGAGAGAGAGAGAGAGAGAGAGACGAGAGAGAGAAGAGAGAGAGAGAGAAGAGAAAGGGAGAGAGAAAGAGAGAGAGAGGAAGAGAGAGAGAGGGAGAGAGAGAGAGAGAGAGAGAGAGAGAGAGAGAGAGAGGAGAGAGAGAGAGAGAGCAGAGAGAGAGAAGAGAGAGATGAGAAAGGGAGAGAGAAAAAGAGGAGAGGAAGAGAGAGAGAGAGAGACTTTGAAGGATATACAGAGTGCGATGCTTCTGATGGTATTGAGAAGTATTCTATTCGTATATTGCTACACAAAAAAAAAAAAAAAAAAAAAAAACAAAAATAATAAAGAATGGTAAATAAACACGATTAGTGACACACACACAAAATATCTATCTTAGGTAAAGAAGCAAACACGATTCTTGACTCTATGTAAAGTATTTTCTTACGCAATTTTGAGACTCCGCCCTCGCCTTTTGGAAGGGCACAGAGGTGTGTGTATGTAATACATATGTATGGGGGGTATGGGTAACATAATATATTATATAATTATATTATATATATATATATATATATATATATATATAATATATATATATATATATATATATATATATATATTATTATATATATATTAGATAGATAGATACTAGATACACACATACATATACGCTTATATATAACTAAATGTATGAATGTATGGTAGATCAGATAGTCCGCATATATATATACATAGTTGTGTGCATGTATGCACTTGTGATTTGGGAAACAGCCTCGGTAAGAAACGAAATGAAATGTCTGCCTGACGAGTCCCTCATCAGGCAGACATAAGAGTCACGAATTTGATTTCATTTTTATGTAGCTCTTCCCTGTACGTTTTGTGAAACTGTTTATGTGTTGTGTTTGCATATATTTGTATTACTTAAGCACACACACGGCAACACGCACAAGCACAACACACATCACTACACACTCTCTCTCTCTCTCTCTCTTCTCTCTCTTCTCTCTCTCTCTCTCTCTCTCTCTCTCTCTCTCTCTCTCTCTCTCTCTCTCTCTTCTCGCTCACACACACCACACAACTAACACGCACACACCCACCACTGCAAGCAGCAGAGAGCAGCAAAGCCTTTAGCTCAGGAAGAAGTATTACAAGCCGTAAAGCTTCGTGCTAAGTTCACGCGCTTCCGGAAGGTGAAGCCGAAAATCCCCCTTTCTAACTGAAGTGAAAGTACGTAATCACCTCTAAGCGCCACGTTGGTAATGCGTGGGGATGCGAGCAGAATACGGTGGGGGGGGGGGGGGGAGGAAAGAGGAAGAGGAGGAGAGTGGAGGGGAAGGGGAAGAGGGGAGGGGAAGGGGAAGAGGAGGGGAAGGGGAGGAGAGGGGGGGAGGGGGAGGGAAGGAGAGGAGGGGAGGGGAGGAGAGGGAGAGGGAGAGGAGGGGGAGTGAAGGGGGAGGGGAAGGGAAAAGGGGGGAGAGGGAGGGCAGGGGACGGGGAGGGGAGGAGAGGAAGGGAGGGGAAGGAAGAGGGGGAGGGAGGGGTGGGGAGAAGGGGAGAGGAGAGGGAGGGGAGGGGAGGGGAAGGGGAAAGGAGGAGGAGGGGAGGGGAGGACGGAGGAGATTGAGAGGGGAAGGAGGGGAAGGGGAGGGGAAAGGGGTTTTCCTGTCTGTACTCATAAATCGGGGGGGGGGGGGGGGGGAGATGGGGACGGATGGGTGTTGGGGGTGGGGGGGGGGGGCTGTACCTAAAGGGTCCTTCAGGGTGAAAAATGTACTCGCAGGTATTTTCTAG
>NW_020869032.1:373580-376090 GCF_003789085.1 Penaeus vannamei | reverse complement strand
GCGTAGCGTACAGCATACGACACAAGAGCATTAGACAGAACACACACAAAACAGCACACAAATACATAAATATGTCTCCGTACAGAAACACCAAAAAGAAACGCACACAAATACACACAAATGCACACACGCACAGGGAAATCAGTGTTCCTTGTAGCTTTAACTAACCAGACAGAGAACCATTTTCTTCAAGGAGAGGGCGACTGTGAGACGGGGGGGGGGGTACAGGGAGAGCCGCAGAGCAGGGAGAGGTGGAGGAGGGAAGGGAGAGAGAGGGGAGGAATGGGAAGGGGACAGGGAGAAGGGAGAGAGAGGAGGAGATGGAGAGAGAGGAAAGGAAGGGAGGGAGAGGGAAGCAGGAGGGGAAGGATGAGGAGCGGAGAGGAGAGAAAGGAGAGAAAGAAGAGGTAGGGAGGAGAGGAGGGGAGGGAGAGGGGAGCAGGAGAGGAGGGAAGGGGTAAGGGAGAGAGGAGAGAAGAGAGGGAAACGAGAGAGAAGAGTGGGAGAGGGGAGAGAGAGAGGAAAGAGAGGGAGGAGGAAGAAAACGAGTAAGAGAGAGGAGAGAGAGGAGAGAGCCCCCTCCCTCGACACATGCTAACTGAACCTCCCCCCACCTCTCCCTCCTCCAGAGAACGAAGAAGAAATGCTCTAAGTCCTTCTGAAGTTTCCTAATGCGGAATTCGTTACGCTCCTTAAGTCCCGACAGTTTTGGAAGATTGTGTGCTGTACTTATGCGTACATTATGCGTCCGTACATGAGCGTACTGTACGTGTGTGTGCGTGGGTGTGTTCATTCCGTGCAGGTGTGTCTGTATGTATATCTATCTATCTTTCTGTGTATCTGTTTATCTAGATATCTGTATCTACATCGATAGCAACACATAGTCATGTATGTGGCTTTTCCTTTGTCCTTTTTTCAACTTCGAAAATTGTAATTCTCGGAAATTTTATCTAGACATTTTGTATCTACATCGATAGCAACACATAGTCATGTATGTGGATTTCCTTTGTCCTCTTTTCGACTTCGGAAATTGTAATTCTCGGAAATTCTAGTTCGCTGGAAGATCAACGGAAAAAAAATCCGTTTTAAAAGAGTCTCCTCGACCTTCCCAACCGGCCTCAGATGACCCCAAAGACGCCCTTTTTCCTCCTTCGGCTTTTGGAGGAGAGGGAGAGTTCGGAGGAAGGGCAGTTTGCTTGTGTCGAGTGAGGGGCTCTCCTCGCTCCTCTCTCCCTCGTTCCGTCTTCCTCTCTCTCTCCTTTTTCCTTCTCTTTCTTCCCTCTCTCTTTTCCTCTCTTTCTCTCCCTCTTTCCCTCTCGCTTTTCCTCTTTTTTCTCTAACCTCTCTCTTTTCCCTCTCTTCTCTAACCTCTCCCTTTTCACTCTCTTCTCTCCCCTCTCCCTTTTCCCTCTCTCCCTCCCTCCCTCCTTCCTCCTCCCCTCTCTCCCTCCCCTCCCTCCTTTCCTCCTCCCTCCTTTCCTCCTCCCTCTCTCTCCCTTCCCTCCCTCCTCTCCTTCTCCTCCTCCCCTTCCCCCTCCCCTCCAGCCTTCAGGCGCAGCGGTGTCAAGTCCTGATCAGGGTCCAAGATCCTGAAGGAAGCTCATCCACTCGACATAACTATCTGCTCGTTACTCGTCCAAAATCCTTTCGCGCCGCAAAATCGGATTGTCAGATTTTTGTGGATAGACGGATAGGGAGGCACTCGGATAGACGCTCCACAGATATTCCGATTTTTGTATTCTTATTTTTCTATCTTTTACGTCGTACTTGTGCAATTTACTGGTCAAAGGATTTTTAGATTTGTTTATTTGTTCAGTGGGATGAAACGATGAATACGACCTTCCAGATTTGTTATAATTCTGCGGATGAATTGCGTCCTGAATTGGGATCCCGTGAAAACAAGTGAGGAGCTGGGTCTTCGTGTTCGTTCGCGGGAAAACGGAAGGGCGGAAGGAGCGAATCGCCGGCGAGGAAATGGCGGTTCTCGGTCGTCATGTGCACTGACTTTCATTATGAAACACACAGGCACACAGACACACACGCACACACACACACACATACACACACACACACACACACACACACACACACACACACACACACACACATATATATATATATATATATATATGTGTGTGTGTGTGTGTGTGTGTGTGTGTATGTATGTATACACACACACACACACGTACATATTATGTATATATATATATATATATATAATATATTATATATATATATATATATTATATATATATATATATATATATATATATATATATACAACACACATGATATATCTATACCTATATCTGTATCTATGTGTATATATATATATAGTATATACATGTATGTAATATATAATATATATATATATATATATATATATATATATATATATATATATATATATATATATATATATATATATATATATATATATATATATATATATGTATATATATATATATATATATATATATATATATATATATATATATATATATGCACAT
>NW_020869032.1:366080-368580 GCF_003789085.1 Penaeus vannamei | reverse complement strand
TTGGTGTTATTATCTGTTTTAGTGTTGTTGATATTGTCATGATTCGGATTATCGTAATTTTCATTATTATTATCATCACCAACATTATGTTTATCATTGCCATCATCATCATCATTATCATCAATCATCATCATCATCATTCACCATCATCATCATCATCATCATTCATCATCGCATCATCATCATCATCTTCATCATCCTCGCATCATAGTCATCATCATCATCATTATCATAATCATTACCATTATTATTGATCGTTATCATACCATTGCCGTTGACGCTCTTGTGTTATCATTATGATTGTCAACTACAATTTTTATTAATGAAATACCATTGCAATGTATACTAATACCGATACTACTGTGATACTTCTACCGTTACTATTAGTACTACTACTATTTCGGCTACTACTACTACCACTGTTCGTACAACCACAGCTATAAACACTATTATTACAATCAAATCTACCATTCCCAAAATCACTCATTCATGTCACTGACGTAAACATATGTAGAAGGAGAGATGTGAAGAAAAAAATGATTAGTATATGTATATGTATATATATCTATATCTATATCTATATCTATATCTATCTATCTATCTATCTATCTATCTATCTATCTATCTATCTATCTATCTATCTATCTATCTATCTATCTATCTATCTATCTATCTATCTATCTATATATATATATATATATATATATATATATATATATTATATATATATATATATATACAAACACATTACAATCCCCTCGTCATTTCGCGCTTTTCGTCCTTTTTGTCCTTCTTTTATTTCTTTCTCTCGATGCGCTCTCGCCGACGCCATTCCCGACCTCGTTCCGTCGGCGCAGCGAGCGGACGAAGACGTGGGCGTGGCTAAGGAGGTGGGCGTGGCCAAGGAGGTGGGCGTGGCCGAGGGAGCGAGCAGCCGGCGACCCGAGGGACGTCGAGAATGAGACGAGGGTCCTTTTGGGTCGCGTCTCGTGGCGGTCGGGTTTTGTCGGGTTTTCGGGTCGGGTTTTAATGATTGGATATTCACACGTTTGTATGTATAAGTGTGTGTGTGTGTGTGTGTGTGTGTGTGTGTGGGTGTGTGTGTGTGTGTGTGTGTGAGTGAGTGTGTGTGCAGGCGTGCGTGTGTGTAGGTGTGGCATGAGTGAGTGTGTGTATGTGTAGGTGTGTGTGTGTGTGTGTAGGTGTGCAGGTGTTCGTGAGTCTGTGTAGGTGTGCGTGAATGTGAGTGTGTGTATATGTGTGTGTAGGTGTGCTGAATGTGTGTGTGTGCATATGTGTGTGTAGGTGTGCATGAGTGTGTGTGTGTGTAGTTGTGCGTGAGTCGGTGTGTGTTTGCATGAATGAATTAAGAATAGCTTGGCCAGCATTAACATTTCCACGTTCCTGTGAGCATAACATCGCATGCAAAGCGTTAACAACCGTCTCGCTCATAATCAAAGGGAAGCGGTTACTCTTTGCTCACACACGCACACGCACACGGAAACGCACACGCACACACACACGCGCACACTCTTCCCATGTCGGCATCATTTCAACGGAGAAATTCATGAATTCATGAGCTCATGTGTAATGACAGTCTCCCCTCTCTCTCTCTTCCTCTCCCTACCTCCTTCCTCCTTCCACCTCCTTCCTTCCCCCTTCTCCTCCCCACCTCCCCCTTCCCCATTCTACCCTTCCTCCTCTCCTCCTTCTCTCTTCCTCCCCACCCTTTACCTGTATCCCCACCCTTCCTCCTTCCCACCTCCTTCCTCTTCCTTCCTCCTTCTCCACCTCCTTCCCCACCTCCTTCCTCCCCATCTCCCCCCCTCCCCATTCCCCTTCCCCACCTCCCCCCCCCTCCCCCTTCCTTCATTCGCAGGAGTTACTGAGCGAAAATCATTTCCTGGGGACGGCGGTAATAAGGTAGCATAAACACGGTCATTATGTCTGTTGATAATCTTCCCCTGGCGCGGCCGAATTAATAACACGGCCTGGCAGCGCCCCCAGCTCATCGCACTCGCTCAATTTCCTGTCCTCCTCATAATGAGACCGATATTGGGAGGGCGAGGGGGGACCTGTTCGCGGGAGAGGGGGGGAGGGGTGGAGGAGGAGGAGGAGGAGGGGAGGGGTGGGGAGGAGGGGTGTGAGGAGGGTTGGGGATGGGGAATAGGGGAAGGAGGAGGGGATGGGGAGAGGAGGAGGAGGAGAGGGGATAGGGAAGGAGGGGTGTGAGGAGGGTTGGGGAAGGTGGGGAGGAGGAGAGAGGGATAGGGAAGGAGGGAATGGGGAGATAGGGAAGGGTGGAAGAGGAGGAGAGGGGCAGGGAAGGAATGGGGAGATATGGGGAAGGAGGAGGAGGGGATAGGGAAGGGAAGAGGAGGGGGAGGAGGGGCAGGGAAGGAGGAAATGGGGAGATAGGGATGGGTGGAAGGAGGAGGAGAGGGGATAGGGAAGGAGGGATATGGGGAGATAGGGAAGGTGGGAAGAAGAGGAGAGGGGG
>NW_020869032.1:353580-356080 GCF_003789085.1 Penaeus vannamei | reverse complement strand
TGATGACTTAATAGATGGAGAAAGGAATAAGAATAATAGAGAGTAAGAGGAGAAGATTGGAATAGAAGTAATGACGAAGAGAAGATGAATAAAGAGAGAGGTAAAAAATGATTGATAATAACACTATAGAACTGAATAAGATAATAAGAAAAATGAGAGAATAAGAAAAAGAGAATGAATAATGAAGAGAATGGAGATCGAAATGGGGATGAAGACAGAGGAGAGAAATAATCAAATGATACATATTAAAATAAAATGATAATAAATGATAATGAATAAATAATAATAACATACAATAACCATAATAATAATGATAATAATGATAATAATAATCATAATAAAAGTATAGGTAAAAGCAACTATTATTATAATTACTAATATTATCATGAATTATCATAACTGCCATTGTTATTGTTATTATTATCATCTGTAGTATTATCATAATTATAATTGTTGATGTTATCATTATCATCATTTCCATACAAAAGAAAATCGGTAAACAGTGTGGCATTTTATATCTGATTCAGGAATTTCTCACAAATAAATATTTAATGCTGTTCTATTATTCCCTAATTTATCTACAACTCACATATTGTCACGTTCTCTGGAGAGGAGTGCCACAAGACAGAACCATATCTATTCTTAAAATACAGGAGAAATTAGTCACATCAATGGCACATGAACGATCATTTCTTGAAATTTAATATCTTAAACCATTAGGAAATCACCCAATGCCACAGTTCCTCATGTGTACAGAAATACTTACTACGCTAAGATAATGCCATGTTCACCCACAGGACCAACGATAAGTCACATTTAAGAAATACCATTTGCTGCTCCACTCAGTCCCAAGCTTTTAACAGCTTTACTAGAGTCCAAGCTTGGACCAGCTTTCCAGAATCCTTACGACAGGAGAACAGAATTGATGAATTCAAACATCGCCTCTAAAACTATCACACTATCTCTATAGCGCAAGGTAATTCTCCGCACATAGAAGTTGTGTGCATCACGGTTCTACCATGCAATTAATATAAAACATTTTACTGATGAATAACTCCTCAGGTCTCGTCAATATGAATTTTATGTAACAATATACATTAGAATAATAATTTATGATATATATCTATGATTTTTTCTCTCTTTTATGAAGATATGTGTATATGTGTACAAACTACTCTTATTAACGTATGCTCTATGTAGTTTTAATGCAACGCACTTTGCATATCTTGTAGTGTACAAATAATAGTCAACTATGTTCTACACTTAAAGTTTTGTCATTTTTTCTATATTTTTATTATCTATTTTCATGAATATCTCTGTTCCTGTTATAATAGTGTTCATAGCTATTTCAGTTACTTGCATCATTACGATATTACTATTATGATTCTTTACTAAGAGTCTTTCAAGTGTCTCCTTGACTCTCAAAGGCCAGCCAATCCATTGTATCTCAGCAGATTATAGACAATATGTTTCGTATCTGAGTCTGAATAATAACAATACAACAAAGGACAAAGAGATGTATCTTTTTCTTTCACTTGTTTGAAAGCAATATGCTAGTATTCTTAATATTTCAATTAATCTATCAGGTAAATATATTACGTAGTGAGTGTGCCTTTCATTACGTAAAAGTTTATCTATAAATTCCAAATTACTAATTGTCAAAGATCGGTGATTGAGTAGTCTAGCTAGATCCAGAGCGATAATTCATTGTACACGTTACTAAAATATTTATGTCTATCATTGAAAGATTTTTTATAGGATTTATAGTATTAATAAACTTATTATTCGCTCTTGATGGTGCTTAGAGGGATCTACTCGCTTGGTTTCTTACTCCAACGCGACATCCAAATGTTGGTCGCGATATTGTTTGAAGTGAATGAGTGAATAAATGATTTACAAGACGAAATGTGTCTGTATTCAGTACGTCGCAGGATTAGAATATTAAATGTAGGACTACAAGAAATGGCGTGTCCGGGTTTGTTTACGTCTAGTACATGCCCCTACACATATCTGATTGGATGCAAATTGAAACTCTGAAAAATGTTCTTGCGAGTATCGCTAAACAGAAGACAAACAAAAAAGATAGGAAAACACTTGCATCCCACTGAGTTGTCAATCCATGAATATAACCCACTGAAGTCGTTTTTCCTATAGATTCCAGTACTTACACACAGAGACACAGACCCAGACACGCGCACGCACACACACACACACACACACACAAATTCCGGCAAAGGCAACACATTTAATAAAGATTAAAAAGTATTCTCACATGGTCTCAAACAAAAGGTCAAACGTTTCTCTCACAAATTAGTGGGAAAGTCCCGCAAACATTTCCCGACATGTTGGATGGCAACTGATTTCCCAACATTTCGCACATTTTTCTCCTGTCTCTGAGCTTCACCGTGGGTCGGGTTTCATTACCCGATTTTAGGGAAATTTAACCTGGGTTCCAGACGCTGTATCACCGTCATCCACAGCCGTATTTATGACAACCTTG
>NW_020869032.1:338580-343580 GCF_003789085.1 Penaeus vannamei | reverse complement strand
TTTCTTTTTTAAAATCTATCTAATTTTTCTTTTTAAAAAATCTCTAATTTTCTTTTTTAAAAATCTATTAATTTCTTTTTTAAAAATCTATCTAATTTTCTTTTTTAAAAATCTATCTAATTTTCCCTTTCTATCAATATTACTCTTGTTGAAAATAAATCGAATAAATAAATAGATAAAAATATATTCCGATGACTTGGAAAATCTATCTAATTTTGCCTTTCTTTCATTATTACTCTTGCTGAAATAAATCAAATAAATAATAGATAAAAAATATTCCCGATGACGCGGAAAATCTATTAATTTTCCCTCTCTTTCATTATTACTCTTGTTTGAAAATAAATTAAATAAATAAATAGATAAAAAATATATCCGATGACGTGGAAAAATTATCTATTTTTCCCTTTATATCATTATTACTCTTGTTGAAAATAAATCGAATAAATAAATAGATAAAAAATATATTCAAAGGCTGCGCGGAAAATCTATTTAATTTTCCCTTGATATCAATATTACTCTTGTTAAAATAGATCAAATAAATAGATAAAAATAGATTCCGATGGACAACATTTTGGATGCACATGCTGTAGCTAGATAAAGATTAATTCATAAATTAGAACTTAAAGAAGTGTACAGCATTTAAAACTCCTCAAGCAAAGCAGCAAGAAAGTGACTACGGGTACGGCAGAAAACCCCCCGATCGGTGTCCTGCGCATGCGTGGTGGCACAAAAGACTATTGGTACGGCAGAAAAGTCACCTGCGTGATGGCACGAGAAGATGCCACTCTCAATTAGGTTAGATTAGGTGAGGTGAGATTAGGTTAGGTTCGTACTTATTACCCGGAAGTGACGTTTGTTAGGTGTGCCGTACGCCTAGCCGCGAGAAACTGGATACGGCTGCCGTACGCGTAACCTCGGCCAAACAACAAAGAAACTCAAAAAAAAGAGAGTGAGTGAGAGAAAGAGAGAGGGCGTGAAAGAGAGAGAGTGAGTGAGTGAGTGAGAAAGAGAGAGAGAGTGAGTGAGTGAGTGAGAAAGAGAAGAGAGAGAGAGAAAGAAAGAGAAAGTGAGAGAGAGAGAGAGAGAGAGAGAGAAAGAGAGAGAAAGAGAGAGAGAGGAAAGAATTAGTGAAGTTATAAGTAACTTTTAAACACTAATAGACGTTCTTATGTCGAGTCAGCTGATCGAATAATGTAACGGGTACAAATAAATTACATTTCTTGACATCCTAAAACCAATTACCTCTTTGGAAAGTCATGTCGTATTAAACGCATAGCAAGAAAAGGAAAGAAAGTTTTAAAGTTTAAAAAAAATCTTCTAAACTAATTGCTACTTTTCTATACAAAAAAAAAAAATAAATAAATAAATAAATAAAATACAAATACACAGATATGCAGCATGATTAGAGAAATCCAGTTAAGGTTTACAGGACTAAAGAAAAACAAAACAAAAAAAAAAAAAAAAAAAAAAAAAAAAAAAAAAAATTGGGACTGAAGAAAAACCAAACAAAAAAGAAAAAAAAGTTAAATCGATCGAGACAGAATAAAACAAAACAAAAAACATAAATCGATCGAGACTAAAAAAAAAAAAAAAAAATCACACGATTAAAAACTGAAGAAAAGAAACTAAAAACAAAAAAAGAAAATCGACTGAAATTAAAGAAAAAAAAATACACTCCTAGACCACTTATTTAGGTCGGTGTGTTGGACCAACTGCGCACCTCAGTTCGAATGAAGGATGGTGCTATTTTGACAGACTTTTATAGATGGAGACTTATTGCAAAAAGTACCGCTTCTATTCCCGCAAATACAAGTGTACAAGTCTTGTTTTTTTTTTTTTTCTATTGTAATGATGATTGTAGGACTGTATATTGGTCACTGATAATGTATTCTTATTTCAGTGATTGAATGTATTTGTGTGTCGATGTATCTGTTTGTGTGTTGTGTGTGTGTGTGTGTGTGTGTGTGTGTGTGTGTGTGTGTGTGTGTGTGTGTGTGTGTGTGTTTGTGCCAGCTTAAACGATGCAGCCTTTCAGTGCCATCAATTGCTGTGTCAATGCAAAGTCCCTCTCTCTCCTCTCTCTCTCTCTCTCTCTCTCTCTCTCTCTCTCTCCTCTCTCTCTCTCTCTCTCTCTCTCTCTCTCTCTCTCTCTCTCTCTCTCTCTCGCTCTCTCTCTCTCTCTCTCTCTCTCTCTTCCTCTCTCTCTCTCGTCTCTCTCTCTCTCTCTCCCTCCTCTCTCTCTCGTCTCTCTCTCTCTTCTCTCCTCTCTCTCTCTCTCTCCCTCTCTCTCTCTCTCTCTCCCTCTCTCTCTCTCTCTCTCTCTCTCTCTCTCTCTCTCTCTCTCCTCTCTCCCTCAGAACAATACCATCGCTTCTGGATCATTCCCGGACAGCAAATACAAATGAAATCTAAAAAAGGGGAATAAGAAAAAAAAGGAAGAAGAGAAGGAGAGAAAGAAGACCAGAGATGCAACGTGGAATTTGCAACTTGCAGGCGACGTCGATAGAACTCGCGGCCGGTACGCCTGACAGCTTTTAATCTCGTGTAGAATCCAGCTTTGCAAAGTTGCAACGTACGCACGCACACACGCACACACACCACACACACACACGCACGCACAACACATGAACGACTTATAGACGTACACGCGGAGGTAGGTGGGGGAGGGGGAGGGGGGGGTTAAACTCACAAACTGTTGACTATCTATCTGCAATTTGGAGCGGTCATATACACACACATTCCTTAGGGAAATATACATACGTATTTGTGAACACTTTCATACATCTACATACTCTTAACCACACAGACACAAACACACACACATACAAATTCAGATACAAAACATTAATTCAATTCTCTTAGTACTTTTCATAACTATAACTATAATATATATATATATATATATATATATATATAAATATATAATATATATATATATATATATATATTATATGCGTGTTTGTGTGTGTGTGTGTGTGTGTGTGTCGTGCGTGCGTGCGTACGTGCGTGCGTGCGTCTGTGTATGTTGTATGTACGTAAGTATGTGCATATATATGTTGTGTGTGTGTGTGTGTGTGTATTTATAAACTACATACATACAAAAACCCCAAACCCAAATACGCCAACACGAACCCAGCATTCGGACACACCGCCGTGGTCGTCCTATGATCGGTCCCGCGGCAATCAAGGGAGAGAAGGCGCGCAGAACGACCGCCGGCCGTGCGTTTGGCGGTCGGGAGAGAGAGGGAGGGAGGAGGGAGGATGAAAGGAGAGAAGGAGAGGGAAAGGAGGGAGGGGGAGAGAGGAGGAGAGGAGGGAGAAGGGAGAGGGAGAGAGGAGGGGAGGGAGAGAGGAGGATGAGGGAGAGGGAGAGAAGAGGGAGGAGAGGGAGGGAGAAAGAAAGGAAGGAGAGGGGGGTGGGAAAAGGGGGGGAGAGAAGGGACGAGGAGGATGGAGAAGGACAGAGAAGTGAGAGGAGCGATGGGAAGAGGAGGGGAGAAGTAAAGGGAGAGAAGTGAGGGAGGGAAGACGGAGGAGAAGGGGAAGGAAGATGGGTGGCGTGGGAGAAAGAAGGAGACTGAGTAAGGACGAGGACCGGGAGGATAAGAAAGAGAAAGGAGAGGGAGGGAAGGAGGAGCGCGGAGAGGGGGAAAGCGAAAGGGAAGGAGAAGGAGGAGGGAGGTGAAAGGAAAGTGAGAGCAAAGGAGGGAAGAAGGAGGAGAGGGAGGGAGGGAGGAAAGGCAAGGAGAGGAGGAGTAAGGAGGAAGAGGGAGGGAGAAGGAAAAAGGAGGAGGAAGAGGAGAAGGAAGAGGAAAGGGAGAGGAGAAAGGGAGAGAGGAGGGAGGGGAAGAGGAGATGGGAGGAGGAAATGGAGAGGAGAGGAGAAGGAAAGGGAGAGAGAAGGAGGGGAAGAGGGAGATGGAGGAGGAATGGAGAGGGATGGGAAGGAGGAGAAGGAGAGGGAGAAGGGAAGGAGAGGTGGGTGGGAGAAAAGAAGAAGAGAGAGAAAGAAAGGGAGAGAAGGAGGAAGAGGGAGAGAGAAGAGAAAAAGGAGAGGGAGGGTAGGAGAGGGGAGAAAGGGAGGAAAAGAATGGAAGGAGAAAGAGGGAGGGAGGGAGGCGCGAAGGAAAGGGAGAGCAAGAGGAAGAAGGAGAGAAAGAAGAGAAGGGAGGGAGAAGAGAAGGAGAGAAGGAGAGGGAGGAGAAAGGGAAAGAAGGAGAGGCAGAAAGGGAGGGAAAGAAGGAGAAGCAGCAAGGAAGGGAAAAGAAATGAAGGAGAAAAGAGGGAGGGAATTGAAGGAGAAGCGGAGGATAGGGAAGTGAGATGGAGGAATGGAAGGAAAGAGAAAGTGAGACTGAAACACAATACTCGCGAGTAAGGGGTCGAAGCACAAAGCCAAGTTGACCAGGTGAATACTCCTTATACTTTGTTCTTGTTTGTTTGTTATATTCTCACATCATAGAGGATATATAGAGTCGCATATATTCATAATAATCAATAATAACTAATCATCATAATAATAATAATACAATCATACTACCTAATTAATAATCAATAATCATAATCAACATATAGTAACACTCACATAACGCGCGCACACATACCTAACACAAAACATAAGTGTGTAGTGTGTATATAGCGTGTGCGTGATGCGTGTGTGTATGTAAAAGTTATTCGTATAATAAAATGAAACATACACAAAGTACATACATACGCGCGCACACATACACACAAACATAAGCGTGTAAGTGTGTATATGCGTGTGTGTGTTGGGTGTATATGCGTGTGTTGTGTGTGTGTATGCGTTGTGTGTGTCTGTATATTGCGTGTTTGTGTGTGTGTAATTGCGTTGCTGTGTGGGTGTATATGCGTGTATGCGGTGTGTGTGTGTGTATATGCGTGTGTTTGCGTGTGTGTGTGTATATGCGTGTATGTTGCGTGTGTGTGTGCTGTGTGTGTGTATGCGTGTGTTTTGTGTGTAAGTATGTGTGTGTGTGTAT
>NW_020869032.1:331080-333580 GCF_003789085.1 Penaeus vannamei | reverse complement strand
ATCATAGTCAACAGTAAATACCTTCGACTTTTTTCGTGTTCGTCTTTCTCTCTCTTTTTTACCCACATGAACGCTTCATAAGAGAAAATGCCATGCCCACCCCCTTCCACCACCGAGCCCCCCCACTACACCCTCTCACCACCACCACCAATGCCTCACACCCACCACCACTCCCCTCCATTCCACACGCACCTTCCACCAGCCACCTTCCTCCACCACCACCCCTTCCACGCGACCACCGTCCTCCCCACTATCCCCCCACCACCACACCTACATCCCATCACCACCCACCACCCGTCCAACGAACATCCTATTCCCCTTCACACTTACTCACCTTCCCACCACCACCCCTTGCCATTTAACGGCACCACCACCCCTTCCACCCACCCTTCCAGCACTACCCTCCCCCACTACCACCACGACCCTTCACACCACCACGCTCCTCCACCACTTCCTCTGTCTCACGATTCCACCCCTTGCCGCATCCACCACCACCTCCCCATGGTGGCCACCACACCGGCGACCTCGCGACCAGCACTCTCCTCCAGCCCCACCTCGCCCTCCACCACCACCCACCCTCCACCACCAGACCCTCCACTACCACAAGCGCTCCCCACCACCCCTCCCCCTTCCACCACCAACCCTCCGATCCATACATCCCACACCACCACCCTTCCACCACCTAACCACCGACCCTTCCACCACCACCTCCTCACCACCCCCCACTCACGACGCTCGCTCCAACCGAACCCACCACCGCGCACGCAACCGACTGACATACAGCCCTCCGTACCGACCACCCCCACGCACCGAGGCTCCTTCAGCCCACACCTCTCCACCAACCACCTCCCTCCACCTCCGAACCCCTTCCACACGCACCTCCTCCACACCGACCCCTTCCACAACGCTATACCTCCTTCCACGCACCACCCCTTCCACCACCAACTCTCCCGCCACCACCACCCCCTTCCAGCACCCTTCCCCCACTCACACCCTTCCACCCCAACCACCCTTCCAATCCACCACCTCACCTCCCCAGCACGACCCGTTCCACCACCACTCAACCCCTCACCACCTGACCCCCTTCACACAAGCCTCCACCATGCCACTCTCTCCACCACTACCTCCACCCACCACCCCTCTCACCACCACCTCTTCCACCACACCATATCCCCCCATACCCCAATGACCACCACTCCCTTCCCACCACCTCCTCCACCAACCACTTCCGCCCACCACCACCCTCCTCCACCCCACCTTCCCCACCACCACCACCTTCCACCACCTGTCTCACAACCACCTCCCCCGACCACCCCATCCCTCTCACTACCACCCTTCCACCACCACCTCCTTCCACCCATACCCCCTCTCACCACCAACCTCCCTTCCAACCGCACCGTACACCACCACCACTTCTCCCCACTGCATCCACCGCCTCGCACCACCACTCACCTGCTTCCACCACCATCTCTCCACACACCAAGCCCGTTGCACCACCCCTCCTCCACCACTACGTCCCCCCACTCACCACCGACTCCTCCACCAACCATCCCCCCACCACCACCAGACCCCTTCAACCATTCCCCACCACACACCACACCTCCACAACTTACCCCCCAGCACCACACCACACGCCCTCCACCACACCCCTCCACCACCACCGCCTCCACCCACCATCCTCACGACCATCACCCCCCCCACCACCACGCACCCACACCACACCACCTCCCCCACCACTACCATCCCTTCCACTACCTACCCTCCAACCACCACCACCCCCACCAACCAACACTGTCTCCACTACCTACCTCGTTCAGTCCTCCACACCACACGCTCCCCCATCACCACCACTGCCTCCACCACCAACCTCCACCACCGAACAGCTCCCCACCACACCACCACCCCCCACCACCACCACTCCCCCTCCACTATCACCCCCTCCACCCACCACCCCTTCCACGCAGCACATCCTTCCATCCAACTCCGTCCACTACCACCCCTTCCAACACCACTTCACCCCCCACCACACCCCTGTCCACCACCACCATCCTCTCGCACCTACCACCCTCCACCATCCACCACCCCACACCACCTCTCCACCACCAAACCGATCGCCCCACCATCACCATTCTCTAACCCCCAAACATGCACGAACGTCACTTTAAAGGTCGTAAATCACCTCAAGCAACCTCAAGATAGTGCGACAGCAGTAACAAAGCGACCCGTCTCGACGCGTCTCCGCTGTATCCAACAACCTTCGTTCGATGTTCCTTCTGCATTTCGTGCTCTTCCGAGATTAAGCCCTTGATGACGTCAGCCGCGCCTGACATCTCTTACGGTCTGCGGATTTCTCCGTCTCTCGATGACGTCACCCGCCTACAACCTACGTCATTCGGATTCTCTCGATGACGTCCACCGGCCTGACATCCCTCCGTCCCGGTTCTCTCGATCGCGGGCCTGACATTCCGTCATCAGGATTTGCTCTCGAATGACGTCACCG
>NW_020869032.1:323580-326080 GCF_003789085.1 Penaeus vannamei | reverse complement strand
CGTCTTGAGGAGTTGAAGGAGTCCTTAGCTCAGGGAGTCCTTCTTTCATTTTTTATTTATATTATTTTATTATAATGGACCAGCGTTTGGAGGAATTATTGAGAGTCTTAGCTCAGGGAGTCCTTCTTGGCCTTATTTTAAAGGGTCCTGGATACCCTTTAAGAATTAAGAATTGGGAAGAGCCTTTAGGAGGAATTATTGAGAGTCCTTAGCTCAGGGGGTCCTTCTTGGCCAAATTTTTAAAGAGTCCTGGATCCCTTTGAGAATCTGATGAGAGCTATGGGTACTTTTCCCTCTGAAAAATATATTCACAAAGACACGCATTTCTAAATACAATGATGTATAATGTATTTTTTCTTGAGATTTCATTGTCTCATACACAGAGTATTATCAAACTTTAAAGTAAACACACCTTTTCTGTGCAAAAAAAGTATAGCAAATATAAAAGTTCATTTTCATTTGAACCTCAAGAACTAACTTTAGTGTTCTTACATTGAACTTTTCTATAAGGCTTTTCGTTCATGTTTTTTTGTTCTTGTTTTTGTCTTTTTAGTATCGTCATTGTTTTCGATATCATCACCACCATGGATAGTGATGATGATAGTAATAACAATAGTTATTATTGTTTTTATCATTGTTAGTAGTATTAGTATTTGTAGCACCCTCATTGTTGTTATTATTATCATCATTACAATTCATTATCATCACCATTATATTCATCATATTATCAATATCATCAAAACCATTGTCAACATTATTGTTATCACTATCATTATTATCCTTGTTATCATATATTATCATTATCATCATTATTTTTATCTTTATTATAGTTTTCATTATTACTATTATCTCTACTATTAGCAGTAGTAGTAGCGATCCCATCCTCATAATCATAACATCATCATCACCATCATTATCACCATCATCTTTCTCTCACCAACACGATACTCATACCCCCCTTCTCTCATCTCTCTCCTTCCCGCCCAATACTTATAGTGTCCTGCGCACCATAAATTCATCACAAGTATCCCCCTCCTTTCACTGGCATACTTCTCTCGTCCTGTGTCACGGATTCTGAGATATGACAGATGACAGCATCCCTTGCATAATCCGAGGTAACGTATGACGATCACAGTATATACTCATTTCCCTTCGCCTATGTTTATTTATTTATTTATTTATTGGTATCACTTTATTGTTGTTGTTATTTATTATTATTATTATTATTATTATTATTATTATTATTATTATTATTATTATTATTATTATTTTATTTATTATATTATATATTTTATTTTTTTATTATATTATTATATTATTATTATTATCATTATTATTTTCTTATTATTGTTATCAATATCATCATCATCATCATCATCATCATCATCATCATCATCATCATCATCATCATCATCATCATTATCCTTGTTATTATATTATTATTATTATTATTTTTTTTTTTTTATTATTATTATCATTAATTATTATTATTATCATCATTATATTTTTCTGCTTCTTTTTCTCTCTTTCTTTTTTTTAAGATTGGTCTGTTTTAGGGTTTTGGCTTGTCCATTTTTTTTCCATTCAATCTTTTATTTACGCCATGATGAAAGTGCTTTATCCTCCGGCTGTTTCTTGGCTATCCTTTAGGTAATTCTGGTTGGTTCTTTTCTAAGGTTCTTTATTGTCAAGGTTCAGGAGTGTTCAATCGTTTCTCTGTCTGTCTGTCTCTTTCTCTGTCTGTCTGGCTGTCTGTCTCTCTCTGTCTGTCTGTCTGTCTCTCTCTGTCTGTCTGTCTCTCACTCTCTCTCTTTTTCTGTCTGTCTGTCTGTCTCTCTCTGTCTGTCTGTCTCTCACTCTCTCTCTTTTCTCTCTGTCTCTGTCTCGTCCTCTCTTCTTTCTCTCTGTCTCTCTCTCTATGTCTGTCTGTCTGTCTATCTGCCTATATTGTCTGACTGTCTATCAGTATGTCTAACTAATATCCTATCTATTGTTCTATCTATATATTACTATTCCTCTAAGCTGTGCATCTAGCTGTCCTGCAGTGCTAGGTCGCGACTGAAATTAATTCTAATCTATCCCCTTCCACATTTACTGATTATAAAGCACACGAAGAAATACCTTACGCCTACCCAAAAGAAATGAAAATGAGATATACGCAATAATACTTTCAGACTAGAGTTCACTAGATCACTATTGAACTGTTACGTTTTTTCTCTTGTCCTATGAATAGAAGAGTTTACATCCTGAGCATGTCTCACATACATGCAATACATTGCACATGTTCTATGCTACATACACTGCACATCTCTCACAAACAGCATATGACCTAACATCATGTTCATATAACTACATACACTGCAATCCTCATAAACAGACAAACATACAAACGCACATGTTACCTACATATATACATGCAATGCAACATGTATCACATACCGATACATACNAATCTCTCTCTCTCTCTCTCTCTTTCTTTCTCGCTCTCTCTCTCTCTCTC
>NW_020869032.1:306080-313580 GCF_003789085.1 Penaeus vannamei | reverse complement strand
AAGAAGTCCTTAAACACGAGATCCTTTGATGTCGTGGCGGCTCCCTGTCACCTTGACGCTGGGGCCCCGACACCCGTTTTCTTTAAGGTGCTCCGGGGATGAGGAAGTAGAGCGAGGGAGAGAGGAGGGGTGGGAGGGAGGGGGCGAGGGAGGGAATGAGAGTGAGAAGAAAGAGGGAGAGTGGGAAAGGGAGTGTAAGGAGAGAGAGGGGAAAGGGCGGAGAGAGGGGGAGTGTGAGGGAGGGGAAAAGGGGGTAAGGGAGGGAGGGAGGGAAAGAGGCTGGAGTGTAAGAAGAGAGAGAGAGAGAGAGAGAGAGAGAGAGAGAGAGAGAGAGAGAGAGAGAGAGAGAGAGAGAGAGAGAAGAGAGAGAGAGAGAGAGAGAGAGAGAGAGAGAAGAGAGAGAGAGAGAGAGAGAGAGAGACAGACAGACAGACAGACAGACAGACAGAGACAGCAGACAGACAGAGAGACAGACAGACAGACAGACAGACCAGAAACAGACACAGTGAGCTTGAGAGCCACAATACGATCTGCACAAACGACACGAGCGAAGACTTAAACAAAACAAAACACAAAATGAAATCAGCTGATGGCAAAACAACACCAAATAAAACAGTCATTACTTACTAAAACAATCACGTATATTAAATCCCAATATCCTGTCCCGCGTCCGCTAACGACCCGTATGTTCTCGCAAGATCTTCTTTCTCTCCTTTTTCTTGAATTTTCGTCTGTTCTTCTGTCTCTTTGGCACTTCCTTCTTTCGTCTTTCGACCTGTTGGCGTCAGTCTTATCTTTATATTTCTTGTATCTCTTTTTCGTATTTATCTCAACTTCTCGTGTCATACGGCCAGTTTGTTAAAATTGTGGGAGGCCTGACCTAATAAATATTCACATATACGGACATGCATACTCACAGAAATAAATGCATATCTGTCTGTCTAATAGATATACATTCATCTAGCTATCTGTCCGGTAGATATGCTTGTCTAGATTGATAGATATGTGTCTATTTCGGTGTGTAAGCATATCCGTATAATAAATATTCTCTGGGTCGCACAGGTCTAAATCAAATTCCATAGCCTTTAGTTTTATCTTTCACACATTCTCCCTTTTATTTTGTTTTTCTCTCTTTCCTCCTTCGCTAAACCGTCACAGCGACGACTTCTTATCACACAGGAGTGAATCACTTCATTTTCCTCTTTTTGTTTCCTTTTCCTTAGCCTTCTTTTGGTACTCCCGATTCTCCTTTCCATTCTCCCTTTTCTACCAAACTTTCTCCTCCACTCCTTCTCTTCTTCCTTCCTTTCTTTCTTTTCTTTTCTTTCTTCCTTTCTCCTTCTTTTCCTTTTTCTTTTTTTTCTTTTTTTTCTTTCTGCTCCTCTCTCTTCCCCCCCCCTTCCCCAATCCCCTCCCCTCTTCTCCTCCCTCCCTCCCTCCGAATCCTCCCTTACGAAGCTGCAGCAACAAGGACGCAAATCCAGCGTTCTTCCCCTCTTCTTTCCCCTTCTTCCTCGCCTAGACTCCCACCCCTTCTCTGCCCTTCTGCCCTCCTCCCCTTCCAAAGCTGCCAGACGGAGCGATGGCGATGCTCAGACTTATCTCCAGCCAGATAGACCGGATGTTGTCCTGTCTCAGAATTGTTGTTTGAGATGCTGCTCGAAAGTGCCTGCGGGCATGTCCTGGAGGTGGTGGTGTTCTTCCATGCAGTAACTCACGGCGTTTGTTTCTCGTTTGTTTGTTTCAAAGGACCCGCCGTCGAGATATGTCTTTGTTTCTAGTTGTTTACACTTCGCGGTGGCTTTGCATCTGTTTTTTCTTCTTCTTTTTATCCCCTATTTTTCTGCCAGGAACTGCATATTGTCCATTACACGATCTTATCCACTTATACCTGACTTCTATCTTCCCCAGTTACACCACTCATATCTGACCTTATATCTGCCCAGTTACACTCTCCTTCACCCCGCTGGTTCTGACTGAGTGCATGCATGGATCGCCATAGCTCAGACTTGTTTATGTTTACCTCTATGATGGTGTAAGTCATGTATATGAATATCCGAGGGGTCTGGCTCATGTTGATGTGAAGTGTGCATATCTCTCGAGAGTTCTTTATGTCAACTGGTGGAGTGTGGAGTGTTTAGAGGCCATTTTGGACGGTTAGCGGAGTGTCTGCTGGGATGAATTTATTCGAAGGGCTATCGCAGGGGTACTTTGGTTAGGCGTTGTGTACTATTTATGTGTGTATGTATGTATGTGTACACATACATACATACATACATACATACATACACACTCAACACACACACTATACACAATACACACCACACCACACATCCATAGCTATATACACACTATACACACAAAGACACACACACGACACACTACTCTCTTTACACACATAACGTACGCACACACACCACACACTCGCTACTCTCACACACAACTAACGCACACACAATAAACACACCACACACACACACACACACACACACGCACACACACCACACACACACACACAACACACACACCAACACACACGCACACAGGCACCACACCGCACACATAACACGCACGCCACACACACCCACACACACACACACACATCACACACACACACACACACACACACACACACACACACACACACTCTCTCTCTTCTCTCTCTCTCTCTCTCTCTCTCTCTCTCTCTCTCTCTCTCTCTCTCTCTCTCTCTCCCTCTCTCCCTCCACAACATCACACACACAAACGCGCGCGCGCACACACACGACACACACACACACACACACACACACACACACACACACACACACACACACACACACACACACACTCACTCACTCACTTACTACACTCCACTCACTCACTCACTCACTTCACTTCACATCACATCTCTCTCTCTCTCTCTCTCTCTCTCTCTCTCTCACACACACACACACACACACATATAGACGCAAACTCTCTCTCTCTCTCTCTCTCTCTTCTCTCTCTCTTCCTCTCTCTCTCTCTCTCTCTCTCTCTCTCTCTCTCTCTCTCTCTCCTCACACACACACCACACACCACACACAACCACACACACACACACCACACAGCATATATATATACACACAAACACACACGCGCACACACACACACACACACACACACACACACACACACACACAACACAACACACACACACACACACACACACACACACACACACACAACACACACACAATAGACGCACACACACACACACTCTCTCTCTCGCTCTTTTCACACACACATAAACGCGCACACACAAACAAACAACACACACACACAATCAAGCTTCCCTTACACTCTACCCTCCCCCCCCCCCCGGTTCCTTCGCCGTCCTCTCTCCCTCACGTGTAATTATAGAAACTCATTAACGTGTCTGTGTTAATGTGGAGTGAAGGAGCCCAGTATTTCCGCTCACGCACACGACCCTGCAACGGGCTTGGACAGCGAGCAAGCACGCATACGCACGCACGCACGCACGAATGAACGCAAAAGTCCAAAATAGATACTTCCCCGATACACTTATACACACTAACACACACACTTACACGTGCACAAATGAAAGCAAACCGATATGGAAACATGCACATATACATTCACACACACACCACACACACATCACACACACACACACACACACACACACACACACACACACACACACACACACACACGCACACGCAACACGCACACACGCACGCACACCACACACACACACACACACACACACACACACACACCACACTACACACACACACACACACACACACACACACACACACACACACACACACACACACACAACACACACACACACACAACACACACACACAAACGCAAACACCACACACACACACACAAAACAAAGACAGACAGACACACACACGCAAAACAAAGACACACACACAACAAAGACAGACACACACACACACACACGCACACACGTCCACTTTTTATGCCCCGCTAAACGCCCCTCAGGTGCTGCGAATCTCGTCACCCTCATGTGCGTGTGTGGTGTGTGTGTGCAGGGGGGGGGGGGGGGGGATGGAGACACGCTCTGCGCCCCATCCCCTTAGACAGGATTGCTATTTATAGGTTCATAGGTTTAAGTTTATGGACCTGCATGTTTTGCGCGTGCGTGTGTGTGTGTGTTTGTCTGTCGTTGTACGTGTAGATGTGAGGCTGTTTTTCATTTGCTTCTCTTTGCTTGCCGTTCTGCCTTTCGCGTCTGCTGCTGTGTCGATCTCTCTCTCTCTCGTCTCTCTCTCTCTCTCTCTCTCTCTCTCTCTCTCTCTCTCTCTCTCTCTCTCTCTCTCTCTCTCTCTCTCTCTCTCTCTCTCTCTCTCTCTCTCTCTCTCTCTCTCTCTCTCTCTCTCTTCTCCCTCTTTAACCTCCGTCTCCCTTTCCCTCCTTCTCCCTTCCCCTCCTTTTCCTTTTCCCTCCTCCCTTTCCCTCCTCCGTCTATCTACCCTCTCCCTCTCCATTTTTTTTTTCCCTCCGTCTCTGTCTCCCTCTCCCTCTCCGTGTCTTTCTCGGTCTCCCTCTCCCCTCCGTCTCTGTATCCCTCTCCCTCTCCTTCCGTCTCCCTCTCCCTCCGTCTCTGTATCCCTCTCCCTCTTCCCATCTCCCTCTCCTTATCCCTCCCTCTCCCTCAGTATCAGCGTTCATTTCGAAGCTTTTACCGAAGTCCGTTGGACGAACGGCGCGGAGGATCTGGCAGAGGAATCTGATATAAAGATGGTCTGTCCCAATTCGATCGTCTCTTTCAGTGCCGTTTCCTTATATTTTCTTTTCGTTCTTCGTCAGTCTGCGACGTTGTTTGTGTCGTCACTTTCATTTTGCCGTTTTTTTTCTCTTTTTGCATCGTTGTGTCTCTTTACTTGCTTCGGTCGTCCATTTATTTGAATGTGTGTGTTTCTCTTACTATTTGGCTTCCCGTCGTTTGTATTAATTACAGCTTTTTTCTCTCTTCTTCTACTCCTGATTGTTTCTGCTTCTTACTTGGTTTGTTTTCTGTCCTTATATTTCACCACCATCCACCTTTCTTTCCCTTTCTTCCTTTCTTTCTTTTCTTTCTTTCTTTTTGTCGTTCCCCTTCAACCTTCCCTTCCCCCCTGCCACTTCCTCACTTCCCCTCCCAACCCCCTCTCCCCCTGTCTCAGTCGTCATGGCAACGCTCACTCCACACGAGCAATAGAGATCCAGTTGGAGCAAAACCTCCCGAGATAGACGGACATATTCCTCCCTCCTTCCCACCAGAAGAACGACGCCTTCAATGGTGACCACGAAGCCCTGACGAACTCAAACACCATACCACCATACCCTTCACCATACCTTATCCCCCTCCTTTACCTTCCCCCTCCCCTATCCCCTACTTGCAGCCTCCCTCTGTCTACCCAATAATTATCCGGAGAAAAAAAAGAGATATCCACTGATAAGATAGAGTTTCCTCTCGGGCCGTGAGATGGCTCTGGTCGGATCTGTTTAACATGCACTCTTATCGGGATTATTGCTTTATCATTTTGATCTATTCTCCTCTCCAGTGGTCTAGTAAGGGGGTAGCTATGTCAACAGATAAATGAATAATAGCATTAATAAAAGCTGATATCGATTCGCAGAAAGAATCATAAAAAATAGTAGAAGCATAAATTAGAAATTTGAAAATCGACGAAAAAAGTAGTGATTCAAAGTGATAAAAATGCAAAATTCAGACGTACTGCTAAAATAACTTTCAGGCGAAGATAGGGCAGCACTTGGAGTGAGGGGAAGGAGTGGGCGAAGGGGAGACAGAGAGAAAAAAGAGCGAGGGGAGAGGATTGGGAGGCGAAAAAGAGGGGGAAGGAGTAAGAGGACGGAAGAACAGGATGGAAATGGTCAGCCGAAAAAAGAGAGAGGAAGGAAATAGCAGAATTGTAAAAGACAAGGGAGAAAAAGACGAAGAATGGAAGAACAAAATCAAAATATATAAAAAAGGGGGATATGAAAATAAGAAAACACAATCAATCAGAAATCGGACACACACACACACACACACAACAAAACAAACACTTACAAATACACAAGAGCGAAAGTAGTAATCGGTAAGAGCGGAATGTTCAAGGGTCGAGGGGGGGGGGGCGAGAAGGGAAAGCGGGGGAGAGGGAAGGAGCGGGAGAAAGAGGAGAGAAAAAGGGGGTTGCGGAGAGAGGACTCCGTATGAAGCACGTAACCCAAACACGTCACTGACCGCGGCAGTCTCCAGCTCAGGCAATGCATACACACTACATACTTCTCATAAACACTGCACGCTTCACACTCAAAACACCTACACATTTTACATACGTGTTCTAAACATGCACTGATAACTCCACATACACGCTACATAGTCTAGAGACACTGCACCTTCCACATGCACGCTACATAGTCTACAGACTCTGCGCCTTCTACATACTCAACATACCCTATACACACTTTATACAGACGTAGGAGCGAACGCCCGCACTTCCAAAGCCTCATCTCAACACACTGACGTGACAAATAGGCAAGATCTAGCCGCTTGGATGATGAAAAGGACTGTGGTTGGGATGCAGGGAAAAGGTGGTGGTGGGGAGGGGGAGGGGGAGGGGTAAAGGGAGAAAGAAAAAAAGGGTGGGATGGGAGGGAGAGGTAGAGGGAAAGAGTGAGGATGAAGGAGAGGGAGAGAGAGGGGGAGGAAGGAAAGGGAGAGGGAGAAACAGAAGGAAAGGGGTAGAGAGAGAGGGACAGGGAGGAGAGGGGGGAATGTGAGAGAGAAATGTCACTATTTATATTCGAATGCCTCTTAATAAAACAAAATATCATATTTAAACTCAACAATAACCAAATAAAACTCACCCAAAGAACGATCTAAATCATCCACAATAAAAGAATGACAAACTACCAGCATCATAAAAACATACTGCAACAAAACAAGTAACAGATAAATTCAAATATCAAAATAATACAAATAAATATAAACACACGCACACATGCCCACACATAGACACAAATACAACAAAAAACACAAAATTACACATAGTTTCATAAAATGCACATTACTTTCACAAGTAGCAATAAAATTAATAACAACGATCACTTCACACGCCCGTCAATACCAACAGGCAAATCATAATAACACCAAGAGCCTTCCGCCACATACCTTGACATGGTCCACATACCACCCACATACCAAGCTCCCACACAAACTGGACCCCGACACAGACAGCATATGACACGGCACGTCTCCCTCAGCCAACAAAGAGGGGCGTCCACCTCTACATTAGCGGAGGACTCCCGAGGTGACGACAGCTATAAGTGACAGAAACAGGTTGGTTTGTGTTGTGGGAGGAGCGACAAAGGCGGCGCCGCGTAATAGGATTCGAAACTCGAGATGGGATTACATTGCACAAACAAGGGTTTAGGGAGTGTTTGGAGTTACTGAATGCATGACTGAGTGCGGGTATTTCTGTTTCGTTTTTTTTT